>JBAPLH010000890.1:0-59142 GCA_037897445.1 Ceriops zippeliana | reverse complement strand
TTATGTTTTGTATCTTTATTAACGATATATACATTATTCAAAATATTGCCCATGAACCATCCATCAGAGGAAATTCATATCAATTCCAGCAAACAAGAGTACACCATCTTGATTTGCATTTCTTGTTGCATAATAATTAGTGAGTTCCAAAATAAAGAGTATACCTCCCATCATTACTTGTTAGCAGAGCTCCACTTTGAATTCCAAAGCACATGTGTAAGATCACATATTGATACAGTGATGATGAAAGATGAACAAATGTTGCTAAACAACCTAGTTTAAATAATGAAAAATTGAAACAAAGTTTCATACTCGCATTTGAACTCCTAAATCTACATACTTGCCATGGTTGACAGTAGTCATTCTTCTTGTTGCATTTGCTCGCTAAATGTGAATTTGTTTAATCCCTGAAATAAATGAGACTGTTCCATATCACTATCATACGTAATTAGGCGCCTCTCATCGTTACAAGGTCTATTTTGTTAGGCAACGTCCAGTGACATTAAATTTTATGGTTCTTAGTTGGAGCGACTTTATTTGGTTATTAAAACATATAGCGCAGTGAAACATTTATAACATGAATTGAATCAATTTCCTAGAAATAATGAGTAAACACCATCTTGATTTGCGATTCTTATTTATAAATGAATTTGGTTGAGTTCGATAAATAAAAGCGACTACCTCCCATCATTAGTTATTCGCAAGCTCCTCTTTTGATTGCAAAGCACAACATTATTGATACAGATGATATGATGAAATGGACAAAATGTTGCTAACAAACCTAGTATATAAAAAGATCAAGCTAAATCTTCAAATTCCACTTGATACTCTAAATCTTCTTACTTCCATGGGTGAAAAGTAGTCATTCTTCTGGTTTCATAGATGTTGTTTTGTTATTTTTCTTTTTTTTTATGTTTTCTTTTATCTTATATCGTATTTTTTAATTTTTTTCTTTTATTTTTCCGTTCTTTTATTAACCTCTATCTTATTGTAATGTATATCCTTTTTTTTTTTCGTTTCATTATTTTTCTTCCTTTTTTTTTCTTTTATTATCCCCTCTAATTTACTCTTTCAAATTAGATTTTTTTTCCTTTCTTTTTTTAATTTTCCGAATTCGTTCAATTCCTCTAATTCTTACGTATTTTTCTTCCCTTTTTCACGGTTTTTGGGTTTTGTTTAGCTAGATATATCCCTTTAATCACTTACAAAATAAGACAATAAACAAATTTTCATTTATAATATTCAGTAAGCATACATTTCCAATTGCAAGCTAACCAAAGGCAAGATTAGATACAAACAAAATAAAAAAAACGATCAGCCAAATATAACCTAGATATAAAACAACTAAATTATAAAAATGAATAATTCCCAATAAAATGTTAATTCAAATTACTAAGATAAAAGAAAACTACCAACATATGTCTTTAAGCTTTTGAATTCATATATAAAAAAATTTTAATTCAAAATACAAAAAAAAAAAAAAAATTATGTCATGCTACTTATCACACATATAAATATACAATAGGCAGAATTTACGATCCAAATAGCAATAATACAAACAAAACAACTACCAAATGCCTCTCACAAAAAACGAGTTAAAAACACACAAAAGACTAAAAATCCAAAATAAACCAATATAACAACTCATACCCGCAAAGCCAAGCACAAAGTAAAATTGATTAGAAATACTATGTTGATAATAAGTAGTTGTGTTCCAAAAAAAAGAGTTACCTCCCATACATTACTGTTTTTAGCAATGCTCACTCTTTTAATTGCAAGTGCACAGTCCCATTTATGATAAAATTAATGTTAAAAAAATTGACAAATGTTGGCTAAACAAACATACTTAATATAATGATAATGATAACAAAAAATTTAAACAACAAAATTGTAATTCGAAACCATCTACGTTACTTCCCTCTAAAAGAAACCAGCATTCTCGTTTTGCATTTTCGGGCTAAATGTGAAGGTTTAGTTATAATTTCCTAAATAATGAGGAATAACATTCAATATATTATCATGCAAAAATAGGCTACCTCTTATATGGTACAAGAAGAGAGGTAGATTTGATACATTCACAAAAAACCGTTGGACAATTAACGTTTTTGTAATCATTATTAAACGTCAAAATAATAATTCTTTGATATAATACCTCAGTTGACGCATAGATAAAACTAATTACATTCAATTCCATACAAGCAACCATTCAATCACAAAATGTTTGCAATTCTTATTGACATAAAATTCCTTGCAAAATGATAATTGAAATGTGACCAACAACATCAATTCATTTATTCGCAGGGCTCCTCACCTATCAAACCAAACACACAGTTAGATAACACTAAAACACTCAAATAAATCAAATGTGTGCTAAACAACCTACAATATTATATCCAAATACCAATAATTTAAAAACTATACCGTTTGAAATTCCTAAAATCAATGGCTTGCTTCCTTCTGCAAAAAAAATTGCAATTTTAAACGTCTTGCTAATGAGAGTAAAATAATTCCCAAAACCAAAGAATTGTTGAAATTGACCCTCAATAATAAAAAATAAAAACTAAAAACATAACATTTAGTAATATTCATTGAATACCATTGAACCAATAACATACAATTTCTATACATAAATAATAGGTAAATTATAAAAATATATAAAATGAACTCATCAATACGAAATTAAGATAATAAATCATAACTTACATATGCTATTTACCAAAAAAATGTGCAGTTAGTGTTGAAAATAATTCGTTAGAGTTCCACAAATAAATATTAGGCCTTAGTCCCATGTTTTTATTGTTAACAAAGGCATGCCTAATTTCATAATGGCAATTCACCCCTTCTTGGATACGTTAAATGATTATTATGACAAATGTGGCTAAACATCTTAATATCATCTAATGGTATATGACAAAAATTACACTACCATTGAAATTCTAAATCTACTTACTTCCAGTCTGCGAAAGCCATCAATCGTTATCATTTTCGTGCTAAGTGGAAGTATTTAATTCCTAAATACATGAGACTTTCCATATCACCTCATGCTAAATAGGCTCCTCTTATAGTTACAAGAGGAATTATTTTTCATTCATGACCTTGGACATTATGGTTTTGTATCTTTAGATGACGATATATACATTATCAACATATTGCCCATAGAACCATCCCATCAGAGGAATTCATTCATTTACCAAGCAAAGAAAGGATATCTCCATCTTCATATTTCGCATTTCCACTTTGTTATAAATAAGTAGTTGTGTTCCAAAATAAAAGAGTACCTTTCCATCATTTCTTGTTAGCCTCAGTGCTCCTCTTTTAATTGGCAAGCACACATGTTTTGATACATTGATGATGAAAATGACAAAACTGTTGCTAAACAACATAGTATATTAATAAAATGAAATGTACGGCCCATCATTTGTTGTTAGCAGGGCTCCTCTTTTAATTGCAAGCACACATTTTGAAACATTCATGATGAAAATGACAAATGTGGCTAAACAACCTAGTATATTAATGACATGACCAAAATTTAAACTCCATTGAAATTCTAAATCTACTTGCTTCCATCTGCGAAAGAAATCATTGATTATGAATTTCTTGCTAATGAGAAGTTGTTTAATTCCTAAATAAAGAGAATTTGATATCACCTCATGCTAATTTGGCTCCTCTTATTGTTACAAGGAGTATTGTTCATTCAATATCCTTGACATTATGTTTTGTTTCATTATTAACGTCTATATTCATTATAAAAATATTGCCCATGAACCATCCATCGGAGGAATTCATTCAATTTCAACAAACAAGAGTACTCCATCTTGATTCGCATTTCTTGTTGATAATAATTGGTTGAGTTCTAAAATAAAGAGTACCTCCCATCCTTTCTTGTTAGCAAGGCTCCTCTTTTAATTGCAAGCACACATTTTGATACATTCATGATGAAAATGACAAATGTGGCTAAACAACCTACTATATTAATGATATGACAAAAATTTAAACTCCATTGAAATTCTAAATCTACTTACTTCAATATGCGAAAGCAATAATTCATTATGAATATCTTGCTAATGTGAAGTTGTTTAATTCCTAAATAATGAGACTTTCATATCACCTCATGCTAATTAGGCTCCTCTTATTTTTGCAAGTAGTATTGCAAATTCAATGACCTAGACATTATGTTTTGTTTCATTATTAACGTCTATATTCATTATAAAAATATTGCCCAAGAAGCATCCATCAGAGGAATTCATTCAATTCCAACAAAGAAGGGTACTCCATCTTGATTCGCAATTCTTGTTGAAAATAATTGGTTGAGTTCCAAAATAAAGAGTACCTCCCATCATTTCTTGTTAGCAAGACTCCTCTTTTAATTGCAAGCACACATTTTGATACATTGATGATGAAAATGAGAAATGTCGCTAAACAACCTAGTACATTAAATACTTGACAAAAATTTAAACTCCATTGAAATTGTAAATCTACTTACTTCCACCTGCGAAAGCAATCATTCGTTATGCATTTCGTGCTAATGTGAAGTTGTTTAATTCCTAAATAATGAGACTTTCATATCACCTCATGCTAATTAGGCTCCTCTTATTGTTACAAGGAGTATTTTTCATTCAATGACCTTGACTTTATGTTTTGTATCTTTATTAATGAATATATTCATTATAAAAATATTGCGCATGAACCATCAATCAGAGGAAGTCATTCAATTCCAGCAAACAAGAGTACTCCATCTTGATTCACATTTCTTGCTAATAATAATTGGTTGAGTTTCAAAATAAAGAGAACCTCCCATCATTTCTTGTTAGCGGGGCTCCTCTTTTAATTGCAAGCACACATATTGATACATTGATGATGAAAATGAAAAATTTCGCAAAAGAACCTAGCATATTAAATACATGACAAAAATTTAAACTCAATTGAAATTCTAAATCAACATAATTCCATCTACGAAAGCAATCATTCGTTATGCATTTCGTGCAAATGTGAAGTTGTTTAATTCCTAAATAATGAGACTTTCATATCACCTCATGCTAATTAGGCTCCATTTATTGTTACAAGGAGTATTTTTCATTCAATGACCTTGACATTATGTTTTGTATCCTTATCAACGATATATAGATTATCAAAATAACCCTTGAACCATCCATCAGAGTAATTCATTCAATTCCAAAAAAACAAGAGTACTTCATCTTGATTCGCATTTCTTATTGATAATAATTAGGTGAGTTCCAAAATAAAGAGTACCTCCCATCATTTCTTGTTAGCAGTGCTCCTCTTTTAATTGCAAGCACACATTTTGATACATTGATGATGAAAATGACAAATGTTGCTAAACAACCTAGTATATTAATGAAATGACAAAAATTTCAACTCCATTGAAATTCTAAATCTACTTACTTCCATCTACTAAAGCAATCATTCATTATGCATTTCGTGCTAATGTCAAGTTGTTTAATTCCTAAATAATGAGACTTTCATATCACCTCATGCTAATTAGGCTCCTCTTATTGTTACAAGGAGTATTGTTCATTCAGTGTCCTTGACATTATGTTTTGTTTCATTATAAACGTCTATATTCATTATAAAAATATTGCCCATGAACCATCCATCAGAGGAATTTATTCAATTCCAACAAACAAGAGTACTCCATCTTGATTCGCATTTCTTGTTGATAATAATTGGTTGAGTTTCAAAATAAAGAGTACCTCCCATCCTTTCTTATTAGCAAGGCTCCCCTTTTAATTGCAAGCACACATTTTGATACATTGATGATGAAAATAACAAATGTGGCTAAACAACCTAGTATATTAATGACATGACAAAAATTTAAATTCCATTGAACTTCTAAATCTACTTACTTCCATCTGCGAAAGCAATCATTCATTATGAATTTCTTGCTATTGTGAAGTTGTTTAATTCCTAAATAATGAGACTTTCAAATCACCTCATGCTAATTATGCTCCTGTTTCTATTACAAGGAGTATTTTTCATTCAATGACCTTGACATTATGTTTTGTATCTTTATTAACGATATATACGTTATCAAAATATTGCCCATGAACCATCCATCAGAGGAATTCATTCAATTCCAGCAAACAAGAGTACTTCATCTTGATTCACATTTCTTGTTGATAATAATTAGGTGAGTTCCAAAATAAAGAGTACCTCCCATCATTTCTTGTTAGCAGTGCTCCTCTTTTAATTGCAAGCACACATTTTGATACATTGATGATGAAAATGACAAATGTTGCTAAACAACCTAGTATATTAATGAAATGACAAAAATTTTAACTCCATTGAAATTCTAAATCTACTTACTTCCATCTACGAAAGCAATCATTCATTATGCATTTCCTGCTAATGTGAAGTTGTTAAATTCCTAAATAATGAGACTTTCATATCACCTCATGCTAATTAGGCTTCTCTTATTGTTACAAGGAGTATTTTTCATTCAATGACCTTGACATTATGTTTTGTTTCATTATTAACGTTTATATTCATTATAAAAATATTGCCCATGAACCATCCATCAAAGGAATTCATTCAATTCCAACAAAGAAGAGTACTCCATCTTGATTCACATTTCTTGTTGAAAATAATTGGTTGAGTTCCAAAATAAAGAGTACCTCCCATCATTTCTTGTTAGCAAGACTCCTGTTTTAATCGCAAGCACACATTTTGATACATTGATGATGAAAATGGCAAATGTCGCTAAACAACCTAGTATATTAAATACATGACAAAAATTTAAGCTCCATTGAAATTGTAAATCTACTTACTTCCATCTGCGAAAGCAATGATTCGTTATGCATTTCGTGCAAATGTGAAGTTGTTTAATTCCTAAATAATGAGACTTTCATATCACCTCATGCTAATTAGGCACCACTTATTGTTACAAGGAGTATTTTTCATTCAATGACCTTGACATTATGTTTTGTATCTTTATTAACGATATATACATTATCAAAATATTGCCCATGAACCATCCATCAGAGGAATTCATTCAATTCCAGTAAACAAGAGTACTCCATCTTGATTCGCATTTCTTGTTCATAATAATTAGGTGAGTTGCAAAATAAAGAGTACCTCCCATGATTTCTTGTTAGCAGTGCTCCTCTTTTAATTGCAAGCACACATTTTGATACATTGATGATAAAAATGACAAATGTTGCTAAACAACCTAGTATATTAATGAAATGAACACAATTTCAACTCCATTGAAATTCTAAATCTACTTACTTCCATCTACGAAAGTGATCATTCATTATTCATTCCATTTCAACAAACAAGAGTACTCCACCTTGATTCACATTTCTTGTTAATAATAATTGGTTGAGTTCCAAAATAAAAGAGTACCTCCCATCATTTCTTGTTAGCACGGCTCCTCTTATAATTGCAAAGCACACATTTTGATACATTGATGATGAAAATGACAAAAGTGGCTAAACAACCTAGTATATTAATGACATGACAAAAAATTTTAAATTCTATTGAAATTCTAAATCTACTTACTTCCATCTGCGAAAGCAATCATTCATTATGAATTTCTTGCTATTGTGAAGTTGTTTAATTCCTAAATAATGAGACTTTCAAATCACCTCCTGCTAATTATGCTCCTGTTTCTATTACAAGGAGTATTTTTCATTCAATGACCTTGACATTATGTTTTGTATCTTTATTTAACGACTATATTCATTATTAAAATATTGCCCATGAACCATCAATCAGAGGAATTCATTCAATTCCACCAAACATGAGTACTCCATCTTCATTCGCATTTCTTGCTGATAATAATTGGTTGAGTTCCAAAATAAAGAGAACCTCCCATCATTTCTTGTTAGGAGGGCTCCTCTTTTAATTGCAAGCACACATTTTGATACATTGATGATGAAAATGAAAAATTTCGTAAAAGAACCTAGTATATGAAATACATGACAAAAATTTAAGCTCCATTGAAATTCTAAATGAACATACTTCCATCTAGGAAAGCAATCATTCGTTATGCATTTCGTGCAAATGTGAAGTTGTTTAATTCCTAAATAATGAGACTTTCATATCACCTCATGCTAATTAGACTACTCTTATTGTTACACGGAGTATTGTTCATTCAATGTCCTTGACATTATGTTTTGTTTCATTATTAACGTCTATATTCATTATAAAAATATTGCCCATGAACCATCCATCAGAGGAATTCATTCAATTCCAACAAACAAGGGTACTCCATCTTGATTCGCATTTCTTGTTGATAATAATTGGTTGAGTTCCAAAAAAAAAGAGTACCTCCCATCCTTTCTTATTATCAAGGCTCCTCTTTTAATTGCAAGCACACATTTTGATACATTGATGATGAAAATGACAAATGTGGCTAAACAACCTAGTATATTAATGACATGACAAAAATTTAAATTCCATTGAAATTCTAAATCTACTTACTTCCATCTGCGAAAGCAATGATTCATTATGAATTTCTTGCTATTGTGAAGTTGTTTAATTCCTAAATAATGAGACTTTCAAATCACCTCATGCTAATTGTGCTCCTGTTTCTATTACAAGGAGTATTTTTCATTCAATGACCTTGACATTATGTTTTGTATCTTTATTAACGACTATATTCATTATAAAAATATTGCCCATGAACCATCAATCAAAGGAATTCATTCAATTCCACCAAACAAGAGTACTCCATCTTCATTCGCATTTCTTGCTGATAATAATTGGTTGAGTTCCAAAATAAAGAGAACCTCCCATCATTTCTTGTTAGGAGGGCTCCTCTTTTAATTGCAAGCACACATTTTGATACATTGATGATGAAAATGAAAAATTTCGTAAAAGAACCTAGTATATGAAATACATGACAAAAATTTAAGCTCCATTTAAATTCTAAATCAACATACTTCCATCTACGAAAGCAATCATTTGTTATGCATTTCGTGCAAATGTGAAGTTGTTTAATTCCTAAATAATGAGACTTTCATATCACCTCATGCTAATTAGACTCCTCTTATTGTTACACGGAGTATTGTTCATTCAATGTCCTTGACATTATGTTTTGTTTCATTATTAACGTCTATATTCATTATAAAAATATTGCCCATGAACCATCCATCAGAGGAATTCATTCAATTCCAACAAACAAGAGTACTCCATCTTGATTCGCATTTCTTGTTGATAATAATTGGTTGAGTTCCAAAAAAAAGAGTACCTCCCATCATTTCTTATTAGCACGGCTCCTCTTATAATTGCAAGCACACATTTTGATGCATTGATGATGAAAATGACAAATGTGGCTAAACAACCTAGTATATTAATGACATGAGAAAAATTTAAATTTCATTGAAATTCTAAATCTACTTACTTCCATCTGCGAAAGCAATGATTCATTATGAATTTCTTGCTATTGTGACGTTGTTTAATTCCTAAATAATGAGACTTTCAAATTACCTCATGCTAATTATGCTCCTGTTTCTATTACAAGGAGTATTTTTCATTCAATGACCTTGACATTATGTTTTGTATCTTTATTAACGACTATATTCATTATTAAAATATTGCCCATGAACCATCAATCAGAGGAATTCATTCAATTTCACCAAGCAAGAGTACTCCATCTTCATTCGCATTTCTTGCTGATAATAATTGGTTGAGTTCCAAAATAAAGAGAACCACCCATCATTTCTTGTTAGTAGGGCTCCTCTTTTAATTGCAAGCACACATTTTGATACATTGATGATGAAAATGAAAATTTTCGTAAAAGAACCTAGTATATGAAATACCTGACAAAAATTTAAGCTCCATTGAAATTCTAAATCAACATACTTCCATCTACGAAAGCAATCATTCGTTATGCATTTCGTGCAAATGTGAAGTTGTTTAATTCGTAAATAATGAGACTTTCATATCACCTCATTCTAATTAGGCTCCACTTATTGTTACAAGGATTATTTTTCATTCAATGACCTTGACATTATGTTTTGTATCTTTATTAACGATATATACATTATCAAAATATTGCCCATGAACCATCCATCAGAGGAATTCATTCAATTCCAACAAACAAGAGTACTCCATCTTGATTCGCATTTCTTGTTGATAATAATTGGTTGAGTTCCAAAAAAAAGAGTACCTCCCATCATTTCTTATTAGCACGGCTCCTCTTATAATTGCAAGCACACATTTTGATACATTGATGATGAAAATGAAAAATTTCGTAAAAGAACCTAGTATATGAAATACATGACAAAAATTTAAGCTCCATTGAAATTCTAAATCAACATACTTCCATCTACGAAGGCAATCATTCGTTATGCATTTCGTGCAAATGTGAAGTTGTTTAATTCGTAAATAATGAGACTTTCATATCACCTCATTCCAATTAGGCTCCACTTATTGTTACAAGGATTATTTTTCATTCAATGACCTTGACATTATGTTTTGTATCTTTATTAACGATATATACATTATCAAAATATTGCCCATGAACCATCCATCAGAGGAATTCATTCAATTCCAACAAACAAGAGTACTCCATCTTGATTCACATTTCTTGTTGATAATAATTGGTTGAGTTCCAAAAAAAAAGAGTACCTCCCATCATTTTTCTTATTAGCACGGCTCCTCTTTATAATTGCAAGCACACATTTTGATACATTGATGATGAAAATGACAAATGTGGCTAAACAACCTAGTATATTAATGACATGACAAAAAATTTAAATTCCATTGAAATTCTAAATCTACTTACTTCCATTTGCGAAAGCAATGATTCATTATGAATTTCTTGCTATTGTGAAGTTGTTTAATTCCTAAATAATGAGACTTTCAAATTACCTCATGCTAATTATGCTCCTGTTTCTATTACAAGGAGTATTTTTCATTCAATGACCTTGACATTATGTTTTGTATCTTTATTAACGACTATATTCATTATAAAAATATTGCCCATGAACCATCAATCAGAGGAATTCATTCAATTTCACCAAACAAGAGTACTCCATCTTCATTCGCATTTCTTGCTGATAATAATTGGTTGAGTTCCAAAATAAAGAGAACCACCCATCATTTCTTGTTAGTAGGGCTCCTCTTTTAATTGCAAGCACACATTTTGATACATTGATGATGATGAAAATTGAAAAAATTTCGTAAAAGAACCTAGTATATGAAATACATGACAAAAATTTAAGCTCCATTGAAATTCTAAATCAACATACTTCCATCTACGAAAGCAATCATTCGTTATGCATTTCGTGCAAATGTGAAGTTGTTTAATTCGTAAATAATCAGACTTTCATATCACCTCATTCTAATTAGGCTCCACTTATTGTTACAAGGATTATTTTTCATTCAATGACCTTGACATTATGTTTTGTATCTTTATTAACGATATATACATTATCAAAATATTGCCCATGAACCATCCATCAGAGGAATTCATTCAATTCCATCAAACAAGAGTACTCCATCTTGATTCGCATTTCTTGTTGATAATAATTAGCTGAGTTCCAAAATAAAGAGTACCTCCCATCATTTCTTATTAGCAAGGCTCCTCTTTTAATTGCAAGCACACATTTTGATACATTGATGATGAAAATGACAAATGTTGCTAAACAATCTAGTATATTAATGACATGACAAAAATTTAAATTCCATTGAAATTCTAAATCTACTTACTTCCATCTGCGAAAGCAATCATTCATTATGAATTTCTTGCTATTGTGAAGTTGTTTAATTCCTAAATAATGAGACTTTCAAATCACCTCATGCTAATTATGCTACTATTTCTATTACAAGGACTATTTTTCATTCAATGACCTTGACATTATGTTTTGTATCTTTATTAACGACTATATTCATTATAAAAATATTGCCCATGAACCATCAATCAGAGGAATTCATTCAATTCCACCAAACAAGAGTACTCCATCTTCATTCGCATTTCTTGCTGATAATAATTGGTTGAGTTCCAAAATAAATAGAACCTCCCAGCATTTCTTGTTAACAGGGCTCCTCTTTCAATTGCAAGCACACATTTTGATACATTGATGATGTAAATGACAAATGTCGCTAAACAACCTAGTATATTAAATACATGACAAAAATTTAAACTCCATTGAAATTGTAAATCTACTTACTTCCATCTGCGAAAGCAATCATTCATTATGCATTTTGTGCTAATGTGAAGTTGTTTAATTCCTAAATAATGAGACTTTCATATCACCTCACGCTAATGAGGCTCCTCTTATTGTTACAAGGAGTATTGTTCATTCAATGTCCTTGACATTATGTTTTGTTTCATTATTAACGTCTATATTCATTATAAAAATATTGCCCATGAACCATCCATCAGAGGAATTCATTCAATTCCAACAAACAAGAGTACTCCATCTTGATTCGCATTTCTTGTTGATAATAATTGGTTGAGTTCCAAAATAAAGAGTACCTCCCATCCTTTCTTATTAGCAAGGCTCCTCTTTTAATTGCAAGCACACATTTTGATACATTGATGATGAAAATGACAAATGTGGCTAAACAACCTAGTATATTAATGACATGACAAAAATTTAAATTCCATTGAAATTCTAAATCTACTTACTTCCATCTACGAAAGCAATCACTCATTATGAATTTCTTGCTATTTTGAAGTTGTTTAATTCCTAAATAATGAGACTTTCAAATCACCTCATGCTAATTATGATCCTGTTTCTATTACAAGGAGTATTTTTCATTCAATGACCTTGACATTATGTTTTGTATCTTTATTAACGACTGTATTCATTATAAAAATATTGCCCATGAACCATCAATCAAAGGAATTCATTCAATTCCACCAAACAAGAGTACTCCATCTTCATTCGCATTTCTTGCTGATAATAATTGGTTGAGTTCCAAAATAAATAGAACCTCTCAACATTTCTTGTTAGCAGGGCTCCTCTTTCAATTGCAAGCACACATTTTGATACATTGATGATGAAAATGACAAATGTTGCTAAACAACCTAGTATATTAAATACATGACAAAAATTTAAACTCCATTGAAATTGTAAATCTACTTACTTCCATCTGCAAAAGCAATCATTCGTTATGCATTTCGTGCTAATGTGATGTTGTTTAATTCCTAAATAATGAGACTTTCATATCACCTCATGCTAATTAGGCTCCTCTTATTGTTACAAGGAGTATTTTTCATTCAATGACCTTAACATTATGTTTTGTATCTTTATTAACGATATATACATTATCAACATATTTCCCATGAACCATCCATCAGAGGAATTCATTCAATTCCAGCAAACAAGAGTACTCTATCTTGATTCGCATTTCTTGTTGATAATAAATAGTTGTGTTCCAAAATAAAGAGTACCTTCCATCATTTCTTGTTAGCAGTGCTCCTCTTTTAATTGCAAGCACACATTTTGATACATTGATGATGAAAATCACAAATGTTGCTAAACAACATAGTATATTAATGAAATGACAAAAATTTAAACACCATTGAAATTCTAAATCTACTTACTTCCATCTACGAAAGCAATCATTTGTTATGCATTTCGTGCTAATGTGAAGTTGTTTAATTCCTAAATAATGAGACTTTCACATCACCGCTTGCTAATTAGGCTCCTCTTATCGTTACAATGAGTATTTGTCATTCAATGAACTTGACATTATGTTTTGTTTCATTATTAACGTCTATATTCATTATAAAAATATTGCCCATGACCCATCAATTAGAGTAATTGATTCAATTCCAAGAAGCAAGAGACCTCCACGATGATTTGCATTTCTTATTGATAATAATTGGTTGAGTTCCAAAATGAAATGTACCGCCCATCATTTGTTGTTAGTAGGGCTCCTCTTTTAATTTCAAGCACACATTTTGATACATTGATGATGAAAATGACAAATGTGGCTAAACAACCTAGTATATTAATGACATGACAAAAATTTAAATTCCATTGAAATTCTAAATCTACTTACTTCCATCTGCGAAAGCAATGATTCATTATGAATTTCTTGCTATTGTTAAGTTGTTTAATTCCTAAATAATGAGACTTTCAAATCACCTCATGCTAATTATGATCCTGTTTCTATTACAAGGAGTATTTTTCATTCAATGACCTTGACATTATGTTTTGTATCTTTATTAACGACTGTATTCATTATAAAAATATTGCCCATGAACCATCAATCAAATGAATTCATTCAATTCTACCAAACAAGAGTACTCCATCTTCATTCACATTTCTTGCTGATAATAATTGGTTGAGTTCCAAAATAAATAGAACCTCTCAACATTTCTTGTTAGCAGGGCTCCTCTTTCAATTGCAAGCACACATTTTGATACATTGATGATGAAAATGACAAATGTCGCTAAACAACCTAGTATATTAAATACATGACAAAAATTTAAACTCCATTGAAATTGTAAATCTACTTACTTCCATCTGCAAAAGCAATCATTCGTTATGCATTTCATGCTAATGTGAAGTTGTTTAATTCCTAAATAATGAGACTTTCATATCACCTCATGCTAATTAGGCTCCTCTTATTGTTACAAGGAGTATTTTTCATTCAATGACCTTAACATTATGTTTTGTATCTTTATTAACGATATATACATTATCAACATATTGCCCATGAACCATCCATCAGAGGAATTCATTGAATTCCAGCAAACAAGAGTACTCCATCTTGATTCGCATTTCTTGTTGATAATAAATAGTTGTGTTCCAAAATAAAGAGTACCTTCCATCATTTCTTGTTAGCAGTGCTCCTCTTTTAATTGCAAGCACACATTTTGATACATTGATGATGAAAATCACAAATGTTGCTAAACAACATAGTATATTAATGAAATGACAAAAATTTAAACACCATTGAAATTCTAAATCTACTTACTTCCATCTACGAAAGCAATCATTTGTTATGCATTTCGTGCTAATGTGAAGTTGTTTAATTCCTAAATAATGAGACTTTCACATCACCGCTTGCTAATTAGGCTCCTCTTATCGTTACAATGAGTATTTGTCATTCAATGAACTTGACATTATGTTTTGTTTCATTATTAACGTCTATATTCATTATAAAAATATTGCCCATGACCCATCAATTAGAGGAATTGATTCAATTCCAAGAAGCAAGAGACCTCCACGATGATTTGCATTTCTTATTGATAATAATTGGTTGAGTTCCAAAATGAAATGTACCGCCCATCATTTGTTGTTAGCAGGGCTCCTCTTTTAATTTCAAGCACACATTTTGATACATTGATGATGAAAATGACAAATGTGGCTAAACAACCTAGTATATTAATGACATGACAAAAATTTAAATTCCATTGAAATTCTAAATCTACTTACTTCCATCTGCGAAAGCAATGATTCATTATGAATTTCTTGCTATTGTGAAGTTGTTTAATTCCTAAATAATGAGACTTTCAAATCACCTCATGCTAATTATGCTCCTGTTTCTATTACAAGGAGTATTTTTCATTCAATGACCTTGACATTATGTTTTGTATCTTTATTAACGACTATATTCATTATAAAAATATTGCCCATGAACAATCAATCAGAGGAATTCATTCAATTTCACCAAACAAGAGTACTCCATCTTCATTCGCATTTCTTGCTGATAATAATTGGTTGAGTTCCAAAATAAAGAGAACCACCCATCATTTCTTGTTAGTAGGGTTCCTCTTTTAATTGCAAGCACACATTTTGATACATTGATGATGAAAATGAAAAATTTCGTAAAAGAACCTAGTATATGAAATACATGACAAAAATTTCAGCTCCATTGAAATTCTAAATCAACATACTTCCATCTACGAAAGCAATCATTCGTTATGCATTTCGTGCAAATGTGAAGTTGTTTAATTCGTAAATAATGAGACTTTCATATCACCTCATTCTAATTAGGCTCCACTTATTGTTACAAGGATTATTTTTCATTCAATGACCTTGACATTATGTTTTGTATCTTTATTAACGATATATACATCATCAAAATATTGCCCATGAACCATCCATCAGAGGAATTCATTCAATTCCATCAAACAAGAGTACTCCATCTTGATTCGCATTTCTTGTTGATAATAATTAGCTGAGTTCCAAAATAAAGAGTACCTCCCATCATTTCTTGTTAGCAAGGCTCCTCTTTTAATTGCAGGCACACATTTTGATACATTCATGATGAAAATGACAAATGTTGCTAAACAATCTAGTATATTAATGACATGACAAAAATTTAAATTCCATTGAAATTCTAAATCTACTTACTTCCATCTGCGAAAGCAATCATTCATTATGAATTTCTTGCTTTTGTGAAGTTGATTAATTCCTAAATAATGAGACTTTCAAATCACCTCATGCTAATTATGCTCCTGTTTCTATTACAAGGAGTATTTTTCATTCAATGACCTTGACATTATGTTTTGTATCTTTATTAACGACTATATTCATTATAAAAATATTGCCCATGAACCATCAATCAGAGGAATTCATTCAATTCCACCAAACAAGAGTACTCCATCTTCATTTGCATTTCTTGCTGATAATAATTGGTTGAGTTCCAAAATAAATAGAACCTCCCAGCATTTCTTGTTAGCAGGGCTCCTCTTTCAATTGCAAGCACACATTTTGTAAATCTACTTACTTCCATCTGGGAAAGCAATCATTCATTATGCATTTTGTGCTAATGTGAAGTTGTTTAATTCCTAAATAATGAGACTTTAATATTACCTCAAGCTAATTAGGCTCCACTTATTGTTACATGGAGTATTTTTCATTCAATGACCTTGACATTATGTTTTGTCTCTTTATTAACGATATATACATTATCAACATATTGCCCAGGAACCATCCATCAGAGGAATTCATTCAATTCCAGCAAACAAGAGTACTCCATCTTGATTCGCATTTCTTGTTGATAATAATTAGTGGAGTTCCAAAATAAAGAGTACCTCCCATCATTTTTTGTTAGCAGTGCCCCTCTTTTAATTGCAAGCACACATTTTGATACATTGATGATGAAAATGACAAATGTCGCTAAACAACCTAGTAGATTAAATACATCACAAAAATTTAAACTCCATTGAAATTCTAAATCTACTTACTTCCATCTGTGAAAGCAATCATTCGTTATGCATTTCGTGCTAATTTGAAGTTGTTTAATTCCTAAATAATGAGACTTTCATATCACCGCATGCTAATTAGGCTCCTCTTATTGTTACAAGGAGTATTTGTCATTCAATGAACTTGACATTATGTTTTGTTTCATTATTAACGTCTATATTCATTATAAAAATATTGCCCATGACCCATCAATTAGAGGAATTCATTCAATTCCAACAAGCAAGAGATCTCCATGTTGATTTGCATTTCTTATTGATAATAATTGGTTGAGTTCCAAAATGAAGTGTACCACCTATCATTTGTTGTTAGCAGGGCTCCTCTTTTGATTGCAAGCACACATTTTGAAACATTCATGATGAAAATGACAAATGTGGCTAAACAACCTAGTATATTAATGACATGACAAAAATTTAAACTCCATTGAAATTCTAAATCTACTTGCTTCCATTTGCAAAAGCACTTATTGATTATGAATTTCTTGCTAATGTGAAGTTGTTTAATTCCTGAATAATGAGACTTTCATATCACTTCATGCTAATTAGACTCCTCTTATTGTTACAAGGAGTATTGTTCATTCAATGTCCTTGACATTATGTTTTGTTTCTTTATTAACGTCTATATTCATTATAAATATATTGCCCATGAACCATCCATCAGAGGAATTCCTTCAATTCCAACAAACAAGAGTACTCCATCTTGATTCGCATTTCTTGTTGATAATAATTGGTTGAGTTGCAAAATAGAGAGTACCTCCCATCATTTCTTGTTAACAGGGCTCCTCTTTTAATTTCAAGCACACATTTTGATACATTGATGATGAAAATGACAAATGTGGCTAAACAACCTAGTATTTTAATTACATGACAAAAATTTAAACTCCATAGAAATTCTAAATCTACTTACATCCATCTGCGAAAGCTATCATTCATTATGAATTTCTTGTTAATGTGAAGTTGTTTAATTCCTAAATAATGAGGCTTTCATATCACCTCATGCTACTTATGTTCCTGTTTCTGGTACAAGGATTATTTTTCATTCAATGACTCATTATAAAAATATTGCCCATGAACCATCCATCAGAGGAATTCATTCAATTCCAAGAAACAAGAGTAATCCATCTTGATTCGCATTTCTTGTTCATAATAATTGGTTGAGTTCCAAAATAAAGAGTACCTCCCATCCTTTCTTATTAGCAAGGCTCCTCTATTAATTGCAAGCACACATTTTGATACATTGATGATGAAAATGACAAATGTGGCTAAACAACCTAGTATATTAATGACATGACAAAAATTTAAATTCCATTGAAATTCTAAATTTACTTACTTCCATTTGCGAAAGCAATCACTCATTATGAATTTCTTGCAATTGTGAAGTTGTTTAATTCCTAAATAATGAGACTTTCAAATCACCTCATGCTAATTATGCTCCTGTTTCTATTACAAGGAGTATTTTTCATTGAATGACCTTGACATTATGTTTTTTATCTTTATTCACGACTATATTCATTACAAAAATATTGTCCATGAACCATCAATCAGAGGAATTCATTCAATTCCACCAAACAAGAGTACTCCATCTTCATTCGCATTTCTTGCTGATAATAATTGGTTGTGTTCCAAAATAAATAGAGCCTCCCAACATTTCTTGTTAGCAAGGCTCCTCTTTTAATTGCAAGCACACATTTTGATACATTGATGATGAAAATGACAAATGTCGCTAAACAACCTAGTATATTAAATACATGACCAAAATTTAAACTCCATTGAAATTCTAAATCTACTTACTTCTATCTGCGAAAGCAATCATTCATTATGCATTTCGTACTATTGTGAAGTTGTTTAATTCCTAAATAATGAGACTTTCATATCACCTCAAGCTACTTATGCTCCACTTATCGTTACACGGAGTATTTTTCATTCAATGACCTTGACATTATGTTTTGTCTCTTTATTAACGATATATACATTATCAACATATTGCCCATGAACCATCCATCAGAGGAATTCATTCAATTCCAGCAAACAAGAGTACTCCATCTTGATTCGCTTTTCTTGTTGATAATAATTAGTTGAGTTCCAAAATAAAGAGTACCTCCCATCATTTCCTATTAGCAGTGCTCCTCTTTTAATTGCAAGCACACATTTTGATACATTGATGATGAAAATGACAAATGTTGCTAAACAACCTAGTATATTAATGAAATGACAAAAATTTAAACTCCATTGAAATTCTAAATCTACTTACTTCCATCTACGAAAGCAATCATTTGTTATGCATTTCGTCCTAATGTGAAGTTGTTTAATTCCTAAATAATGAGACTTTCATATCACCGCATGCTAATTAGGCTCCTCTTATTATTACAAGGAGTATTTGTCATTCAATGAACTTGACATTATGTTTTGTTTCATTATTAACGTCTATATTCATTACAAAAATATTGCCCATGACCCATCAATTAGAGGAATTCATTCAATTCCAACAAGCAAGAGACCTCCACGTTGATTCGCATTTCTTATTGATAATAATTGGTTGAGTTCCAAAATGAAGTGTACCGCCCATCATTTGTTGTTGGCAGGGCTCCTCTTTTAATTGCAAGCACACATTTTGAAACATTCATGATGAAAATGACAAATGTGGCTAAACAACCTAGTATATTAATGACATGACAAAAATTTAAACTCTATTGAAATTCTAAATTTACTTGCTTCCATCTGCTAAAGCAATTATTGATTATGAATTTCTTGCTAATGTGAAGTTGGTTAATTCCTAAATAATGAGACTTTCAAATCACCTCATGCTAATTATGCTCCTGTTTTAATTACAAGGAGTATTTTTCATTCAATGACCTTGACATTATGTTTTGTATGTTTATTAACGACTATATTCATTATAAAAATATTGCCCATGAACCATCAATCAGAGGAATTCATTCAATTGCAACAAACAAGAGTACTCCATCTTCATTCGCATTTCTTGTTCATAATAATTAGGTGAGTTCCAAAATAAAGAGTACCTCCCATCATTTATTATTAGCAGTGCTCCTCTTTTAATTGCAAGCACACATTTTGATACATTGATGATGAAAATGACAAATGTGGCAAAACAACCTAGTATATTAATGACATTACAAAAATTTAAATTCCATTGAAATTCTAAATCTACTTACTTCCATCTGCGAAAGCAATCATTCATTATGAAATTCTTGCTATTGTGAAGTTGTTTAATTCCTAAATAATGAGACTTTCAAATCACCTCATGCTAATTATGCTCCTGTTTCTATTACAAGGAGTATTTTTCATTCAATGACCTTGACATTATGTTTTGTATCTTTATTAACGAATATATTCACTATAAAAATATTGCCCATGAACCATCAATTAGAAGAAGTCATTCGTTTCCAGCAAACAAGAGTACTCCATCTTGATGCACATTTCTTGCTGATAATAATTGGTTGACTTCCAAAATAAAGAGAACCTCCCATTATTTCTTGTTAGCAGGGCTGCTCTTTTAATTATAAGCACACATTTTGATACATTGATGATGAAAATGAAAATTTTCGCAAAAGAACCTAGTATATTAAATACATGACAAAAATTTAAACTCCATTGAAATTCTAAATCAACATACTTCCATCTACGAAAGCAATCATTCGTTATGCATTTCGTGCAAAGGTGAAGTTGTTTAATTCCTAAATAATGAGACTTTCATATCACCTCATGCTAATGAGGCTCCACTTATTGTTACAAGGAGTATTTTTCATTGAATGACATTGACATTATGTTTTGTATCTTTATTAACGATATATACATTATCAAAATATTGCCCACGAACCATCCATCAGAGAAATTCATTCAATTCCAGCAAACAAGAGTACTCCATCTTGATTCGCATTTCTTGTTGATAATAATGAGGTGAGTTCCAAAATAAAGAGTACCTCCCATCATTTCTCGTTAGCAGTGCTCCTCTTTTAATTGCAACCACACATTTTGATACATTGATGATGAAAATGACAAATGTTGCTAAACAACCTAGTATATTAATGACATGACAAAAATTTCAACTCCACTGAAATTCTAAATCTGCTTACTTCCATCTGCGAAAGCAATCATTCATTATACATTTCGTGCTAATGTGAAGTTGTTTAATTCCTAAATAATGAGACTTTCATATCACCTCATGCTAATTATTCTCCTCTTATTGTTACAAGGAGTATTGTTCATTTAATGTCCTTGACATTATGTTTTGTTTCATTATTAACGTCTATATTCATTATAAAAATATTGCCCATGAACCATCCAACAGAGGAATTCATTCAATTCCAACAAACAAGAGTACTCCATCTTGATTCACATTTCTTGTTGATAATAATTGCTTGAGTTCCAAAATAAAGAGTACCTCCCATCCTTTCTTCTTAGCAAGGCTCCTCTTTTAATTGCAAGCACACATTTTGATACATTGATGATGAAAATGACAAATGTGGCTAAACAACTTAGTATATTAATGACATGAAAAAAATTTAAATTCCATTGAAATTCTAAATCTACTTACTTCCATCTGCAAAAGCAATCATTCATTATGAATTTCTTGCTATTGTGAAGTTGTTTAATTCCTAAATAATGAGACTTTCATATCGCCGCATGCTAATGAGGCTCCTCTTATTGTTACAAGGAGTATTTGTCATTCAATGAACTTGACACTATGTTTTGTTTCATTATTAACGTCTATATTCATTATAAAAATATTGCCCATGACCCATCAATTAGAGGAATTCATTCAATTCCAACAAGCAAGAGACCTCCACGTTGATTCGCATTTCTTATTGATAATAATTGGTTGAGTTGCAAAATGAAGTGTACCGCCCATCATTTGTTGTTAGCAGGACTCCTCTTTTAATTGCAAGCACACATTTTGAAACATTCATGATGAAAATGACAAATGTGGCTAAACAACCTAGTATATTAATGACATGACAAAAATTTAAACTCCATTGAAATTCTAAATCTACTTACTTCCCTCTGCGAAAGCAATAATTCATTATGAATATCTTGCTAATGTGAAGTTGTTTAATTCCTAAATAATGAGACTTTCAAATCACCTCATGCTAATTATGCTCCTGTTTCTATTACAAGGAGTATTTTTCATTCAATGACCTTGACATTCTATTTTGTATCTTTATTAACGACTATATTCATTATAAAAAAATTGCCCATGAACCATCAATCAGAGGAATTCATTCAATTCCAACAAACAAGAGTACTCCATCTTCATTCGCATTTCTTGCTAATAATAATTGGTTGAGTTCCAAAATAAATAGAGCCTCCCAACATTTCTTGTTAGCAAGGCTCCTCTTTTAATTGCAAGCACACATTTTGATACATTGATGATGAAAATGACAAATGTGGCTAAACAACCTACTATATTAATGATATGACAAAAATTTAAACTCCATTGAAATTCTAAATGTACTTACTTCAATTTACGATAACAATAATTCATTATGAATATCTTGCTAATGTGAAGTTGTTTAATTCCTAAATAATGAGACTTTCATATCACCTCATGCTAATGAGGCTCCTCTTATTGTTACAAGGAGTATTGTTCATTCAATGACCTTGACGTTATGTTTTGTTTCATTATTAACGTCTATATTCATTATAAAAATATTGCAAATGAACCATCCTTCAAAGGAATTCATTCAATTTCAACAAACAAGAGTACTCCATCTTGATTCACATTTCTTGTTGATAATAATTGGTTGAATTCCAAAATAAAGAGTACCTCCCATCATTTCTTGTTAGCAAGGCTCCTCTTTTAATTGCGAGCACACATTTTGATACATTGATGATGAAAATGACAAATGTGGCTAAACAATCTACTATATTAATGACATGACAAAAATTTAAACTCCATTGAAATTCTAAATCTACTTACTTCCATCTACGAAAGCAATAATTCATTATGAATATCTTGCTAATGTGAAGTCGTTTAATTCCTAAATAATGAGACTTTGAAATCACCTCATGCTAATTATGCTCCTGTTTCTGTTGCAAGGAGTATTTTTCATTGAATTACTTTGACATTATGTTTTGTATCTTTATTAACGACTATATTCATTACAAAAATATTGTCCATGAACCATCAATCAGAGGAATTCATTCAATTCCACCAAACAAGAGTACACTACCTTCATTCGCATTTCTTGCTGATAATAATTGGTTGAGTTCCAAAAAAAATAGAACCTCCCAACATTTCTTGTTAGCAGGGCTCCTCTTTTAATTGCAAGCACACATTTTGATACATTGATGATGAAAATGACAAATGTCGCTAAACAACTTAGTATATTAAATACATGACCAAAATTTAAATTCCATTGAAATTCTAAATCTACTTACTTCTATCTGCAAAAGCAATCATTCATTATGCATTTCGTGCTATTGTGAAGTTGTTTAATTCCTAAATAATGAGACTTTCATATCACCTCAAGCTAATTAGGCTTTACTTATTGTTACACGGAGTATTTTTCATTCAATCACCTTGACATTATGTTTTGTCTCTTTATTAACGATATATACATTATCAACATATTGCCCATGAACCATCCATCAGAGGAATTCATTCAATTCCAGCAAACAAGAGTACTCCATCTTGATTCGCTTTTCTTGTTGATAATAATTAGTTGAGTTCCAAAATAAAGAGTACCTCCCATCATTTCCTATTAGCAGTGCTCCTCTTTTAATTGCAAGCACACATTTTGATACATTGATGATGAAAATGACAAATGTTGCTAAACAACCTAGTATATTAATAAAATGACAAAAATTTAAACTCCATTGAAATTCTAAATCTACTTACTTCCATCTACGAAAGCAATCATTTGTTATGCATTTCGTCCTAATGTGAAGTTGTTTAATTCCTAACTAATGAGACTTTCATATCACCGCATGCTAATTAGGCTCCTCTTATTATTACAAGGAGTATTTGTCATTCAATGAACTTGACATTATGTTTTGTTTCATTATTAACGTCTATATTCATTACAAAAATATTGCCCATGACCCATCAATTAGAGGAATTCATTCAATTCCAACAAGCAAGAGACCTCCACGTTGATTCGCATTTCTTATTGATAATAATTGGTTGAGTTCCAAAATGAAGTGTACCGCCCATCATTTGTTGGTGGCAGGGCTCCTCTTTTAATTGCAAGCACACATTTTGAAACATTCATGATGAAAATGACAAATGTGGCTAAACAACCTAGTATATTAATGACATGACAAAAATTTAAACTCCATTGAAATTCTAAATCTACTTGCTTCCATCTGCTAAAGCAATTATTGATTATGAATTTCTTGCTAATGTGAAGTTGGTTAATTCCTAAATAATGAGACTTTCAAATCACCTCATGCTAATTATGCTCCTGTTTTAATTACAAGGAGTATTTTTCATTCAATGACCTTGACATTATGTTTTGTATGTTTATTAACGACTATATTCATTATAAAAATATTGCCCATGAACCATCAATCAGAGGAATTCATTCAATTGCAACAAACAAGAGTACTCCATCTTCATTCGCATTTCTTGTTCATAATAATTAGGTGAGTTCCAAAATAAAGAGTACCTCCCATCATTTATTATTAGCAGTGCTCCTCTTTTAATTGCAAGCACACATTTTGATACATTGATGATGAAAATGACAAATGTGGCAAAACAACCTAGTATATTAATGACATTACAAAAATTTAAATTCCATTGAAATTCTAAATCTACTTACTTCCATCTGCGAAAGCAATCATTCATTATGAATTTCTTGCTATTGTGAAGTTGTTTAATTCCTAAATAATGAGACTTTCAAATCACCTCATGCTAATTATGCTCCTGTTTCTATTACAAGGAGTATTTTTCATTCAATGACCTTGACATTATGTTTTGTATCTTTATTAACGAATATATTCACTATAAAAATATTGCCCATGAACCATCAATTAGAAGAAGTCATTCAATTCCAGCAAACAAGAGTACTCCATCTTGATGCACATTTCTTGCTGATAATAATTGGTTGACTTCCAAAATAAAGAGAACCTCCCATTATTTCTTGTTAGCAGGGCTGCTCTTTTAATTATAAGCACACATTTTGATACATTGATGATGAAAATGAAAATTTTCGCAAAAGAACCTAGTATATTAAATACATGACAAAAATTTAAACTCCATTGAAATTCTAAATCAACATACTTCCATCTACGAAAGCAATCATTCGTTATGCATTTCGTGCAAAGGTGAAGTTGTTTAATTCCTAAATAATGAGACTTTCATATCACCTCATGCTAATGAGGCTCCACTTATTGTTACAAGGAGTATTTTTCATTGAATGACCTTGACATTGTGTTTTGTATCTTTATTAACGATATATACATTATCAAAATATTGCCCACGAACCATCCATCAGAGAAATTCATTCAATTCTAGCAAACAAGAGTACTCCATCTTGATTCGCATTTCTTGTTGATAATAATGAGGTGAGTTCCAAAATAAAGAGTACCTCCCATCATTTCTCGTTAGCAGTGCTCCTCTTTTAATTGCAACCACACATTTTGATACATTGATGATGAAAATGACAAATGTTGCTAAACAACCTAGTATATTAATGACATGACAAAAATTTCAACTCCATTGAAATTCTAAATCTGCTTACTTCCATCTGCGAAAGCAATCATTCATTATACATTTCGTGCTAATGTGAAGTTGTTTAATTCCTAAATAATGAGACTTTCATATCACCTCATGCTAATTATTCTCCTCTTATTGTTACAAGGAGTATTGTTCATTCAATGTCCTTGACATTATGTTTTGTTTCATTATTAACGTCTATATTCATTATAAAAATATTGCCCATGAACCATCCAACAGAGGAATTCATTCAATTCCAACAAACAAGAGTACTCCATCTTGATTCACATTTCTTGTTGATAATAATTGCTTGAGTTCCAAAATAAAGAGTACCTCCCATCCTTTCTTCTTAGCAAGGCTCCTCTTTTAATTGCAAGCACACATTTTGATACATTGATGATGAAAATGACAAATGTGGCTAAACAACCTAGTATATTAATGACATGAAAAAAATTTAAATTCCATTGAAATTCTAAATCTACTTACTTCCATCTGCGAAAGCAATCATTCATTATGAATTTCTTGCTATTGTGAAGTTGTTTAATTCCTAAATAATGAGACTTTCATATCGCCGCATGCTAATGAGGCTCCTCTTATTGTTACAAGGAGTATTTGTCATTCAATGAACTTGACATTATGTTTTGTTTCATTATTAACGTCTATATTCATTATAAAAATATTGCCCATGACCCATCAATTAGAGGAATTCATTCAATTCCAACAAGCAAGAGACCTCCACGTTGATTCGCATTTCTTATTGATAATAATTGGTTGAGTTGCAAAATGAAGTGTACCGCCCATCATTTGTTGTTAGCAGGACTCCTCTTTTAATTGCAAGCACACATTTTGAAACATTCATGATGAAAATGACAAATGTGGCTAAACAACCTAGTATATTAATGACATGACAAAAATTTAAACTCCATTGAAATTCTAAATCTACTTACTTCCCTCTGCGAAAGCAATAATTCATTATGAATATCTTGCTAATGTGAAGTTGTTTAATTCCTAAATAATGAGACTTTCAAATCACCTCATGCTAATTATGCTCCTGTTTCTATTACAAGGAGTATTTTTCATTCAATGACCTTGACATTCTATTTTGTATCTTTATTAACGACTATATTCATTATAAAAAAATTGCCCATGAACCATCAATCAGAGGAATTCATTCAATTCCAACAAACAAGAGTACTCCATCTTCATTCGCATTTCTTGCTAATAATAATTGGTTGAGTTCCAAAATAAATAGAGCCTCCCAACATTTCTTGTTAGCAAGGCTACTCTTTTAATTGCAAGCACACATTTTGATACATTGATGATGAAAATGACAAATGTGGCTAAACAACCTACTATATTAATGACATGACAAAAATTTAAACTCCATTGAAATTCTAAATGTACTTACTTCCATTTACGATAGCAATAATTCATTATGAATATCTTGCTAATGTGAAGTTGTTTAATTCCTAAATAATGAGACTTTCATATCACCTCATGCTAATGAGGCTCCTCTTATTGTTACAAGGAGTATTGTTCATTCAATGACCTTGACGTTATGTTTTGTTTCATTATTAACGTCTATATTCATTATAAAAATATTGCCCATGAACCATCCATCAAAGGAATTCATTCAATTTCAACAAACAAGAGTACTCCATCTTGATTCACATTTCTTGTTGATAATAATTGGTTGAATTCCAAAATAAAGAGTACCTCCCATCATTTCTTGTTAGCAAGGCTCCTCTTTTAATTGCGAGCACACATTTTGATACATTGATGATGAAAATGACAAATGTGGCTAAACAATCTACTATATTAATGACATGACAAAAATTTAAACTCCATTGAAATTCTAAATCTACTTACTTCCATCTACGAAAGCAATAATTCATTATGAATATCTTGCTAATGTGAAGTCGTTTAATTCCTAAATAATGAGACTTTGAAATCACCTCATGCTAATTATGCTCCTGTTTTCTGTGTTGCAAGGAGTATTTTTCATTGAATGACTTTGACATTATGTTTTGTATCTTTATTAACGACTATATTCATTACAAAAATATTGTCCATGAACCATCAATCAGAGGAATTCATTCAATTCCACCAAAAAAGAGTACACTACCTTCATTCGCATTTCTTGCTGATAATAATTGGTTGAGTTCCAAAAAAAATAGAACCTCCCAACATTTCTTGTTAGCAGGGCTCCTCTTTTAATTGCAAGCACACATTTTGATACATTGATGATGAAAATGACAAATGTCGCTAAACAACTTAGTATATTAAATACATGACCAAAATTTAAATTCCATTGAAATTCTAAATCTACTTACTTCTATCTGCAAAAGCAATCATTCATTATGCATTTCGTGCTATTGTGAAGTTGTTTAATTCCTAAATAATGAGACTTTCATATCACCTCAAGCTAATTAGGCTTTACTTATTGTTACACGGAGTATTTTTCATTCAATCACCTTGACATTATGTTTTGTCTCTTTATTAACGATATATACATTATCAACATATTGCCCATGAACCATCCATCAGAGGAATTCATTCAATTCCAGCAAACAAGAGTACTCCATCTTGATTCGCTTTTCTTGTTGATAATAATTAGTTGAGTTCCAAAATAAAGAGTACCTCCCATCATTTCCTATTAGCAGTGCTCCTCTTTTAATTGCAAGCACACATTTTGATACATTGATGATGAAAATGACAAATGTTGCTAAACAACCTAGTATATTAATGAAATGACAAAAATTTAAACTCCATTGAAATTCTAAATCTACTTACTTCCATCTACGAAAGCAATCATTTGTTATGCATTTCGTCCTAATGTGAAGTTGTTTAATTCCTAACTAATGAGACTTTCATATCACCGCATGCTAATTAGGCTCCTCTTATTATTACAAGGAGTATTTGTCATTCAATGAACTTGACATTATGTTTTGTTTCATTATTAATGTCTATATTCATTACAAAAATATTGCCCATGACCCATCAATTAGAGGAATTCATTCAATTCCAACAAGCAAGAGACCTCCACGTTGATTCGCATTTCTTATTGATAATAATTGGTTGAGTTGCAAAATGAAGTGTACCGCCCATCATTTGTTGTTAGCAGGACTCCTCTTTTAATTGCAAGCACACATTTTGAAACATTGATGATGAAAATGACAAATGTGGCTAAACAACCTACTATATTAATGATATGACAAAAATTTAAACTCCATTGAAATTCTAAATGTACTTACTTCCATTTACGATAGCAATAATTCATTATGAATATCTTGCTAACGTGAAGTTGTTTAATTCCTAAATAATGAGACTTTCATATCACCTCATGCTAATGAGGCTCCTCTTATTGTTACAAGGAGTATTGTTCATTCAATGACCTTGACGTTATGTTTTGTTTCATTATTAACGTCTATATTCATTATAAAAATATTGCCCATGAACCATCCATCAAAGGAATTCATTCAATTTCAACAAACAAGAGTACTCCATGTTGATTCACATTTCTTGTTGATAATAATTGGTTGAATTCCAAAATAAAGAGTACCTCCCATCCTTTCTTGTTAGCAAGGCTCCTCTTTTAATTGTGAGCACACATTTTGATACATTGATGATGAAAATGACAAATGTGGCTAAACAACATACTATATTAATGACATGACAAAAATTTAAACTCCATTGAAATTCTAAATCTACTTACTTCCATCTACGAAAGCAATAATTCATTATGAATATCTTGCTAATGTGAAGTTGTTTAATTCCTAAATAATGAGACTTTCAAATCACCTCATGCTAATTATGCTCCTGTTTCTGTTACAATGAGTATTTTTCATTGAATGACCTTGACATTATGTTTTGTATCTTTATTAACGACTATATTCATTACAAAAATATTGTCCATGAACCATCAATCAGAGGAATTCATTCAATTCCACCAAACAAGAGTACTCTATCTTCATTCACATTTCTTGTTGATAATAATTGGTTGAGTTCCAAAATAAATAGTACCTCCCAACATTTCTTGTTACCAAGGCTCCTCTTTTAATTGCAAGCACTCATTTTGATACATTGATGATGAAAATGACAAATGTCGCTAAACAACCTAGTATATTAAATACATGACCAAAATTTAAATTCCATTGAAATTCTAAATCTAATTACTTGTATCTGCGAAAGCAATCATTCATTATGCATTTCGTGCTATTGTGAAGTTGTTTAATTCCTAAATAATGAGACTTTCATATCACCTCAAGCTAATTAGGCTTTACTTATTGTTACACGGAGTATTTTTCATTCAATCACCTTGACATTATGTTTTGTCTCTTTATTAACGATATATACATTATCAACATATTGCCTAGGAACCATCCATCAGAGGAATTCATTCAATTCCAGCAAACAAGAGCACTCCATCTTGATTCGCATTTCTTGTTGATAATAATTAGTTGAGTTCCAAAATAAAGAGTACCTCCCATCATTTCTTGTTAGCAGTGCTCATCTTTTAATTGCAAGCACACATTTTGATACATTGATGATGAAAATGACAAATGTTGCTAAACAACCTAGTATATTAATGAAATGACCACAATTTCAACTCCATTGAAATTCTAAATCTACTTACTTCCATCTACGAAAGTAATCATTCATTATGCATTTCGTGCTATTGTGAAGTTGTTTAATTCCTAACTAATGAGACTTTCATATCACCGCATGCTAATTAGGCTCCTCTTATTATTACAAGGAGTATTTGTCATTCAATGAACTTGACATTATGTTTTGTTTCATTATTAACGTCTATATTCATTATAAAAATATTGCCCATGACCCATCAATTAGAGGAATTCATTCAATTCCAACAAACAAGAGCACTCTATCTTCATTCGCATTTCTTGCTGATAATAATTGGTTGAGTTCCAAAATAAATAGAACCTCCCAACATTTCTTGTTAGCAAGGCTCCTTTTTTAATTGCAAGCACACATTTTGATACATTGATGATGAAAATGACAAATGTGGCTAAACAACCTACTATATTAATGATATGACAAAAATTTAAACTCCATTGAAATGCTAAATCTACTTACTTCCATTTACGATAGCAATAATTCATTATGAATATCTTGCTAATGTGAAGTTGTTTAATTCCTAAATAATGAGACTTTCATATCACCTCATGCTAATGAGGCTCCTCTTATTGTTACAAGGAGTATTGTTCATTCAATGACCTTGACGTTATGTTTTGTTTCATTATTAACGTCTATATTCATTATAAAAATATTGCCCATGAACCATCCATCAAAGGAATTCATTCAATTTCAACAAATAAGAGTACTCCATCTTGATTCACATTTCTTGTTGATAATAATTGGTTGAATTCCAAAATAAAGAGTACATCCCATCCTTTCTTGTTAGCAAGGCTCCTCTTTTAATTACGAGCACACATTTTGATACATTGATGATGAAAATGACAAATGTGGCTAAACAACATACTATATTAATGACTTGACAAAAATTTAAACTCCATTGAAATTCTAAATCTACTTACATCCATCTACGAAAGCAATAATTCATTATGAATATCTTGCTAATGTGAAGTTGTTTAATTCCTAAATAATGAGACTTTCAAATCACCTCATGCTAATTATGCTCTTGTTTCTGTTACAATGAGTATTTTTCATTGAATGACCTTGACATTATCTTTATTAACGACTATATTCATTACAAAAATATTGTCCATGAACCATCAATCAGAGGAATTCATTCAATTCCACCAAACAAGAGTACTCTATCTTCATTCACATTTCTTGTTGATAATAATTGGTTGAGTTCCAAAATAAATAGAACCTCCCAACATTTCTTGTTAGCAGGGCTCCTCTTTTAATTGCAAGCACACATTTTGATACATTGATGATGAAAATGACAAATGTCGCTAAACAACCTAGTATATTAAATACATGACCAAAATTTAAATTCCATTGAAATTCTAAATCTACTTACTTCTATCTGCGAAAGCAATCATTCATTATGCATTTCGTGCTATTGTGAAGTTGTTTAATTCCTAAATAATGAGACTTTCATATCACCTCAAGCTAATTAGGCTTTACTTATTGTTACACGGAGCATTTTTCATTCAATGACCTTGACATTATGTTTTGTCTCTTTATTAACGATATATACATTATCAACATATTGCCTAGGAACCATCCATCAGAGGAATTCATTCAATTCCAGCAAACAAGAGTACTCCATCTTGATTCGCATTTCTTGTTGATAATAATTAGTTGAGTTCCAAAATAAAGAGTACCTCCCATCATTTCTTGTTAGCAGTGCTCCTCTTTTAATTGCAAGCACACATTTTGATACATTGATGATGAAAATGACAAATGTTGCTAAACAACCTAGTATATTAATGAAATGACAAAAATTTCAACTCCATTGAAATTCTAAATCTACTTACTTCCATCTACAAAAGCAATCATTCATTATGCATTTCGTGCTAATGTGAAGTTGTTTAATTCCTAAATAATGAGACTTTCATATCACCTCATGCTAATTAGGCTCCTCTTATTGTTACAAGGAGTATTGTTCATTCAATGTCCTTGACATTATGTTTTGTTTCATTATTAACGTCTATATTCATTATAAAAATAGTGCCCATGACCCATCAATTAGAGGAATACATTCAATTCCAACAAGCAAAAGACCTCCACGTTGATTCGCATTTCTTATTGATAATAATTGGTTGAGTTCCAAAATGAAGTGTACCGCCCATCATTTGTTGTTGGCAGGGCTCCTCTTTTAATTGCAAGCACACATTTTGAAACATTCATGATGAAAATGACAAATGTGGCTAAACAACCTAGTATATTAATGACATGACAAAAATTTAAATTCCATCGAAATTCTAAATCTACTTGCTTCCATCTGCGAAAGCAATTTTTCATTATGAATTTCTTGCTATTGTCAAGTTGTTTAATTCCTCAATAATGAGACTTTGATATCTCCTAATGCTAATTAGGCTCCTCTTATTGTTACAAGGAGTATTGTTCATTCAATGTCCTTGACATTATGTTTTTTGTTTCATTATTAACGTCTATATTCATTATAAAAATATTGCCCATGAACCATCCATCAGAGGAATTCATTCAATTCCAACAAACAAATGTACTCCATCTTGATTCGCATTTCTTGTTGATAATAATTGGTTGAGTTCCAAAATAGATAGTACCTCCCCCAACATTTCTTGTTAACAGGGCTCCTCTTTTAATTTCAAGCACACATTTTGATACATTGATGATGAAAATGACAAATGTGGCTAAACAAGCTAGTATATTAATGACATGACAAAAATTTAAACTCCATTGAAATTCTAAATCTACTTACTTCCATCTGCGAAAGCAATCATTCATTATGAATTTCGTGCTATTGTGAAGTTGTTTAATTCCTAAATAATGAGACTTTCATATCACCTCATGCTAATGAGGCTCCTCTTATTGTTACAACGAGTATTGTTCATTCAATGACCTTGACATTATGTTTTGTTTCTTTATTAACGTCTATTTTCATTATAAAAATATTGCCCATGAACCATCCATCAATCGAATTCATTCAATTTCAACAAACAAGAGTACTCCATCTTGATTCACATTTCTTGTTGATAATAATTGGTTGAGTTCCAAAATAAAGAGTACCTCCCATCCTTTCTTGTTAGCAAGGCTCCTCTTTTAATTGCAAGCACACATTTTGATACATTGATGATGAAAATGACAAATGTGGCTAAACAACCTACTATATTAATGACATGACAAAAATTTAAACTCCATTGAAATTCTAAATCTACTTACTTCCATCTGCGAAAGCAATAATTCATTATGAATATCTTGCTAATGTGAAGTTGTTTAATTCCTAAATAATGAGACTTTCATATCACCTCATGCTAATTATGCTCCACTTATTGTTACAAGGAGTATTGTTCATTCAATGTCCTTGACATTATGTTTTGTTTCATTATTAACGTCTATATTCATTATAAAAATATTGCCCATGAAACATCAACCAGAGGAATTCATTCAATTCCACCAAACAAGAGTACTCCATCTTCATTCGCATTTCTTGTTGATAATAATTGGTTGAGTTCCAAAATAAATAGAACCTCCCAACATTTGTTGTTAGCAGAGCTCCTCTTTTAATTGCAAGTACACATTTTGATACATTGATGCTGAAAATGACAAATGTTGCTAAACAACCTAGTATATTAATGAAATGACAAAAATTTCAACTCCATTGAAATTCTAAATCTACTTACTTCCATCTATGAAAGCAATCATTCATTATGCATTTCGTGCTAATGTGAAGTTGTTTAATTCCTAAATAATGAGACTTTCATATCACCTCATGCTAATTAGGCTCCTCTTATTGTTACAAGGAGTATTGTTCATTCAATGTCCTTGACATTATGTTTTGTTTCATTATTAACGTCTATATTCATTATAAAAATATTGCCCATGAACCATCCATCAGTGGAATTCATTCAATTCCAACAAACAAGAGTACTCCATCTTGATTCGCATTTCTTGTTGATAATATTTGGTTGAGTTGCAAAATAGCGAGTACCTCCCATCATTTCTTGTTAACAGGGCTCCTCTTTTAATTTCAAACACACATTTTGATACATTGATGATGAAAATGACAAATGTGGCTAAACAACCTAGCATATTAATGACATGACAAAAATTTAAATTCCATTGAAATTCTAAATCTACTTACTTTCATCTGCGAAAGCAATAATTCATTATGAATTTCTTGATATTGTGAAGTTGTTTAATTCCTAAATAATGAGACTTTCAAATCACCTCATGCTAATTATGCTCCTGTTTCTGTTACAAGGAGTATTTTTCATTCAATGACCTTGACATTATGTATTGTATCTTTATTAACGACTATATTCATTATAAAAATATTGCCCATGAACCATCAATCAGAGGATTTCATTCAATTCCACCAAACAAGAGTACACCATCTTCATTCGCATTTCTTGCTGATAATAATTGGTTGAGTTCCAAAATAAATAAAACCTCCCAACATTTCTTGTTAGGAGGGCTACTTTTTAATTGCAAGCACACATTTTGATACATTGATGATGAAAATGACAAATGTCGCTAAACAACCTAGTATATTAAATACATGACCAAAATTTAAATTCCATTGAAATTCTAAATCTACTTACTTCTATCTGCGAAAGCAATCATTCATTATGCATTTCGTGCTATTGTGAAGTTGTTTAATTCCTAAATAATGAGACTTTCATATCACCTCAAGCTAATTAGGCTTTACTTATTGTTACACGGAGCATTTTTCATTCAATGACCTTGACATTATTTTTTTTTTGTCTCTTATTTAACGATATATACATTATCAACATATTGCCTAGGAACCATCCATCAGAGGAATTCATTCAATTCCAGCAAACAAGAGTACTCCATCTTGATTCGCATTTCTTGTTGATAATAATTAGTTGAGTTCCAAAATAAAGAGTACCTCCCATCATTTCTTGTTAGCAGTGCTCCTCTTTTTAATTGCAAGCACACATTTTGATACATTGATGATGAAAATGACAAATGTTGCTAAACAACCTAGTATATTTAATGAAATGACAAAAATTTCAACTCCATTGAAATTCTAAATCTACTTACTTCCATCTACAAAAGCAATCATTCATTATGCATTTCGTGCTAATGTGAAGTTGTTTAATTCCTAAATAATGAGACTTTCATATCACCTCATGCTAATTAGGCTCCTCTTATTGTTACAAGGAGTATTGTTCATTCAATGTCCTTGACATTATGTTTTGTTTCATTATTAACGTCTATATTCATTATAAAAATAGTGCCCATGACCCATCAATTAGAGGAATACATTCAATTCCAACAAGCAAAAGACCTCCACGTTGATTCGCATTTCTTATTGATAATAATTGGTTGAGTTCCAAAATGAAGTGTACCGCCCATCATTTGTTGTTGGCAGGGCTCCTCTTTTAATTGCAAGCACACATTTTGAAACATTCATGATGAAAATGACAAATGTGGCTAAACAACCTAGTATATTAATGACATGACAAAAATTTAAATTCCATCGAAATTCTAAATCTACTTGCTTCCATCTGCGAAAGCAATTTTTCATTATGAATTTCTTGCTATTGTCAAGTTGTTTAATTCCTCAATAATGAGACTTTGATATCTCCTAATGCTAATTAGGCTCCTCTTATTGTTACAAGGAGTATTGTTCATTCAATGTCCTTGACATTATGTTTTGTTTCATTATTAACGTCTATATTCATTATAAAAATATTGCCCATGAACCATCCATCAGAGGAATTCATTCAATTCCAACAAACAAATGTACTCCATCTTGATTCGCATTTCTTGTTGATAATAATTGGTTGAGTTCCAAAATAGATAGTACCTCCCAACATTTCTTGTTAACAGGGCTCCTCTTTTAATTTCAAGCACACATTTTGATACATTGATGATGAAAATGACAAATGTGGCTAAACAAGCTAGTATATTAATGACATGACAAAAATTTAAACTCCATTGAAATTCTAAATCTACTTACTTCCATCTGCGAAAGCAATCATTCATTATGAATTTCGTGCTATTGTGAAGTTGTTTAATTCCTAAATAATGAGACTTTCATATCACCTCATGCTAATGAGGCTCCTCTTATTGTTACAACGAGTATTGTTCATTCAATGACCTTGACATTATGTTTTGTTTCTTTATTAACGTCTATTTTCATTATAAAAATATTGCCCATGAACCATCCATCAATCGAATTCATTCAATTTCAACAAACAAGAGTACTCCATCTTGATTCACATTTCTTGTTGATAATAATTGGTTGAGTTCCAAAATAAAGAGTACCTCCCATCCTTTCTTGTTAGCAAGGCTCCTCTTTTAATTGCAAGCACACATTTTGATACATTGATGATGAAAATGACAAATGTGGCTAAACAACCTACTATATTAATGACATGACAAAAATTTAAACTCCATTGAAATTCTAAATCTACTTCCATCTGCGAAAGCAATAATTCATTATGAATATCTTGCTAATGTGAAGTTGTTTAATTCCTAAATAATGAGACTTTCATATCACCTCATGCTAATTATGCTCCACTTATTGTTACAAGGAGTATTGTTCATTCAATGTCCTTGACATTATGTTTTGTTTCATTATTAACGTCTATATTCATTATAAAAATATTGCCCATGAAACATCAACCAGAGGAATTCATTCAATTCCACCAAACAAGAGTACTCCATCTTCATTCGCATTTCTTGTTGATAATAATTGGTTGAGTTCCAAAATAAATAGAACCTCCCAACATTTGTTGTTAGCAGAGCTCCTCTTTTAATTGCAAGTACACATTTTGATACATTGATGCTGAAAATGACAAATGTTGCTAAACAACCTAGTATATTAATGAAATGACAAAAATTTCAACTCCATTGAAATTCTAAATCTACTTACTTCCATCTACGAAAGCAATCATTCATTATGCATTTCGTGCTAATGTGAAGTTGTTTAATTCCTAAATAATGAGACTTTCATATCACCTCATGCTAATTATGCTCCTCTTATTGTTACAAGGAGTATTGTTCATTCAATGTCCTTGACATTATGTTTTGTTTCATTATTAACGTCTATATTCATTATAAAAATATTGCCCATGAACCATCCATCAGTGGAATTCATTCAATTCCAACAAACAAGAGTACTCCATCTTGATTCGCATTTCTTGTTGATAATATTTGGTTGAGTTGCAAAATAGCGAGTACCTCCCATCATTTCTTGTTAACAGGGCTCCTCTTTTAATTTCAAACACACATTTTGATACATTGATGATGAAAATGACAAATGTGGCTAAACAACCTAGCATATTAATGACATGACAAAAATTTAAATTCCATTGAAATTCTAAATCTACTTACTTTCATCTGCGAAAGCAATAATTCATTATGAATTTCTTGATATTGTGAAGTTGTTTAATTCCTAAATAATGAGACTTTCAAATCACCTCATGCTAATTATGCTCCTATTTCTGTTACAAGGAGTATTTTTCATTCAATGACCTTGACATTATGTATTGTATCTTTATTAACGACTATATTCATTATAAAAATATTGCCCATGAACCATCAATCAGAGGATTTCATTCAATTCCACCAAACAAGAGTACTCCATCTTCATTCGCATTTCTTGCTGATAATAATTGGTTGAGTTCCAAAATAAATAAAACCTCCCAACATTTCTTGTTAGGAGGGCTACTTTTTAATTGCAAGCACACATTTTGATACATTCATGATGAAAATGACAAATGTCGCTAAACAACCTAATATATTAAATACATGACAAAAATTTAAACTCCATTGAAATTCTAAATCAACATACTTCCATCTAGGAAAGCAATCATTTGTTATGCATTTCGTGCAAATGTGAAGTTGTTTAATTCCTAAATAATGAGACTTTCATATCACCTCAAGCTAATTAGGCTCCGCTTATTGTTACATGGAGTATTTTTCATTCAATGACCTTGACATTATGTTTTGTCTCTTTATTAACGATATATACATTATCAACATATTGCCCAGGAACCATCCATCAGAGGAATTCATTCAATTCCAGCAAACAAGAGTACTCCATCTTGATTCGCATTTCTTGTTGATAATAATTAGTTGAGTTCCAAAATAAAGAGTACCTCCCATCATTTCTTGTTAGCAGTGCTCCTCTTTTAATTACAAGCACACATTTTGATACATTGATGATGAAAATGACAAATGTTGCTAAACAACCTAGTATATTAATGACATGACAAAAATTTAAATTCCATTGAAATCCTAAATCTACTTGCTTCCATCTGCGAAAGCAATTTTTGATTATGAATTTCTTGCTATTGTCAAGTTGTTTAATTCCTAAATAATGAGACTTTGATATCTCCTAATGCTAATTAGGCTCCTCTTATTGTTAAAAGGAGTATTGTTCATTCAATGACCTTGACATTATGTTTTGTTTCTTTATTAACGTCTATTTTCATTATAAAAATATTGCCCATGAACCATCCATCAATCGAATTCATTCAATTTCAACAAACAAGAGTACTCCATCTTGATTCACATTTCTTGTTGATAATAATTGGTTGAGTTCCAAAATAAAGAGTACCTCCCATCCTTTCTTGTTAGCAAGGCTCCTCTTTTAATTGCAAGCACACATTTTGATACATTGATGATGAAAATGACAAATGTGGCTAAACAACCTACTATATTAATGACATGACAAAAATTTAAACTCCATTGAAATTCTAAATCTACTTACTTCCATCTGCGAAAGCAATAATTCATTATGAATATCTTGCTAATGTGAAGTTGTTTAATTCCAAAATAATGAGACTTTCATATCACCTCATGCTAATTATGCTCCACTTATTGTTACAAGGAGTATTGTTCATTCAATGTCCTTGACATTTTGTTTTGTTTCATTATTAACGTCTATATTCATTATAAAAATATTGCCCATGAAACATCAACCAGAGGAATTCATTAAATTCCACCAAACAAGAGTACTCCATCTTCATTCGCATTTCTTGCTGATAATAATTGGTTGAGTTCCAAAATAAATAGAACCTCCCAGCATTTGTTGTTAGCAGTGCTCCTCTTTTAATTGCAAGCACACATTTTGATACATTGATGCTGAAAATGACAAATGTTGCTAAACAACCTAGTATATTAATGAAATGACAAAAATTTCAACTCCATTGAAATTCTAAATCTACTTACTTCCATCTACGAAAGCAATCATTCATTATGCATTTCGTGCTAATGTGAAGTTGTTTAATTCCTAAATAATGAGACTTTCATATCACCTCATGCTAATTAGGCTCCTCTTATTGTTACAAGGAGTATTGTTCATTCAATGTCCTTGACATTATGTTTTATTTCATTATTAACGTCTATATTCATTATAAAAATATTGCCCATGAACCATCCATCAGTGGAATTCATTCAATTCCAACAAACAAGAGTACACCATCTTGATTCGCATTTCTTGTTGATAATAATTGGTTGAGTTGCAAAATAGAGAGTACCTCCCATCATTTCTTGTTAACAGGGCTCCTCTTTTAATTTCAAACACACATTTTGATACATTGATGATGAAAATGACAAATGCGGCTAAACAACCAAGCATATTAATGAAATGACAAAAATTTAAATTCCATTGAAATTCTAAATCTACTTACTTTCATCTGCGAAAGCAATAATTCATTATGAATTTCTTGATATTGTGAAGTTGTTTAATTCCTAAATAATGAGACTTTCAAATCACCTCATGCTAATTATGCTCTTGTTTCTGTTACAAGGAGTATTTTTCATTCAATGACCTTGACATTATGTATTGTATCTTTATTAACGACTATATTGATTATAAAAATATTGCCCATGAACCATCAATCAGAGGATTTCATTCAATTCCACCAAACAAGAGTACTCCATCTTCATTCGTATTTCTTGCTGATAGAATTGGTTGAGTTCCAAAATAAATAAAACCTCCCAACATTTCTTGTTAGGAGGGCTACTTTTTAATTGCTAGCACACATTTTGATACATTGATGATGAAAATGACAAATGTCGCTAAACAACCTAGTATATTAAATACATGACAAAAATTTAAACTTCATTGAAATTCTAAATCAACATACTTCCATCTACGAAAGCAATCATTTGTTATGCATTTCGTGCAAATGTGAAGTTGTTTAATTCCTAAATAATGAGACTTTAATATCACCTCAAGCTAATTAGGCTCCACTTATTGTTACATGGAGTATTTTTCATTCAATGACCTTGACATTATGTTTTGTCTCTTTATTAACGATATATACATTATCAACATATTGCCCAGGAACCATCCATCAGAGGAATTCATTCAATTCCAACAAACAAGAGTACTCCATCTTGATTCGCATTTCTTGTTGATAATAATTAGTTGAGTTCCAAAATAAAGAGTACCTCCCATCATTTCTTGTTAGCAGTGCTCCTCTTTTAATTACAAGCACACATTTTGATACATTGATGATCAAAATGACAAAAGTTGCTAAACAACCTAGTATATTAATGACATGACAAAAATTTAAATTCCATTGAAATTCTAAATCTACTTGCTTCCATCTGCGAAAGCAATTTTTGATTATGAATTTCTTGCTATTGTCAAGTTGTTTAATTCCTAAATAATGAGACTTTGATATCTCCTAATGCTAATTAGGCTCCTCTTATTGTTACAAGGAGTATTGTTCATTCAATGTCCTTGACATTATGTTTTGTTTCATTCTTAACGTCTATATTCATTATAAAAATATTGCCCATGAACCATCCATCAGAGGAATTCATTCAATTCCAACAAATAAGAGTACTCCATCTTGATTCGCATTTCTTGTTGATAATAATTAGTTGAGTTCCAAAATAAAGAGTACCTCCCATCATTTCTTGTTAGCAGTGCTCCTCTTTTAATTGCAAGCACACATTTTGATACATTGATAATGAAATTGACAAATGTTGCTAAACAACCTAGTATATTAATGAAATGACAAAAATTTAAACTCCATTGAAATTCTAAATCTACTTACTTCCATCTATGAAAGCAATCATTGTTATGCATTTCGTTCTAATGTGAAGTTGTTTAATTCCTAACTAATGAGACTTTCATATCACCGCATGCTAATTAGGCTCCTCTTATTATTATAAGGAGTATTTGTCATTCAATGAACTTGACATTATGTTTTGTTTCATTATTAACGTCTATATTCATTATAAAAATATTGCCCATGACCCATCAATTAGAGGAATTCATTCAATTCCAACAAGCAAGAGACCTCCACGTTGATTCGCATTTCTTATTGATAATAATTGGTTGAGTTCCAAAATGAAGTGTACCGCCCATCATTTGTTGTTGGCAGGGCTCCTCTTTTAATTGCAAGCACACATTTTGAAACATTCATGATGAAAATGACAAATGTGGCTAAACAACCTAGTATATTAATGACATGACAAAAATTTAAATTCCATTGAAATTGTAAATCTACTTGCTTCCATCTGCGAAAGCAATTTTTGATTATGAATTTCTTGCTATTGTCAAGTTGTTTAATTCCTAAATAATGAGACTTTGATATCTCCTAATGCTAATTAGGCTCCTCTTATTGTTACAAGGAGTATTGTTCATTCAATGTCCTTGACATTATGTTTTGTTTCATTATTAACGTCTATATTCATTATAAAAATATTGCCCATGAACCATCCATCAGAGGAATTCATTCAATTCCAACAAACAAGAGTACTCCATCTTGATTCGCATTTCTTGTTGATAATAATTGGTTGAGTTCCAAAATAGAGAGAACCTCCCAACATTTCTTGTTAACAGGGCTCCTCTTTTAATTTCAAGCACACATTTTGATACATTGATGATGAAAATGACAAATGTGGCTAAACAAGCTAGTATATTAATGACATGACAAAAATTTAAACTCCATTGAAATTCTAAATCTACTTACTTCCATCTACGAAAGCAATCATTCATTATGCATTTCGTGCTAATGTGAAGATGTTTAATTCCTAAATAATGAGACTTTCATATCACCTCATGCTAATTAGGCTTCTCTTATTGTTACAAGGAGTATTTTTCATTCAATGACCTTGACATTATGTTTTGTATCTTTCTTAACGATATATACATTATCTACATATTGCCCATGAACCATCCATCAAAAGAATTCATTCAATTCCCGCAAACAAGAGTACTCCATCTTGATTCGCATTTCTTGTTGATAAAAATTAGTTGAGTTCCAAAATAAAGAGTACCTTCCATCATTTCATGTTAGCAGTGCTCCTCTTATAATTGCAAGCACACATTTTGTTACATTGATGATGAAAATGACAAATGTTGCTAAACAACCTACTATATTAATGAAATGAAAAAAATTTAAACTCCATTGAAATTCTAAATCTACTTACTTCCATCTATGAAAGCAATCATTCATTATGCATTTCGTGCTAATGTGATGTTGTTTAATTCCTAAATAATGAGACATTCATATCACCTCATGCTAATTAGGCTTCTCTTATTGTTACAAGGAGTATTTTTCATTCAATGACCTTGACATTATGTTTTGTATCTTTATTAACGATATATACATTATCAACATATTGCCCATGAACCATCCATCAGAGGAATTCATTCAATTCCAGCAAACAAGAGTACTCCATCTTGATTCGCATTTCCTGTTGATAATAATTTGTTGAGTTCCAAAATAAAGAGTACCTTCCATCATTTCATGTTAGCAGTGCTCCTCTTATAATTGCAAGCACACATTTTGTTACATTGATGATGAAAATGACAAATGTTGCTAAACAACCTACTATATTAATGAAATGAAAAAAATTTAAACTCCATTGAAATTCTAAATCTACTTACTTCCATCTATGAAAGCAATCATTTCTTATGCATTTCGTGCTAATGTGAAGTTGTTTAATTCCTAAATAATGAGACTTTCATATCACCGCATGCTAATTAGGCTCCTCTTATTGTTACAAGGAGTATTTGTCATTCAATGAACTTGACATTATGTTTTGTTTCATTATTAACGTCTATATTCATTATAAAAATATTGCCCATGACCCATCAATTAGAGGAATTCATTCAATTCCAACAAGCAAGAGACCTCCACGTTGATTCGCATTTCTTATTGATAATAATTGGTTGAGTTGCAAAATGAAGTGTACGCCCATCATTTGTTGTTAGCAGGGCTCCTCTTTTAATTGCAAGCACACATTTTGAAACATTCATGATGAAAATGACAAATGTGGCTAAACAACCTAGTATATTAATGACATGACAAAAATTTAAACTCCATTGAAATTGTAAATCTACTTACTTCCATCTGCGAAAGCAATCATTCATTATGAATTTCGTGCTATTGTGAAGTTGTTTAATTCCTAAATAATGAGACTTTCATATCACCTCATGCTAATGAGGCTCCTCTTATTGTTACAAGGAGTATTTGTCATTCAATGAACTTGACATTATGTTTTGTATCTTTATTAACGACTATATTCATTATAAAAAAATTGCCCATGAACCATTAATCAGAGGAATTCATTCAATTCCAACAAACAAGAGTACTCCAACTTCATTCGCATTTCTTGCTGATAATAATTGGTTGAGTTCCAAAATAAATAGAACCTCCCAACATTTCTTGTTAGCAAGGCTCCTCTTTTAATTGCAAGCACACATTTTGATACATTGATGATGAAAATGACAAATGTGGCTAAACATGCCAGTATATTAATGACATGACAAAAATTTAAACTCCATTGAAATTCTAAATCTACTTACTTCCATCTGCGAAAGCAATCATTCATTATGAATTTCGTGCTAATGTGAAGTTGTTTAATTCCTAAATAATGAGACTTTCATATCACCTCATGCTAATGAGGCTCCTCTTATTGTTACAAGGAGTATTGTTCATTCAATGACCTTGACATTATGTTTTGTTTTATTATTAACGTCTATATTCATTATAAAAATATTGCCCATGAACCATCCATCAATCGAATTCATTCCATTTCAACAAACAAGAGTACTCCACCTTGATTCACATTTCTTGTTAATAATAATTGGTTGAGTTCCAAAATAAAGAGTACCTCCCATCCTTTCTTGTTAGCAAGGCTCCTCTTTTAATTGCAAGCACACATTTTGATACATTGATGATGAAAATGACAAATGTGGCTAAACAACCTACTATATTAATGACATGACAAAAATTTAAACTCCATTGAAATTCTAAATCTTCTTACTTCCATCTGCGAAAGCAATAATTCATTATGAATATCTTGCTAATGTGAAGTTGTATAATTCCTAAATAATGAGAGTTTCATATCACCTCATGCTAATTATGCTCCACTTATTGTTACAAGGAGTATTGTTCATTCAATGTCCTTGACATTATGTTTTGTTTCATTATTAACGTCTATATTCATTATAAAAATATTGCCCATGAAACATCAATTAGAGGAATTCATTCAATTCCACCAAACAAGAGTACTCCATCTTCATTCGCATTTCTTGCTGATAATAATTGGTTAGTTCCAAAATAAATAGAAACTCCCAGCATTTGTTGTTAGCAGTGCTCCTCTTTTAATTGCAAGCACACATTTTGATACATTGATGCTGAAAATGACAAATGTTGCTAAACAACCTAGTATATTAATGAAATGACAAAAATTTCAACTCCATTGAAATTCTAAATCTACTTACTTCCATCTACGAAAGCAATCATTCAATATGAATTTCGTGCTAATGTGAAGTTGTTTAATTCCTAAATAATGAGACTTTCATATCACCTCATGCTAATTAGGCTCCTCTTATTGTTACAAGGAGTGTTGTTCATTCAATGTCCTTGACATTATGTTTTGTTTCATTATTAACGTCTATATTCATTATAAAAATATTGCCCATGAACCATCCATCAGTGGAATTCATTCAATTCCAACAAACAAGAGTACTCCATCTTGATTCGCATTTCTTGTTGATAATAATTAGTTGAGTTCCAAAATAAAGAGTACCTCCCATCATTTCTTGTTAGCAGTGCTCCTCTTTTAATTGCAAGCACACATTTTGATACATTGATGATGAAAATGACAAATGTTGCTAAACAACCTAGTATATTAATGAAATGACAAAAATTTAAACTCCATTGAAATTCTAAATCTACTTACTTCCATCTATGAAAGCAATCATTTGTTATGCATTTCGTTCTAATGTGAAGTTGTTTAATTCCTAACTAATGAGACTTTCATATCACCGCATGCTAGTTAGGCTCCTCTTATTATTACAAGGAGTATTTGTCATTCAATGAACTTGACATTATGTTTTGTTTCATTATTAACGTCTATATTCATTATAAAAATATTGCCCATGACCCATCAATTAGAGGAATTCATTCAATTCCAACAAGCAATAGACCTCCACGTTGATTCGCATTTCTTATTGATAATAATTGGTTGAGTTGCAAAATGAAGTGTACCGCCCATCATTTGTTGTTAGCAGGGCTCTTCTTTTAATTGCAAGCACACATTTTGAAACATTCATGATGAAAATGACAAATGTGGCTAAACAACCTAGTATATTAATGACATGACAAAAATTTAAACTCCATTGAAATTGTAAATCTACTTACTTCCATCTGCGAAAGCAATCATTCATTATAAATTTCGTGCTATTGTGAAGTTGCTTAATTCCTAAATAATGAGACTTTCATATCACCTCATGCTAATGAGGCTCCTCTTATTGTTACAGGGAGTATTTGTCATTCAATGAACTTGACATTATGTTTTGTATCTTTATTAACGACTATATTCATTATAAAAAAATTGCCCATGAACCATCAATCAGAGGAATTCATTCAAATCCAACAAACAAGAGTACTCCATCTTCATTCGCATTTCTTGCTGATAATAATTGGTTGAGTTCCAAAATAAATAGAACCTCCCAACATTTCTTGTTAGCAAGGCTCCTCTTTTAATTGCAAGCACACATTTTGATACATTGATGATGAAAATGACAAATGTGGCTAAACATGCGAGTATATTAATGACATGACAAAAATTTAAACTCCATTGAAATTCTAAATCTACTTACTTCCATCTGCAAAAGCAATCATTCATTATGAATTTCGTGCTATTGTGAAGTTGTTTAATTCCTAAATAATGAGACTTTCATATCACCTCATGCTAATGAGGCTCCTCTGATTGTTACAAGGAGTATTGTTCATTCAATGACCTGGACATTATGTTTTGTTTCATTATTAACGTCTATTTTCATTATAAAAATATTGCCCATGAACCATCCATCAATCGAATTCATTCAATTTCAACAAACAAGAGTACTCCATCTTGATTCACATTTCTTGTTGATAATAATTGGTTGAGTTCCAAAATAAAGAGTACCTCCCTTCCTTTCTTGTTAGCAAGGCTCCTCTTTTAATTGCAAGCACACATTTTGATACATTGATGATGAAAATGACAAATGTGGCTAAGCAACCTACTATATTAATGACATGACAAAAATTTAAACTCCATTAAAATTCTAAATCTACTTACTTCCATCTATGAAAGCAATAATTCATTATGAATATCTTGCTAATGTGAAGTTGTTTAATTCCTAAATAATGAGACTTTCATATCACCTCATGCTAATGAGGCTCCTCTTATTGTTACAAGGAGTATTGTTCATTCAATGACCTTGACATTATGTTTTGTTTTATTATTAACGTCTATATTCATTAGAAAAATATTGCCCATGAACCATCCATTAATGGAATTCATTCCATTTCAACAAACAAGAGTACTCCACCTTGATTCACATTTCTTGTCAATAATAATTGGTTGAGTTCCAAAATAAAGAGTACCTCCCATGCTTTCTTGTTAGCAAGGCTCCTCTTTTAATTGCAAGCACACATTTTGATACATTGATGATGAAAATGACAAATGTGGCTAAACAACCTACTATATTAATGACATGACAAAAATTTAAACTCCATTGAAATTCTAAATCTTCTTACTTCCACCTGCGAAAGCAATAATTCATTATGAATATCTTGCTAATGTGAAGTTGTTTAATTCCTAAATAATGAGACTTTCATATCACCTCATGCTAATTATGCTCCACTTATTGTTACAAGGAGTATTGTTCATTCAATGTCCTTGACATTATGTTTTGTTTCATTATTAACGTCTATATTCATTATAAAAATATTGCCCATGAACCATCCATCAGAGGAATTCATTCAATTCCAACAAACAAGAGTACTCCATCTTGATTCGCATTTCTTGTTGATAATAATTGGTTGAGTTCCAAAATAGAGAGTACCTCCCAACATTTCTTGTTAACAGGGCTCCTCTTTTAATTTCAAGCACACATTTTGATACATTGATGATGAAAATGACAAATGTGGCTAAACATGCTAGTATATTAATGACATGACAAAAATTTAAACTCCATTGAAATTCTAAATCTACTTACTTCCATCTACGAAAGCAATCATTCATTATGAATATCTTGCTAATGTGAAGTTGTTTAATTCCTAAATAATGAGACTTTCAAATCACCTCATGCTAATTATGCTCCTGTTTCTGTTACAATGAGTATTTTTCATTGAATGACCTTGACATTATCTTTATTAACGACTATATTCATTACAAAAATATTGTCCATGAACCATCAATCAGAGGAATTCATTCAATTCCACCAAACAAGAGTACTCTATCTTCATTCACATTTCTTGTTGATAATAATTGGTTGAGTTCCAAAATAAATAGTACCTCCCAACATTTCTTGTTACCAGGGCTCCTCTTTTAATTGCAAGCACACATTTTGATACATTGATGATGAAAATGACAAATGTCGCTAAACAACCTAGTATATTAAATACATGACCAAAATTTAAATTCCATTGAAATTCTAAATCTACTTACTTCTATCTGCGAAAGCAATCATTCATTATGCATTTCGTGCTATTGTGAAATTGTTTAATTCCTAAATAATGAGACTTTCATATCACCTCAAGCTAATTAGGCTTTACTTATTGTTACACGGAGTATTTTTCATTCAATGACCTTGACATTATGTTTTGTCTCTTTGTTAACGATATATACATTATCAACATATTGCCTAGGAACCATCCATCAGAGGAATTCATTCAATTCCAGCAAACAAGAGTACTCCATCTTGATTCGCATTTCTTGTTGATAATAATTAGTTGAGTTCCAAAATAAAGAGCACCTCCCATCATTTCTTGTTAGCAGTGCTCCTCTTTTAATTGCAAGCACACATTTTGATACATTGATGATGAAAATGACAAATGTGGCTAAACAACCTACTATATTAATGACATGACAAAAATTTAAACTCCATTGAAATTCTAAATCTTCTTACTTCCATCTGCGAAAGCAATAATTCATTATGAATATCTTGCTAATGTGAAGTTCTTTAATTCCTAAATAATGAGACTTTCATATCACCTCATGCTAATTATGCTCCACTTATTGTTACAAGGAGTATTGTTCATTCAATGTCCTTGACATTATGTTTTGTTTCATTATTAACGTCTATATTCATTATAAAAATATTGCCCATGAAACATCAATCAGAGGAATTCATTCAATTCCACCAAACAAGAGTATTCCATCTTCATTCACATTTCTTGCTGATAATAATTGGTTAGTTCCAAAATAAATAGAACCTCCCAGCATTTGTTGTTAGCAGTGCTCCTTTTTAATTGCAAGCACACATTTTGATACATTGATGCTGAAAATGACAAATGTTGCTAAAAAACCTAGTATATTAATGAAATGACAAAAATTTCAACTCCATTGAAATTCTAAATCTACTTACTTCCATCTACGAAAGCTATCATTCATTATGAATTTTGTGCTAATGTGAAGTTGTTTAATTCCTAAATAATGAGACTTTCATATCACCTCATGCTAATTAGGCTCCTCTTATTGTTACAAGGAGTATTGTTCATTCAATGTCCTTGACATTATGTTTTGTTTCATTATTAACGTCTATATTCATTATAAAAATATTGCCCATGAACCATCCATCAGTGGAATTCATTCAATTCCAACAAACAAGAGTACTCCATCTTGATTCGCATTTCTTGTTGATAATAATTAGTTGAGTTCCGAAATAAAGAGTACCTCCCATCATTTCCTGTTAGCAGTGCTCCTCTTTTAATTGCAAGCACACATTTTGATACATTGATGATGAAAATGACAAATGTTGCTAAACAACCTAGTATATTAATGAAATGACAAAAATTTAAACTCCATTGAAATTCTAAATCTACTTACTTCCATCTATGAAAGCAATCATTTGTTATGCATTTCGTTCTAATGTGAAGTTGTTTAATTCCTAACTAATGAGACTTTCATATCACCGCATGCTAATTAGGCTCCTCTTATTATTACAAGGAGTATTTGTCATTCAATGAACTTGACATTATGTTTTGTTTCATTATTAACGTCTATATTCATTATAAAAATATTGCCCATGACCCATCAATTAGAGGAATTCATTCAATTCCAACAAGCAAGAGACCTCCACATTGATTCGCATTTCTTATTGATAATAATTGGTTGAGTTCCAAAATGAGGTGTACCGCCCATCATTTGTTGTTGGCAGGGCTCCTCTTTTAATTGCAAGCACACATTTTGAAACATTCATGATGAAAATGACAAATGTGGCTAAACAACCTAGTATATTAATGACATGACAAAAATTTAAATTCCATTGAAATTCTAAATCTACTTGCTTCCATCTGCGAAAGCAATTTTTGATTATGAATTTCTTGCTATTGTCAAGTTGTTTAATTCCTAAATAATGAGACTTTGATATCTCCTAATGCTAATTAGGCTCCTCTTATTGTTACAAGGAGTATTGTTCATTCAATGTCCTTGACATTATGTTTTGTTTCATTATTAACGTCTATATTCATTATAAAAATATTGCCCATGAACCATCCATCAGAGGAATTCATTCAATTCCAACAAACAAGAGTACTCCATCTTGATTCGCATTTCTTGTTGATAATAATTGGTTGAGTTCCAAAATAGAGAGTACCTCCCAACATTTCTTGTTAACAGGGCTCCTCTTTTAATTTCAAGCACACATTTTGATACATTGATGATGAAAATGACAAATGTGGCTAAACATGCTAGTATATTAATGACATGACAAAAATTTAAACTCCATTGAAATTCTAAATCTACTTACTTCCATCTGCGAAAGCAATCATTCATTATGAATTTTGTGCTATTGTGAAGTTGTTTAATTCCTAAATAATGAGACTTTCAAATCACCTCATGCTAATTATGCTCCTGTTTCTATTACAATGAGTATTTTTCATTGAATGACCTTGACATTATCTTTATTAACGACTATATTCATTACAAAAATATTGTCCATGAACCATCAATCAGAGGAATTCATTCAATTCCACCAAACAAGAGTACTCTATCTTCATTCACATTTCTTGTTGATAATAATTGGTTGAGTTCCAAAATAAATAGAACCTCCCAACATTTCTTGTTAGCAGGGCTCCTCTTTTAATTGAAAGCACACATTTTGAAACATTCATGATGAAAATGACAAATGTGGCTAAACAACCTAGTATATTAATGACATGACAAAAATTTAAATTCCATTGAAATTCTAAATCTACTTGCTTCCATCTGCGAAAGCAATTTTTGATTATGAATTTCTTGCTATTGTCAAGTTGTTTAATTCCTAAATAATGAGACTTTGATATCTCCTAATGCTAATTAGGCTCCTGTTATTGTTACAAGGAGTATTGTTCATTCAATGTCCTTGACATTATGTTTTGTATCTTTATTAACGACTAAATTCATTACAAAAATATTGTCCATGAACCATCAATCAGAGGAATTCATTCAATTCCACCAAACAAGAGTACTCTATCTTCATTCACATTTCTTGTTGATAATAATTGGTTGAGTTCCAAAATAAATAGAACCTCCCAACATTTCTTGTTAGCAGGGCTCCTCTTTTAATTGCAAGCACACATTTTGATACATTGATGATGAAAATGACAAATGTCGCTAAACAAACTAGTATATTAAATACATGACCAAAATTTAAATTCCATTGAAATTCTAAATCTAATTACTTCTATCTGCGAAAGCAATCATTCATTATGCATTTCGTGCTAATGTGAAGTTGTTTAATTCCTAAATAATGAGACTTTCATATCACCTCAAGCTAATTAGGCTTTACTTATTGTTACACGGAGTATTTTTCATTCAATGACCTTGACATTATGTTTTGTCTCTTTATTAACGATATATACATTATCAACATATTGCCTAGGAACCATCCATCAGAGGAATTCATTCAATTCCAGCAAACAAGAGTACTTCATCTTGATTCGCATTTCTTGTTGATAATAATTAGTTGAGTTCCAAAATAAAGAGTACCTCCCATCATTTCTTGTTAGCAGTGCTCCTCTTTTAATTGCAAGCACACATTTTGATACATTGATGATGAAAATGACAAATGTTGCTAAACAACCTAGTATATTAATGAAATGACAAAAATTTCAACTCCATTGAAATTCTAAATCTACTTACTTCCATCTACGAAAGCAATCATTCATTATGCATTTCGTGCTAATGTGAAGTTGTTTAATTCCTAAATAATGAGACTTTCATATCACCTCATGCTAATTAGGCTCCTCTTATTGTTACAAGGAGTATTGTTCATTCAATGTCCTTGACATTATGTTTTGTTTCTTTATTAACGACTATATTCATTATAAAAAAAATTGCCCATGAACCATCAATCAGAGGAATTCATTCAATTCCAACAAACAAGAGCACTCTATCTTCATTCGCATTTCTTGCTGATAATAATTGGTTGAGTTCCAAAATAAATAGAACCTCCCATCATTTCTTGTTAGCAAGGCTCCTTTTTTAATTGCAAGCACACATTTTGATACATTGATGATGAAAATGACAAATGTGGCTAAACAACCTACTACATTAATGATATGACAAAAATTTAAACTCCATTGAAATGCTAAATCTACTTACTTCCATTTACGATAGCAATAATTCATTATGAATATCTTGCTAATGTGAAGTTGTTTAATTCCTAAATAATGAGACTTTCATATCACCTCATGCTAATGAGGCTCCTCTTATTGTTACAAGGAGTATTGTTCATTCAATGACCTTGACGTTATGTTTTTGTTTCATTATTAACGTCTATATTCATTATAAAAATATTGCCCATGAACCATCCATCAAAGGAATTCATTCAATTTCAACAAACAAGAGTACTCCATGTTGATTCACATTTCTTGTTGATAATAATTGGTTGAATTCCAAAATAAAGAGTACCTCCCATCCTTTCTTGTTAGCAAGGCTCCTCTTTTAATTGCGAGCACACATTTTGATACATTGATGATGAAAATGACAAATGTGGCTAAACAACATACTATATTAATGACTTGACAAAAATTTAAACTCCATTGAAATTCTAAATCTACTTACTTCCATCTACGAAAGCAATAATTCATTATGAATATCTTGCTAATGTGAAGTTGTTTAATTCCTAAATAATGAGACCTTCAAATCACCTCATGCTAATTATGCTCCTATTTCTGTTACAATGAGTATTTTTCATTGAATGACCTTGACATTATCTTTATTAACGACTATATTCATTACAAAAATATTGTCCATGAACCATCAATCAGAGGAATTCATTCAATTCCACCAAACAAGAGTACTCTATCTTCATTCACATTTCTTGTTGATAATAATTGGTTGAGTTCCAAAATAAATAGTACCTCCCAACATTTCTTGTTACCAGGGCTCCTCTTTTAATTGCAAGCACACATTTTGATACATTGATGATGAAAATGACAAATGTCGCTAAACAACCTAGTATATTAAATACATGACCAAAATTTAAATTCCATTGAAATTCTAAATCTACTTACTTCTATCTGCGAAAGCAATCATTCATTATGCATTTCGTGCTATTGTGAAGTTGTTTAATTCCTAAATAATGAGACTTTCATATCACCTCAAGCTAATTAGGCTTTACTTATTGTTACACGGAGTATTTTTCATTCAATGACCTTGACATTATGTTTTGTCTCTTTATTAACGATATATACATTATCAACATATTGCCTAGGAACCATCCATCAGAGGAATTCATTCAATTCCAGCAAACAAGAGTACTCCATCTTGATTCGCATTTCTTGTTGATAATAATTAGTTGAGTTCCAAAATAAAGAGCACCTCCCATCATTTCTTGTTAGCAGTGCTCCTCTTTTAATTGCAAGCACACATTTTGATACATTGATGCTGAAAATGACAAATGTTGCTAAACAACCTAGTATATTAATGAAATGACAAAAATTTAAACTCCATTGAAATTCTAAATCTACTTACTTCCATCTACGAAAGCAATCATTCATTATGCATTTCGTGCTAATGTGAAGTTGTTTAATTCCTAAATAATGAGACTTTCATATCACCTCATGCTAATTAGGCTCCTCTTATTGTTACAAGGAGTATGGTTCATTCAATGTCCTTGACATTATGTTTTGTTTCATTATTAACGTCTATATTCATTATAAAAATATTGCCCATGAACCATCCATCAATGGAATTCATTCAATTCCAACAAACAAGAGTACTCCATCTTGATTGGCATTTCTTGTTGATAATAATTGGTTGAGTTGCAAAATAGAGAGTACCTCCCATCATTTCTTGTTAACAGGGCTCCTCTATTAATTTCAAACACACATTTTGATACATTGATGATGAAAATGACAAATGTGGCTAAACAACCTAGCATATTAATGACATGACAAAAATTTAAATTCCATTGAAATTCTAAATCTACTTACTTTCATCTGCGGAAGCAATAATTCATTATGAATTTCTTGATATTGTGAAGTTGTTTAATTCCTAAATAATGAGACTTTCAAATCACCTCATGCTAATTATGCTCCTGTTTCTGTTACAAGGAGTATTTTTCATTCAATGACCTTGACATTATGTATTGTATCTTTATTAACGACTATATTCATTATAAAAATATTACCCATGAACCATCAATCAGAGGATTTCATTCAATTCCACCAAACAAGAGTACTCCATCTTCATTCGCATTTCTTGCTGATAATAATTGGTTGAGTTCCAAAATAAATAAAACCTCCCACCATTTCTTGTTTGGAGGGCTACTTTTTAATTGCAAGCACACATTTTGATACATTGATGATGAAACTGACAAATGTCGCTAAACAACCTAGTATATTAAATACATGACAACAATTTAAACTCCATTGAAATTCTAAATCAACATACTTCCATCTAGGAAAGCAATCATTTGTTATGCATTTCGTGCAAATGTGAAGTTGTTTAATTCCTAAATAATGAGACTTTCATATCACCCCAAGCTAATTAGGCTCCTTTTATTGTTACAAGGAGTATTTTTCATTCAATGACCTTGACATTATGTTTTGTCTCTTTATTAACGATATATACATTATCAACATATTTCCCAGGAACCATCCATCAGAGGAATTCATTCAATTCCAGCAAACAAGAGTACTCCATCTTGATTCGCATTTCTTGTTGATAATAATTAGTTGAGTTCCAAAATAAAGAGTACCTCCCATCATTTCTTGTTAGCAGTGCTCCTCTTTTAATTACAAGCACACATTTTGATATATTGATGATCAAAATGACAAATGTTGCTAAACAACCTAGTATATTAATGACATGACAAAAATTTAAATTCCATTGAAATTCTAAATCTACTTGCTTCCATCTGCGAAAGCAATTTTTGATTATGAATTTCTTGCTATTGTCAAGTTGTTTAATTCCTAAATAATGAGACTTTGATATCTCCTAATGCTAATTAGGCTCCTCTTATTGTTACAAGGAGTATTGTTCATTCAATGTCCTTGACATTATGTTTTGTTTCATTATTAACGTCTATATTCATTATAAAAATATTGCCCATGAACCATCCATCAGAGGAATTCATTCAATTCCAACAAACAAGAGTACTCCATCTTGATTCGCATTTCTTGTTGATAATAATTAGTTGAGTTCCAAAATAAAGAGTACCTCCCATCATTTCTTGTTAGCAGTGCTCCTCTTTTAATTGCAAGCATACATTTTGATACATTGATGATGAAAATGACAAATGTTGCTAAACAACCTAGTATATTAATGAAATGACAAAAATTTAAACTCCATTGAAATTCTAAATCTACTTACTTCCATCTATGAAAGCAATCATTTGTTATGCATTCCGTTCTAATGTGAAGTTGTTTAATTCCTAACTAATGAGACTTTAATATCACCGCATGCTAATTAGGCTCCTCTTATTATTACAAGGAGTATTTGTCATTCAATGAACTTGACATTATGTTTTGTTTCATTATTAACGTCTATATTCATTATAAAAATATTGCCCATGACCCATCAATTAAAGGAATTCATTCAATTCCAACAAGCAAGAGACCTCCACGTTGATTCGCATTTCTTATTGATAATAATTGGTTGAGTTCCAAAATGAAGTGTACCGCCCATCATTTGTTGTTGGCACCCTCTTTTAATTGCAAGCACACATTTTGAAACATTCATGATGAAAATGACAAATGTGGCTAAACAACATAGTATATTAATGACATGACAAAAATTTAAATTCCATTGAAATTCTAAATCTACTTGCTTCCATCTGCGAAAGCAATTTTTGATTATGAATTTCTTGCTATTGTCAAGTTGTTTAATTCCTAAATAATGAGACTTTGATATCTCCTAATGCTAATTAGGCTCCTCTTATTGTTACAAGGAGTATTGTTCATTCAATGTCCTTGACATTATGTTTTGTTTCATTATTAATGTCTATATTCATTATAAAAATATTGCCCATGAACCATCCATCAGAGGAATTCATTCAATTCCAACAAACAAGAGTACTCCATCTTGATTTGCATTTCTTGTTGATAATAATTGGTTGAGTTCCAAAATAGAGAGTACCTCCCAACATTTCTTGTTAACAGGGCTCCTCTTTTAATTTCAAGCACACATTTTGATACATTGATGATGAAAATGACAAATGTGGCTAAACATGCTAGTATATTAATGACATGACAAAAATTTAAACTCCATTGAAATTCTAAATCTACTTACTTCCATCTGCGAAAGCAATCATTCATTATGAATTTCGTGCTATTGTGAAGTTGTTTAATTCCTAAATAATGAGACTTTCATATCACCTCATGCTAATGAGGCTCCTCTTATTGTTAAAAGGAGTATTGTTCATTCAATGACCTTGACATTATGTTTTGTTTCATTATTAACCGTCTATTTTCATTATAAAAAATATTGCCCATGAAACCATCCATCAATCGAATTCATTCAATTTTCCAAACAAACAAGATGTACTCCATCTTGATTCACATTTCTTGTTGATAATAATTGGTTGAGTTCCAAAATAAAGAGTACCTCCCATCCTTTCTTGTTAGCAAGGCTCCTCTTTTAATTGCAAGCACACATTTTGATACATTGATGATGAAAATGACAAATGTGGCTAAACAACCTACTATATATTAATGACATTAAAACTCCATTGAAATTCTAAATCTTACTTACTTCCATCTGCGAAAGCAATAATTCAGATATGAATATCTTGCTAATGTGAGAAGTATGTTTAATTCCTAAATAATAATGAGACTTTCATATCACCATCATGCTAATTATGTCCACTTATTGTTACAAGGAGTATATTGTTCATTATCAATGTCCTTGACATTATGTTTTGTTTCATTATTTAACGTCTATTATTCATTATAAAAATATTGCCCGATGAAACATCAAACCAGAAGGAATTCATATGAATTCCACCAAACAAGAGTACTCCATCTTCATTCGCAATGATTTCATTGCTGATAATAATTGGTTGAGTTCCAAAAATAAAGAGAACCTCCAGCATTTGTTGTTAGCAGTGCTCCTCTTTTCTAATTGCAAGCACACAATTTTTGATATAACATTGATGATGAAAAATGACAAATGTTGCTAAACAACCTAGTTATATTAATGAAAATGACAAAAATTTCAACTCCATTGAAATTCTAAATCTACTTAATTCCATCTACGAAAGCAATCATTCATTATTCATTTCGTGCTAATAGTAAAGTTGTTTAATTCCTAAATAATGAGACTTTTCATAAATCACCTCATGCTAATTATGGCTCCTCTCTATTGTTACAAGGAGTATATCATATCTATTATTCATTCAATGTCCTTGACACATTACATGTTTTAATTCATTACTTATTTAACGTCTATATTCATTATAAAATAATTGCCCATGAACCATCCATCAGTGGAATTCATTCAATTCCACACCAATACAAGAGAGACTCCATCTTGATATGCATTTTCTTGTTCGATAATAATTGGTTGCATTTTGCATAATAGAGAGTAGACGTGATCCATCATTTGCTTGAGTAACAGGGCTCTCTCATTTACATTGTCAAAACACACATTTTGAATCTGATTGATAGATGAACAAATGACAAAGATGTGTCAAGTCAACCCTGTTTTAGTACAAATGACTGGAATGCAAATTCCATTGAAATTAAAATCTACTTACTATTCATCTGCGAAAGGCAATAATTTCATTATGAATTTTACAACATGAGATATTGTGAGAGTGTTTATTCCTAAAATAATGAGGACTTTCAAATCCATATGCTAATTATGCTCTTGTTTCTGTTACAAGGAGTATTTTTCATTGCATTACCGTGACTTTTATGTATTGTATTCTTTATTAACGACTATATCATTATAAAAATATTGCCAGGAACCATCAATCAGGGATTTCATTCAATTCCACAAACAAAGAGTACTCCATCTTCATTCGATTTCCTTGCTTGATAATTAATTGGTTGAGTTCCAAAATAAATAAAACCTCCCAACATTTCTTGTTAGGAGGGCTACTTTTTATTGGAGGCACATCTTTTTGATACATTGATGAGAAATTGACAAATGTCGCTAAAAACAACACTAAGTTATATTTAATACATGACAAGCAATTTAAACTTCTTATTTTTTATTTGAAATTTAATCAACATACATCATCTACGAAAGGGGAATCATTTGTTATGCATTTTCGTTGCAAATGTGAAGTTGTTTAATTCCTAAAATTAATGAGGACTTCATATCACTACTCGATAGTACTCTAGAGCTCACTCTTCATTGATTACAAGGGAGTATTTTTCATATTCATCCATGACCTTGATCATTATGTTTGTGTCTTCTTTATTAATGTCATATATACATTATCAACATTTGCGCCCCAGGAACCATCCCATCAGAGGAATTCATTCAAATTCCAAAACAAGAGTACTCCCGTTGATTCGCAATTCTTGTTGTTAGTAGTTAGTTGGAGTTCAAAATAAGAGTACCGCCATATCTTCTTGTTAGCAGTGTCCTCTTTTAATTCAAGCACACATTTTGATACATTGATGATCAAAAATGACAATGTTGCTAAACAACCTAGTTATTAATGAATGAAAAAAATTTAAATTCCATTGGGAAATTCTAAATTTACTTGCTTCCATCTGCGAAAGCAATTTTTGATTATGAATTTCTTGCT
>JBAPLH010000889.1:0-11375 GCA_037897445.1 Ceriops zippeliana | reverse complement strand
TGTTCGCCTAAATCTAATTACGATCCTCTTTTTGTTCCATAGACTATTTTTCATGCAATGACCATGAAATTATCATTTGTGTCATAATTAAGGACAATATTAATTGTGAAATCAATGTCCATGAACCATCTATACCATGAATTCATTCAATTCCAACAAACAATGGAGTCCATGATCTTGATTTGCATTTCTTAATGATAATAATTGGTTAAAATACAAAATAAAGAGTCCGTCCCATCGTTTCTACTTGGCAAGTATACATTTTTGCTTACGAACACAATTTTTGATATAATGATAATGAAATTAACACTTGTGGCTAATCTACCAACTATATTCAATAAAAGAAACAAGTCTAAACCATAGGAAATCTCTAATTGTATTTACTTCCACCAATCAAAGAACTCATTCATCTTGGTTTGCATTTCGTACTAATGTTAAGTGGTTTAATTCCATAGTAATGAGACTTTCAATTCGCCTAAAGCTAATTACGCTCTTCTTTTTGTTCCAAAGACTATTTTTCATGCAATGACCATGAAATTATCATTTGTGTCATAATTGAGGACTATATTAATTGTGAAATCAACGACCATGAACCATTTATACCATGAATTCATTCAATTCCAACAAACAATGGAGTCCATGATCCTGATTTGCATTTCTTGTCGATATTAATTGGTTAAAATACAAAATTAAGAGTCCCTCCCATCATTTCTACTTGGCAAGTATACTTTGTGCTTATGAACACACTTTTTGATATAATGATCATGAAATTACTACTTGTGGCTCAACTACCAACTATATTCAGTAAAAGAAACAAGTCTAAACCCTATTAAAACTCTAATTGTATTTACTTCCACCAATTAAAGAATTGATTCATTTTGGTTTGCTTTTCGTACTAATGTTAAGTGGTTTAATTCCAAAGTAATGAGACTTTTAATTCGCCTAAAGCTAATTACGCTCCTTTTTTAGTTCCAAAGACTATTTTTCATGCAATGACCATGAAATTATCATTTGTGTCATACTTAACGACTATATTAAATGTGAAATCAATGTCCATGAACCATCTATATCATGAATTCATTCCATTCCAACAAACAATGGTGTCCATGATCATGATTTGCATTTTGTGTTGATATTAATTTGTTAAAATACAAAATAAAGAATCCCTCCCATCATTTCTACTTGGAAAGTATACTTTTTTCCATACAAACACGCATTTTGATACAATGATCGTGAAATTAATACTTGTGGCTAAACTACAAACTATATTCAATAAAAGAAACAAGTCTAAACCCTATTCAAACTCTAATTGTATTTACTTCCACCAATCAAAGAATTCATTCATCTTGGTTTACATTTCATGCTAATGTTAAGTGGCTTAGTTCCAAAGTAATGAGACTTTCAATTCGCCTAAATCTAATTAGGCTCCACTTTTTGTTCCAAATACTATTTTTCATGCAATTACTATGAAATTATCATTTGTGTCATAATTAAGGACTATATTAATTGTGAAATCAATGTCCATGAACCATCTATACCATGAATTCATTCAATTCCAACAAACAATGGAGTCCATGATCCTGATTTGCATTTCTTGTCAATATTAATTGGTTAAAATACAAAATAAACTGTCCCTCCCATCATTTCTACTTAGCAAGTTTCCTTTTTTGGTTACAAACACACGTTTTGATACAATGATCATGAAATTAACACTTGTGACTAAACTACCAACTATATTCAATAAAAGAAACAAGTCTAAAAAACTATTAGAACACTAATTGGATTTACTTCTACCAATCAAAGAATTCATTCATCTTGGTTTGCTTTATGTACTAATGTTAAGTGGTTTAATTCCAAAGTAATGAGACTTTCAATTCACCTACAGCTAATTACACTCCACGTTTTGTTCTAAAGACTATTTTTCATGCAATGACCATGAAATTATCATTTGTGTCATAATTAACGACTATATTAATTGTGAAATCAATGTCCATGAACTATCTATACCATGAATTCATTCAATTCCAACAAACAATGGAGTACATGATCTTGATTTGCATTTCTTGTCGATATTAATTGGTTAAAACACAAAATAAAGAGTCCCTCCCATCATTTCTACTTGGCAAGTATACTTTTTTGCTTACGAACACACTTTTTGATATCATGAAATTACTACTTGTGGCTAAACTACCCACTATATTCAATAAAAGAAACAAGTCTAAACCGTATTAAAACTCTAATTGTATTTAGTTCCACCAATCAAAGAATTCGTTCATCTTGCTTTGCATTTCTTATTGATATTAATTGGTTAAAATACAAAATAAATAGTACCTCCCATCATTTCTACTTGGCAAGTATACTTTTTTGCTTACAAACACACATGTTTGATACAATGGTCATGAAATTAACACTTGTGGCTAAACTACCAACTATATTCAATAAAAGAAACAAGTCTAAACCCTATTAAAACTCTAATTGTATTTACTTCCACCAATAAAAGAATTCATTCATCTTGGTTTGCATTTCGTACTAATGTTAAGTGGTTTAATTCCAAAGTAATGAGATTTCAATTCGCCTAAAGCTAATTACGCTCCTCTTGTAGTTCCAAAGACTATTTTTCATGCAATGACCATGAAATTATCATTTATGTCATACTTAATGACTATATTAAATGTGAAATCAATGTCCATGAATCATCTATATCATGAATTCATTCTATTCCAACAAACAATGGCGTCCATGAACATGATTTGCATTTCGTGTTGATATTAATTGGTTAAAATACAAAATAAACAGTCCCTCCCATCATTTCTACTTGGCAAGTATACTTTTTTGCTTACAAACACGCATTTTGATACAATGATCATGAAATTAATACTTGTGGCTAAACTACAAACTATATTCAACAAAAGAAACAAGTCTAAGCCATATTCACACTCTAATTGTATTTACTTCCACCAATCAAAGAATTCATTCATGTTGGTTTCCATTTCGTACTAATGTTAAGTGGTTTAATTCCAAAGTAATGAGACTTTCAGTTCGCCTAAATCTAATTACGATCCTCTTTTTGTTCCGTAGACTATTTTTCATGCAATGACCATGAAATTATCATTTGTGTCATAATTAAGGACTATATTAATTGTGAAATCAATGTCCATGATCCATCTATACCATGAATTCATTCAATTCCAACAAACAATGGAGTCCATGATCCTAATTTGCATTTCTTGTCAATATTAATTGGTTAAAATACAAAATAAGGAGTCCCTCCCATCATTTCTACTTAGCAAGTTTCCTTCTTTGGTTACAAACACACGTGTTGATACAATGATCATGAAATTAGCACTTGTGGCTAAACTACCAACTATATTCAATAAAAGAAACAAGTCTAAAAACTATTAAAACACTAATTGTATTTACTTCCACCAATCAAAGAGTTCATTCATCTTGGTTTGCATTTCTTACTAATGTTAAGTGGTTTAATTCCAAAGTAATGAGACTTTCAATTCCCCTAAAGCTAATTATGCTCCTTTTTTTGTTACAAAGTCTATTTTTCATGCAATGACCAAGAAATTATCATTTGTGTCATACTTAAGGACTATATTAATTGTGAAATCAATTTCCATGAGTCATCTATACCATGAATTCATTCAATTCCAACAAACAATAGAGTCCATGATCTTGATTTGCATTTCTTATTGATATTAATTGGTTAAAATACAAAATAAAGAGTCCCTCCCATCATTTCTACTTGGCAAGTTTCCTTTTATGGTTACAAACACACATTTTGATATAATGATCATGAAATTAACACTTATGGACCAACTATATTCAATAAAAGCAACAAGTCTAAACCCTATGAAAACTCTAATTGTATTTACTTCAACCAATCAAAAAATTCATTCATCTTGGTTTGCATTTTGTACTAATGTTAAGTGGTTTAATTCCATAGTAATGAGACTTTCAATTCGCCTAAAGCTAATTACGCTCCTCCTTTTGTTCCAAAGACTATTTTTCATACAATGACCATGAAATTATCATTTGTGTCATAACTAAGGACTATATTAATTGTGAAATCAATGTCCATGAATTATCTATACCATGAATTCATTCAATTCCAACAAACAATGGAGTCCATGATCCTGATTTGCATTTCTTGTCAATATTAATTGGTTAAAATACAAAATAAAGAGTCCCTCCCATCATTTCTACTTAGCAAGTTTTCCTTTTTTTTTGGTTAAAAAAAAACACACGTTTTGATACAATGATCATGAAATTAACACTTGTGGCTAAACTACCAACTATATATTCAATAAAAGAAACAAGTCTAAAAACTATTAAAAACACTAATTGTATTTACTTCCACCAATCAAAGAGTTCATTCATCTTGGTTTGCATTTTCTTACTAATGTTAAGTGGTTTAATTCCAAAGTAATGAGACTTTCAATTCGCCTAAAGCTAATTACGATCCTACTTTCGTTCCGTAGACTATTTTTCATGCAATGACCATGAAATTATCATTTGTGTCATACTTGAGGACTATATTAAATATGAAATCAATGTCCATGTACCATCTATACCATGAATTCATTTAATTCCAACAAACAATAGAGTCCATGATTTGGATATGCATTTCTTATTTGATAATTAATTGGTTAAAAATACAAAATAAAGAATCCCCTCCCATCATTTCTGCTTGGCAAGTATACTTTTTTGCTTACAAACACACTTTTTGATACAATGATCATAAAATTAACACTTATGGACCAACTATATTCAATAAAAGCAACAAGTCTAAACCCTATGAAAACTCTAATTGTATTTACTTCAACCAATCAAAAAATTCATTCATCTTGGTTTGCATTTTGTACTAATGTTAAGTGGTTTAATTCCATAGTAATGAGACTTTCAATTCGCCTAAAGCTAATTACGCTCCTCCTTTTGTTCCAAAGACTATTTTTCATACAATGACCATGAAATTATCATTTGTGTCATAACTAAGGACTATATTAATTGTGAAATCAATGTCCATGAATTATCTATACCATGAATTCATTCAATTCCAACAAACAATGGAGTCCATGATCCTGATTTGCATTTCTTGTCAATATTAATTGGTTAAAATACAAAATAAAGAGTCCCTCCCATCATTTCTACTTAGCAAGTTTCCTTTTTTTTGGGTTTAAAACACACACGTTTTGATACAATGATCATGAAATTAACACTTGTGGCTAAACTACCAACTATATTCAATAAAAGAAACAAGTCTAAAAACTATTAAAACACTAATTGTATTTACTTCCACCAATCAAAGAGTTCATTTATCTTGGTTTGCATTTCTTACTAATGTTAAGTGGTTTAATTCCAAAGTAATGAGACTTTCAATTCGCCTAAAGCTAATTACGATCCTACTTTCGTTCCGTAGACTATTTTTCATGCAATGACCATGAAATTATCATTTGTGTCATACTTGAGGACTATATTAAATATGAAATCAATGTCCATGTACCATCTATACCATGAATTCATTTAATTCCAACAAACAATAGAGTCCATGATTTGGATATGCATTTCTTATTGATATTAATTGGTTAAAATACAAAATAAAGAATCCCTCCCATCATTTCTACTTGGCAAGTATACTTTTTTGCTTACAAACACACTTTTTGATACAATGATCATAAAATTAACACTTATGGACCAACTATATTCAATAAAAGCAACAAGTCTAAACCCTATGAAAACTCTAATTGTATTTACTTCAACCAATCAAAAAATTCATTCATCTTGGTTTGCATTTTGTACTAATGTTAAGTGGTTTAATTCCATAGTAATGAGACTTTCAATTCGCCTAAAGCTAATTACGCTCCTCCTTTTGTTCCAAAGACTATTTTTCATACAATGACCATGAAATTATCATTTGTGTCATAACTAAGGACTATATTAATTGTGAAATCAATGTCCATGAATTATCTATACCATGAATTCATTCAATTCCAACAAACAATGGAGTCCATGATCCTGATTTGCATTTCTTGTCAATATTAATTGGTTAAAATACAAAATAAAGAGTCCCTCCCATCATTTCTACTTAGCAAGTTTCCTTTTTTTTGGTTAAAAACACACGTTTTGATACAATGATCATGAAATTAACACTTGTGGCTAAACTACCAACTATATTCAATAAAAGAAACAAGTCTAAAAACTATTAAAACACTAATTGTATTTACTTCCACCAATCAAAGAGTTCATTTATCTTGGTTTGCATTTCTTACTAATGTTAAGTGGTTTAATTCCAAAGTAATGAGACTTTCAATTCGCCTAAAGCTAATTACGATCCTACTTTCGTTCCGTAGACTATTTTTCATGCAATGACCATGAAATTATCATTTGTGTCATACTTGAGGACTATATTAAATATGAAATCAATGTCCATGTACCATCTATACCATGAATTCATTTAATTCCAACAAACAATAGAGTCCATGATTTGGATATGCATTTCTTATTGATATTAATTGGTTAAAATACAAAATAAAGAATCCCTCCCATCATTTCTGCTTGGCAAGTATACTTTTTTGCTTACAAACACACTTTTTGATACAATGATCATAAAATTAACACTTATGGACCAACTATATTCAATAAAAGCAACAAGTCTAAACCCTATGAAAACTCTAATTGTATTTACTTCAACCAATCAAAAAATTCATTCATCTTGGTTTGCATTTTGTACTAATGTTAAGTGGTTTAATTCCATAGTAATGAGACTTTCAATTCGCCTAAAGCTAATTACGCTCCTCCTTTTGTTCCAAAGACTATTTTTCATACAATGACCATGAAATTATCATTTGTGTCATAACTAAGGACTATATTAATTGTGAAATCAATGTCCATGAATTATCTATACCATGAATTCATTCAATTCCAACAAACAATGGAGTCCATGATCCTGATTTGCATTTCTTGTCAATATTAATTGGTTAAAATACAAAATAAAGAGTCCCTCCCATCATTTCTACTTAGCAAGTTTCCTTTTTTTTTGGTTAAAAAACACACGTTTTGATACAATGATCATGAAATTAACACTTGTGGCTAAACTACCAACTATATTCAATAAAAGAAACAAGTCTAAAAACTATTAAAACACTAATTGTATTTACTTCCACCAATCAAAGAGTTCATTTATCTTTGGTTTGCATTTTCTTACTAATGTTAAGTGGTTTAATTCCAAAGTAATGAGACTTTCAATTCGCCTAAAGCTAATTACGATCCTACTTTCGTTCCGTAGACTATTTTTCATGCAAATGACCATGAAATTATCATTTGTGTCATACTTTGAGGACTATATTAAAATATGAAATCAATGTCCATGTACCATCTATATAATGAATTCATTTAATTCCAACAAACAATAGAGTCCATGATTTGGATATGCATTTTCTTATTGATATTAATTGGGTTAAAATACAAAATAAAGAATCCCTCCCATCATTTCTGCTTGGCAAGTATACTTTTTTTGCTTACAAACACACTTTTTGATACAATGATCATAAAATTAACACTTATGGACCAACTATATTCAATAAAAGCAACAAGTCTAAACCCTATGAAAAACTCTAATTGTATTTACTTCAACCAATCAAAAAAATTCATTCATCTTGGTTTGCATTTTTGTACTAATGTTAAGTGGTTTAATTCCATAGTAATGAGACTTTCAATTCGCCTAAAGCTAATTACGCTCCTCCTTTTGTTCCCAAAGACTATTTTTCATACAATGACCATGAAATTATCATTTGTGTCATAACTAAGGACTATATTAAATTGTGAAATCAATGTCCATGAATTATCTATACCATGAATTCATTCAATTCCCAACAAACAATGGAGTCCATGATCCTGATTTGCATTTCTTGTCAATATTAATTGGTTAAAATACAAAATAAAGAGTCCCCTCCCATCATTTCTACTTAGCATAGCAAGTTTCCTTTTTTTTGGTTAAAAAAACACACGTTTTTGATACAATGATCATGAAATTAACACTTGTGGCTAAACTACCAACTATATTCAATAAAAGAAACAAGTCTAAAAACTATTAAAACACTAATTGTATTTACTTCCACCAATCAAAGAGTTTCATTTATCTTGGTTTGCATTTCTTACTAATGTTAAAGTGGTTTAATTCCAAAGTAATGAGACTTTCAATTCGCCTAAAGCTAATTACGATCCTACTTTCGTTCCGTAGACTATTTTTTTCATGCAATGACCATGAAATTATCATTTGTGTCATACTTGAGGACTATATTAAATATGAAATCAATGTCCATGTACCATCTATACCATGAATTCATTTAATTCCAACAAACAATAGAGAGTCCATGATTTGGATATGCCATTTTCTTATTGATATTAATTGGTTAAAATACAAAATAAAGAATCCCTCCCATCATTTCTGCTTGGCAAGTATACTTTTTTGCTTACAAACACACTTTTTTGATACAATGATCATAAAATTAACACTTATGGACCAACTATATTCAATAAAAGCAACAAGTCTAAACCCTATGAAAACTCTAATTGTATTTACTTTCAACCAATCAAAAAATTTCATTCATCTTGGTTTTGCATTTTGTTTTGTACTAATGTTAAGTGGTTTTTAATTCCATAGTAATGAGACTTTCAATTCGCCTAAAGCTAATTACGCTCCTCCTTTTTGTTCCAAAGACTATTTTTCATACAATGACCATGAAATTATCATTTTGTGTCATAACTAAGGACTATATTAATTGTGAAATCAATGTGTCCATGAATTATCTATACCATGAATTCATTCAATTCCAACAAACAATGGAGTCCATGATCCTGATTTGCATTTCTTGTCAATATTAATTGGTTAAAATACAAAATAAAGAGTCCCTCCCATCATTTCTACTTAGCAAGTTTCCTTTTTTTTGGTTAAAAACACACGTTTTGATACAATGATCATGAAATTAACACTTGTGGCTAAACTACCAACTATATTCAATAAAAGAAACAAGTCTAAAAACTATTAAAACACTAATTGTATTTACTTCCACCAATCAAAGAGTTCATTTATCTTGGTTTGCATTTCTTACTAATGTTAAGTGGTTTAATTCCAAAGTAATGAGACTTTCAATTCGCCTAAAGCTAATTACGATCCTACTTTCGTTCCGTAGACTATTTTTCATGCAATGACCATGAAATTATCATTTGTGTCATACTTGAGGACTATATTAAATATGAAATCAATGTCCATGTACCATCTATACCATGAATTCATTTAATTCCAACAAACAATAGAGTCCATGATTTGGATATGCATTTCTTATTGATATTAATTGGTTAAAATACAAAATAAAGAATCCCTCCCATCATTTCTGCTTGGCAAGTATACTTTTTTGCTTACAAACACACTTTTTGATACAATGATCATAAAAATAAACACTTATGGACCAACTATATTCAATAAAAGCAACAAGTCTAAACCCTATGAAAACTCTAATTGTATTTACTTCAACCAATCAAAAAAATTCATTCATCTTGGTTTGCATTTTGTACTAATGTTAAGTGGTTTTAATTCCATAGTAATGAGACTTTCAATTCGCCTAAAGCTAATTACGCTCCTCCTTTTGTTCCAAAGACTATTTTTCATACAATGACCATGAAATTATCATTTGTGTGTCATAACTAAGGACTATATTAATTGTGAAATCAATGTCCATGAATTATCTATACCATGAATTCATTCAATTCCAACAAACAATGGAGTCCATGATCCTGATTTTGCATTTTCTTGTCAATATTAATTGGTTAAAAATACAAAATAAAGAGTCCCTCCCATCATTTCTACTTAGCAAGTTTCCTTTTTTTTGGTTAAAAAACACACGTTTTGATACAATGATCATGAAATTAACACTTGTGGCTAAACTACCAACTATATTCAATAAAAGAAACAAGTCTAAAAAACTATTAAAAACACTAATTGTATTTACTTCCACCAATCAAAGAGTTCATTTATCTTGGTTTGCATTTTCTTACTAATGTTAAGTGGTTTAATTCCAAAGTAATGAGACTTTCAATTTCGCCTAAAGCTAATTACGATCCTACTTTCGTTCCGTAGACTATTTTTCATGCAATGACCATGAAATTATCATTTGTGTGTCATACTTGAGGACTATATTAAATATGAAAATCAATGTCCCATGTACCATCTATACCATGAATTCATTTAATTCCAACAAACAATAGAGTCCATGATTTGGATATGCATTTCTTATTGATATTAATTGGTTAAAATACAAAATAAAGAGAATCCCTCCCATCATTTTTTCCTTTCTGCTTGGCAAGTATACTTTTTTTTGCTTACAAACACACACTTTTTGATACAATGATCATAAAAATTAACACTTATGGACCAACTATATTCAATAAAAGCAACAAGGTCTAAAACCCTATGAAAACTCTAATTGTATTTACTTCAACCAATCAAAAAATTCATTCATCTTGGTTTGCCATTTTGTACTAATGTTAAGTGGTTTAATTCCATAGTAATGAGACTTTCAATTCGCCTAAAGCTAATTACGCTCTCCTCCTTTTGTTCCAAAGACTATTTTTCATACAATGACCATGAAATTATCATTTGTGTCATAACTAAGGACTATATTAATTGTGAAATCAATGTCCATGAATTATCTATACCATGAATTCATTCAATTCCAACAAACAATGGAGTCCATGATCCTGATTTGCATTTTCTTGTGTCAATATTAAATTGGTTCAAAAAATACAAAATAAAAGAGTCCCTCTACCATCATTTCTACTTAGCAAGTTTCCTTTTTTTTGGTTAAAAACACACGTTTTTGATACAATGATCATGAAATTAACACTTGTGGCTAAACTACCAACTATATTCAATAAAAGAAACAAGTCATAAAAACTATTAAAACACTATTAAAAATTGTATTTTACTTCCTCCACCAATCAAAGAGTTCATTCATCTTGGTTTTGCATTTCTTACTAATGTTAAGTGGTTTAATTTCCAAAGTAAATGAGACTTTCAATTCGCCTAAAGCTAATTACGATCCTACTTTCGTTTCCGTAGACTATTTTTCATGCAATGACCTATATGAAATTATCATTTGTGTCATACTTGAGGACTATATTAAATATGAAATCAATGTCCAATGTACCATCTATACCATGAATTCATTTAATTCCAACAAACAATAGAGTCCATGATTTGGATATGCATTTCTTATTGATATTAATTGGTTAAAATACAAAATTTAGAATACCACACCAACATTATCTTTTCTTGCAAAATTATAACTTTTTTTATTTTTGCTTACAAACAC
>JBAPLH010000888.1:0-89323 GCA_037897445.1 Ceriops zippeliana | reverse complement strand
GAAAATTTAAATGTCTTAAGTCTTCATCACCCAGATAATGAGTCCTTATATTCCCATTATGCTAAACAAGCTCCTTTCATTGTTACAAGGACTATTTTTCTTGTAATAACCATGAAATTAGCTTTTGTCTCCTTGTTAACAACTCTATTCATCAAGAAGAAAATGTCCATATCCATACAATTCATTCAATACAATCAACCAATGGGGTTCATGATCTTCATTAGGGTTTCTTATTAATGTTAATTGGTTGAATTCGAAAATAAACAATCCCTCAGAACATTTCTAGTTTGGAACACTTGTGTTTTGGACCCATACACACTTTTTGACACAATGATCATGAGATTAACATTTATAACTAAATTACATAGTATATTAATTAAAAGAAACATGTCGATGCACGATTGAAATTTTAAATGTGTTTAGTTTCATCACACAACGGACACAATCATCTTAGTTTGCATTTCGTACTAACTTGAAGTGGTTTATTTCCAAAATAATGATTCCTTCTATTCACTTTATGCTAAACAAGCTCCTTTTGTTGTTACAAGAACTATTTTTCTTGTAATAACCATGAAATTAGCTTTTGTCTACTTATTAACAACTCTATTCATCAAGAAGAAAATGTCCAAATCTATACAATTCATTCAACACAATCAAACAATGGGGTTCATGATCTTCATTAGGGTTTCTTGTTGATCTTAATTGGATGAATTCCAAAACAAAGAATCCCTCAGAAGATTTCTAGTTTGGAAGACTTGTCTTTTGGTTCCAAACACACCTTTTGACATAATGATCATGAGATTAACATTTATGACTAAGTTATATAGTATATTAATTAAAACAAATATATTGAGCACTATTGAAAATTTAAATGTGTTTAGTTTCATTACCCAAAGGACTTATTCACCATAGTTTGCTTTTCGTACTAATGTGAAGTGGTTTATTTCCTAAATAATGAGTCCTTCTATTCTCTTTATGCTAAACAAGTTCCTTTTGTTGTTACAAGCACTATTTTTCTTGTAATAACCATGAAATTATCTTTTGTCTACATATTAACAACTCTATTCATCAAGAAGAAAATGTCCATATCTATACAATTCATTCAATACAATCAAACAATGGGGTTCATGATCTTCATTAAGGTTTCTTATTGATGTTAATTGGTTGAATTCCAAAATAAACAATCCCTCAAAACATTTCTGGTTTGGAAAACTTGTCTTGTGGACCCAAACACACTTTTTGACACAATGGACATGAGATTAACTTTATAACTAAATTACATAGTATATTAATTCAAACAAACATGTCGATGCACTATTGAAAATTTATATGTCTTAAGTTTCATCACCCAAAGGACTCATTCATCTTAGTTTGCTTTTCGTACTAATGTGAAGTGGTCTATTTCCTAAATAATGAGTCCTTCTATTCCCTTTATGCTAAACAAACTCCTTTCATTGTCACAAGGACTATTTTTCTTCTAATAACCATGAAATTAGATTTTGTCTCCTTGTTAACAACTCTATTCATCAAGAAGAAAATGTCCATATCCATACAATTCATTCAATACAATCAAACAATGGGGTTCATGATCTTCATTAGGGTTTCTTATTGATATTAAGTGGTTGAATTCCAAAATAAACAATCCCTCAGAACATTTCTAATTTGAAACATTTGTCTTTTGGACCCATACACACTTTTTGACACAATGATCATGAGATTAACATTTATAACTAAATTACATAGTATATTAATTAAAACAAACATGTCAATGCACTATTGAAAATTTAAATGTGTTTAGTTTCATCACCCAAAGCACACAATCATCTTAGTTTGCTTTTCGTACTAACTTGAAGTGGTTTATTTCCAAAATAATGATTCCTTCTATTCACTTTATGCTAAACAAGCTCCTTTTGTTGTTACAAGCACTATTTTTCTTGTAATAACCATGAAATTAGCTTTTGTCTACTTATTAACAACTCTCTTCATCAAGAAGAAAATGTCCAAATCTATACAATTCATTCAATACAATCAAACAATGGGGTTCATGATCTTCATTAGGGTTTCTTATTGATGTTAATCGGTTGAATTCCAAAATAAACAATCCCTCAAAACATTTCTGGTTTGGAAAACTTGTCTTTTGGACCCCAACACACTTTTTGACACAATGGACAAGAGATTAACTTTTATAACTAAATTACATAGTATATTAATTCAAACAAACATGTCGACGCACTATTGAAAATTTAAATGTCTTAAGTTTCATCACCCAAAGGACTCATTCATCTTAGTGTTCTTTTCGTACTAATGGGAAGTGGTTTATTTCCTAAATAATGAGTCCTTCTATTCCCATTATGATAAACAAGCTCCTTTCATAGTTACAAGGACTATTTTTCTTGTAATAACCATGAAATTAGCTTTTGTCTCCTTGTTAACAACTCTATTCATCAAGAAGAAAATGTCCACATCCATACAATTCATTCAATACAATCAAACAATGGGGTTCATGATCTTCATTAGGGTTTCTTATTAATGTTATTTGGTTGAATTCCAAAATAAACAATCCCTCAGAACATTTCTTGTTTGGTACACTTGTCTTTTGGACCCATACACACTTTTTGACACAATGATCACGAGATTAACATTTATAACTAAATTACATAGTATATTAATTAAAACAAACATGTCGATGCACTATTGAAAATTTAAATGTGTTTAGTTTAATTACCCAAAGGACTCATTCACCATAGTTTGCTTTCCGTACTAATGTGAAGTGGTTTATTTCCTAAATAATGAGTCCTTCTATTCTCTTTATGCTAAACATGCTCCTTTTGTTGTTACAAGCACTATTTTTCTTGTAATAACCATGAAATTATCTTTTGTCTACTTATTAACAAGTCTATTCATCAAGAAGAAAATGTCCATATCTATACAATTCATTCAATACAATCAAACAATGGGGTTCATGATCTTCATTAGGGTTTCTTGTTGATCTTAATTGGATGAATTCCAAAACAAAGAATCCCTCAGAAGATTTCTAGTTTGGAAGACTTGTCTTTTGGTTCCAAACACACCTTTTGACACAATGGACATGAGATTAACTTTTATAACTAAATTACATAGTATATTAATTCAAACAAACATGTCGACGCACTATTGAAAATTTAAATGTCTTAAGTTTCATTACCCAAAGGACTCATTCTTCTTAGTGTTCTTTTCGTACTAATGTGAAGTGGTTTATTTCCTAAATAATGAGTCCTTCTATTCCCATTATGCTAAACAAGCTCCTTTCATTGTTACAAGGACTATTTTTCTTCTAATAACCATGAGATTAGATTTTGTCTCCTTGATAACAACTCTATTCATCAAGAAGAAAATGTCCATATCCATACAATTCATTCAATACAACCAAACAATGGGGTTCATGATCTTCATTAGGGTTTCTTATTAATGTTATTTGGTTGAATTCCAAAATAAACAATCCCTCAGAACATTTCTAGTTTGGAACACTTGTCTTTTGGACCCATACACACTTTTTGACACAATGATCATGAGATTAACATTTATAACTAAATTACATAATATATTAATTAAAACAAACATGTCGATGCACTATTGAAAATTTAAATGTGTTTAGTTTCATCACCCAAAGGACACAATCATCTTAGTTTGCTTTGCGTACTAACTTGAAGTGGTTTATTTCCAAAATAATGATTCCTTCTATTCAATTTATGCTAAACAAGCTCCTTTTGTTGTTACAAGCACTATTTTTCTTGTAATAACCATGAAATTAGCTTTTGTCTACTTATTAACAACTCTATTCATCAAGAAGAAAATGTCCAAATCTATACAATTCATTCAACACAATCAAACAATGGGGTTCATGATCTTCATTAAGGTTTCCTATTCATGTTAATTAGTTAAATTTCAAAATAAACAATGCCTCAGAACATTTCTGGTTTGGAACACTTGTCTTTTGGACCCAAACAAACTTCTTGACACAATGATCATGTGATTAACATTTATCACTAAATTATATAGTATATTAATTAAAATAAATATATCGATGTGCTATTGAAAATTTAAATGAGCTTAGTTTAATTACCCAAAGCACTCATTCACCATAGTTTGCATTTCGTACTAATGTGAAGTGGTTTATTTCCTAAATAATGAGTCCTTCTATTCTCTTTATGCTAAACAAGCTCCTTTTGTTGTTACAAGCACTATTTTTCTTGTAATAACCATGAAATTATCTTTTGTCTACTTATTAACAACTGTATTTATCAAGAAGAAAATGTCCATATCTATACAATTCATTCAATACAATCAAACAATGGGGTTCATGATCTTCATTAGGGTTTCTTATTGATGTTACTCGGTTGAATTCCAAAATAAACAATCCCTCAAAACATTTCTGGTTTGGAAAACTTGTCTTTTGGACCCCAACACAATTTTTGACACAATGGACATGAGATTAACTTTTATAACTAAATTACATAGTATATTAATTCAAACAAACATGTCGATGCACTATTGAAAATTTAAATGTCTTAAGTTTCATCACCCAAAGGACTCATTCATCTTAGTGTTCTTTTCGTACTAATGGGAAGTGGTTTATTTCCTAAATAATGAGTCCTTCTATTCTCTTTATGCTAAACAAGCTCCTTTCATTGTTACAAGGACTATTTTTCTTGTAATTAACCATGAAATTTAGCTTTTGTCTCCTTATTAACAACTCTATTGATCAAGAAGAAAATGTCCATATCCATACAATTCATTCAATACAATCAAACAATGGGGTTCATGATGATTCATTAGGGTTTCTTGTTGATCTTAATTGGATTGAATTCCAAAATAAAGAATCCGTCTGAAGATTTCTAATTTGGAAGACTTGTCTTCTGGTTCCAAACACACCTTTTTGACATAATGATCATGAGATTAACATTTATGACTGAGTTACATAGTATATTTAATTAAAACAAATATATCGATGCATTATTGAAAATTTAAATGAGCTTAGTTTAATTACCCAAAGCACTCATTCACCATAGTTTGCATTTCGTACTAATGTGAAGTGGTTTATTTCCTAAATAATGAGTCCTTCTATTCTCTTTATGCTAAACAAGCTCCTTTTGTTGTTACAAGCACTATTTTTCTTGTAATAACCATGAAATTATCTTTTGTCTACTTATTTACAACTGTATTTATCAAGAAGAAAATGTCCATATCTATACAATTCATTCAATACAATCAAACAATGGGGTTCATGATCTTCATTAGGGTTTCTTATTGATGTTAATCGGTTGAATTCCAAAATAAACAATCCCTCAAAACATTTCTGGTTTGGAAAACTTGTCTTTTGGACCCCAACACACTTTTTGACACAATGGACATGAGATTAACTTTTATAACTAAATTACATAGTATATTAATTCAAACAAACATGTCGATGCACTATTGAAAATTTAAATGTCTTTAGTTTTTCATCACCCAAAGGAGTCATTCATCTTAGTGTTCTTTTCGTACTAAATGGAAGTGGTTTATTTCCTAAATAATGAGTCCTTGTATTCCCTTTACGCTAAACATGCTCCTTTCATTGTTACAAGGACTATTTTTCTTGTAATTACAATGAAATTAGCTTTTGTCTCCTTATTAACAACTCTATTGATCAAGAAGAAAATGTCCATATCCATACAATTCATTCAATACAATCAAACAATGGGGTTCATGATCTTCATTAGGGTTTCTTGTTGATCTTAATTGGATGAATTCCAAAATAAAGAATCCGTCTGAAGATTTCTAATTTCGTAGACTTGTCTTCTGGTTCCAAACACATCTTTTGACATAATGATCATGAGATTGACATTTATGACTGAGTTACATAGTATATTAATTAAAACAAATATATCGATGCCTTATTGAAAATTTAAATGAGCTTAGTTTAATTACCCAAAGCACTCATTCACCATAGTTTGCATTTCGTACTAATGTGAAGTGGTTTATTTCCTAAATAATGAGTCCTTCTATTCTCTTTATGCTAAACAAGCTCCTTTTGTTGTTACAAGCACTATTTTTCTTGTAATAACCATGAAATTATCTTTTGTCTACTTATTAACAACTGCATTTATCAAGAAGAAAATGTCCATATCTATACAATTCATTCAATACAATCAAACAATGGGGTTCATGATCTTCATTAGGGTTTCTTATTGATGTTAATCGGTTGAATTCCAAAATAAACAATCCCTCAAAACATTTCTGGTTTGGAAAACTTGTCTTTTGGACCCCAACACACTTTTTGACACAATGGACATGAGATTAACTTTTATAACTAAATTACATAGTATATTAATTCAAACAAACATGTCGATGCACTATTGAAAATTTAAATGTCTTAAGTTTCATCACCCAAAGGAGTCATTCATCTTAGTTAGTGTTCTTTTTTCGTACTAATGGGAAGTGGTTTATATTTCCTAAATAATGAGTCCTTCTATTCCCTTTATGCTAAACATGCTCCTTTCATTGTTACAAGGACTATTTTTCTTGTAATTACCATGAAATTAGCTTTTGTCTCCTTATTAACAACTCTATTGATCAAGAAGAAAATGTCCATATCCATACAATTCATTCAATACAATCAAACAATGGGGTTCATGATCTTCATTAGGGTTTCTTGTTGATCTTAATTGGATGAATTCCAAAATAAAGAATCCATCTGAAGATTTCTAATTTGGTAGACTTGTCTTTTGGTTCCAAACACATCTTTTGACATAATGATCATGAGATTAACATTTATGACTGAGTTACATAGTATATTAATTAAAACAAATATATCGATGCGCTATTGAAAATTTCAATGAGTTTAGTTTAATTACCCAAAGGACTCATTCACCATAGTTTGCTTTTCGTACTAATTTGAAGTGGTTTATTTCCTAAATAATGAGTCCTTCTATTCTCTTTATGCTAAACAAGCTCCCTTTGTTGTTACAAACACTATTTTTCTTTTAATTACCATGAAAGTATCTTTTGTCTACTTATTAACAACTCTATTCATCAAGAAGAAAATGTCCATAGCTATACAATTCATTCAATACAATCAAACAATGGAGTCCATGATCTTCATTAGGGTTTCTTGTTGATCTTAATTGGATGAATTCCAAAATAAGGAATCCGTCAGAAGATTTTTAATTTGGCAGACTTGTCTTTTGGTTCCAAACACACCTTTTGACATAATGATCATGAGATTAACATTTATGATTAAGTTACATAGTATATTAATTAAAACAAATATGTCCATGCACAATTAAAAATATAAATGTGTTTAGTTCAATCACCAAAAGGAGTCATTTGTCTTAATTTGCATTTCGTACTAATGTGAAGTGGCTGATTTCCTAAAAGATGTGTCTTTCTATACACGTTATGCTAACAGCCTCCTATTGTTGTTACAAGCACTATTTTTCTTGCAATAACCATGAAATTATCTTTTCTCTCCTTATTAACAACTCTATTGATCAAGAAGAAAATGTCCAAATCTATACAATTCATTCTACACAATCAAACAATGGGGTTCATGATCTTCAGTAGGGTTTCCTATTCATGTTAATTAGTTAAATTTCAAAATAAACAATCCCTCAGAACATTTCTGGTTTGGAACACTTGTCTTTTGGACCCAAACAAACCTTTTGACACAATGATAATGTGATTAACATTTATAACTAAATTATATATTATATTAATTAAAAAAATATATCGATGCGCTATTGAAAATTTAAATGAGCTTAGTTTAATTACCCAAAGGACTCATTCACCATAATTTGCTTTTCGTACTAATGTGAAGTGGTTTATTTCCTAAATAATGAGTCCTTCTATTCTCTTTTTTATGCTAAACAAGCTCCTTTTGTTGTTACAAGCACTATTTTTCTTGTAATAACCATGAAATTATCTTTTGTCTACTTATTAACAACTGTATTTATCAAGAAGAAAATGTCCATATCTATACAATTCATCCAATACAATCAAACAATGGGGTTCATGATCTTCATTAGGGTTTCTTATTGATGTTAATCGGTTGAATTCCAAAATAAACAATCCCTCAAAACATTTCTGGTTTGGAAAACTTGTCTTTTGGACCCCAACACACTTTTTGACACAATGGACATGAGATTAACTTTTATAACTAAATTACATAGTATATTAATTCAAACAAACATGTCGATGCACTATTGAAAATTTAAATGTCTTAAGTTTCATCACCCAAAGGAGTCATTCATCTTAGTGTTCTTTTCATACTAATGGGAAGTGGTTTATTTCCTAAATAATGAGTCCTTCTATTCCCTTTATGCTAAACATGCTCCTTTCATTGTTACAAGGACTATTTTTCTTGTAATTACCATGAAATTAGCTTTTGTCTCCTTATTAACAACTCTATTGATCAAGAAGAAAATGTCCATATCCATACAATTCATTCAATACAATCAAACAATGGGGTTCATGATCTTCATTAGGGTTTCTTGTTGATCTTAATTGGATGAATTCCAAAATAAAGAATCCGTCTGAAGATTTCTAATTTGGAAGACTTGTCTTTTGGTTCCAAACACATCTTTTGACAAAATGATCATGAGATTAACATTTATGACTGAGTTACATAGTATATTAATTAAAACAAATATATCGATGCGCTATTGAAAATTTCAATGAGTTTAGTTTAATTACCCAAAGGACTCATTCACCATAGTTTGCTTTTCGTACTAATGTGAAGTGGTTTATTTCCTAAATAATGAGTCCTTCTATTCTCTTTATGCTAAACAAGCTCCCTTTGTTGTTACAAACACTATTTTTCTTGTAATTACCATGAAAGTATCTTTTGTCTACTTATTAACAACTCTATTCATCAAGAAGAAAATGACCATAGCTATACAATTCATTCAATACAATCAAACAATGGAGTCCATGATCTTCATTAGGGTTTCTTGTTGATCTTAATTGGATGAATTCCAAAATAAGGAATCCGTCAGAAGATTTTTAATTTGGCAGACTTGTCTTTTGGTTCCAAACACACCTTTTGACATAATGATCATGAGATTAACATTTATGATTAAGTTACATAGTATATTAATTAAAACAAATATGTCCATGCACAATTAAAAATATGAATGTGTTTAGTTCAATCACCGAAAGGAGTCATTTGTCTTAATTTGCATTTCGTACTAATGTGAAGTGGCTGATTTCCTAAAAGATGTGTCTTTCTATACACGTTATGCTAACAGGCTCCTATTGTTGTTACAAGCACTATTTTTCTTGCAATAACCCTGAAATTATCTTCTCTCTCCTTATTAACAACTCTATTGATCAAGAAGAAAATGTCCAAATCTATACAATTCATTCTCCACAATCAAACAATGGGGTTCATGATCTTCAGTAGGGTTTCCTATTCATGTTAATTAGTTAAATTTCAAAATAAACAATCCCTCAGAACATTTCTGGTTTGGAACACTTGTCTTTTGGACCCAAACAAACCTTTTGACACAATGATAATGTGATTAACATTTATAACTATATTATACATTATATTAATTAAAAAAATATATCGATACGCTATTGAAAATTTAAATGAGCTTAGTTTAATTACCCAAAGGACTCATTCACCATAATTTGCTTTTCGTACTAATGTGAAGTGGTTTATTTCCTAAATAATGAGTCCTTCTATTCTCTTTATGCTAAACAAGCTCCTTTTGTTGTTACAAGCACTATTTTTCTTGTAATAACCATGAAATTATCTTTTGTCTACTTATTAACAACTGTATTTATCAAGAAGAAAATGTCCATATCTATACAATTCAATCAATACAATCAAACAATGCGGTTCATGATCTTCATTAGGGTTTCTTATTGATGTTAATCGGTTGAATTCCAAAATAAACAATCCCTCAAAACATTTCTGGTTTGGAAAACTTGTCTTTTGGACCCCAACACAATTTTTGACACAATGGACATGAGATTAACTTTTATAACTAAATTACATAGTATATTAATTCAAAGAAACATGTCGATGCACTATTGAAAATTTAAATGTCTTAAGTTTCATCACCCAAAGGACTCATTCATCTTAGTGTTCTTTTCGTACTAATGGGAAGTGGTTTATTTCCTAAATAATGAGTCCTTCTATTCCCTTTATGCTAAACAAGCTCCTTTCATTGTTACAAGGACTATTTTTCTTGTAATTACCATGAAATTAGCTTTTGTCTCCTTATTAACAACTCTATTGATCAAGAAGAAAATGTCCATATCCATACAATTCATTCAATACAATCAAACAATGGGGTTCATGATATTCATTAGGGTTTCTTGTTGATCTTAATTGGATGAATTCCAAAATAAAGAATCCGTCTGAAGATTTCTAATTTGGAAGACTTGCCTTCTGGTTCCAAACACACCTTTTGACATAATGATCATGAGATTAACATTTATGACTGAGTTACATAGTATATTAATTAAAACAAATATATCGATGCATTATTGAAAATTTAAATGAGCTTAGTTTAATTACCCAAAGCACTCATTCACCATAGTTTGCATTTCGTACTAATGTGAAGTGGTTTATTTCCTAAATAATGAGTCCTTCTATTCTCTTTATGCTAAACAAGCTCCTTTTGTTGTTACAAGCACTATTTTTCTTGTAATAACCATGAAATTATCTTTTGTCTACTTATTTACAACTGTATTTATCAAGAAGAAAATGTCCATATCTATACAATTCATTCAATACAATCAAACAATGGGGTTCATGATCTTCATTAGGGTTTCTTATTGATGTTAATCGGTTGAATTCCAAAATAAACAATCCCTCAAAACATTTCTGGTTTGGAAAACTTGTCTTTTGGACCCCAACACACTTTTTGACACAATGGACATGAGATTAACTTTTATAACTAAATTACATAGTATATTAATTCAAACAAACATGTCGATGCACTATTGAAAATTTAAATGTCTTAAGTTTCATCACCCAAAGGAGTCATTCATCTTAGTGTTCTTTTCGTACTAATGGGAAGTGGTTTATTTCCTAAATAATGAGTCCTTCTATTCCCTTTATGCTAAACATGCTCCTTTCATTGTTACAAGGACTATTTTTCTTGTAATTACCATGAAATTAGCTTTTGTCTCCTTATTAACAACTCTATTGATCAAGAAGAAAATGTCCATATCCATACAATTCATTCAATACAATCAAACAATGGGGTTCATGATCTTCATTAGGGTTTCTTGTTGATCTTAATTGGATGAATTCCAAAATAAAGAATCCATCTGAAGATTTCTAATTTGGTAGACTTGTCTTCTGGTTCCAAACACACCTTTTGACATAATGATCATGAGATTAACATTTATGACTGAGTTACATAGTATATTAATTAAAACAAATATATCGATGCATTATTGAAAATTTAAATGAGCTTAGTTTAATTACCCAAAGCACTCATTCACCATAGTTTGCATTTCGTACTAATGTGAAGTGGTTTATATCCTAAATAATGAGTCCTTCTATTCTCTTTATGCTAAACAAGCTCATTTTGTTGTTACAAGCACTATTTTTCTTGTAATAACCATGAAATTATCTTTTGTCTACTTATTAACAACTGTATTTATCAAGAAGAAAATGTCCATATCTATACAATTCATTCAATACAATCAAACAATGGGGTTCATGATCTTCATTAGAGTTTCCTATTGACGTTAATTGGTTGAATTCCAAAATAAACAATCCCTCAAAACATTTCTGGTTTGGAAAACTTGTCTTTTGGACCCAAACACACTTTTTGACACAATGGACATGAGATTAACTTTTATAACTAAATTACATAGTATATTAATTCAAACAAACATGTCGATGCACTATTGAAAATTTAAATGTCTTAAGTTTCATCACCCAAAGGACTCATTCATCTTAGTTTGCTTTTCGTACTAATGTGAAGTGGTTTATTTCCTAAATAATGAGTCCTTCTATTGCCTTTATGCTAAACTAGCTCCTTTCATTGTTACAAGGACTATTTTTCTTGTAACAACCATGAAATTAGCTTTTGTCTCCTTATTAATAACTCTATTGATCAAGATGAAAATGTCCATATCCATACAATTCATTCAATACAATCAAACAATGGGGTTCATGATCTTCATTAGGGTTTCTTGTTGATCTTAATTGGATGAATTCCAAAATAAGCAATCCGTCAGAAGATTTCTAATTTGGAAGACTTGTCTTTTGGTTCCAAACACACCTTTTGACATAATGATCATGAGATTAACATTTATGGCTAAGTTACATAGTATATTAATTAAAACAAATATATCGATGCACTATTGAAAATTTAAATGTGTTTAGTTTCATTAGCCAAAGGACTCATTCACCATAGTTTGCTTTTCGTACAAATGTGAAATGGTTTATTTCCAAAATAATGAGTCCTTCTATTCACTTTATGCTAAACAAGCTCCTTTTGTTGTTACAAGCACTATTTTTCTTGTAATAACCATGAAATTATCTTTTTTGTCCTTATTAAAAACTCTATTCATCGAGAACAAAATGTCCATATCTATAAATGTGTTTTGTTGAATCACCCAAAGGAGTCATTCGTCTTAATTTGCATTTCATACTAATGTGAAGTGGCTTATTTCCTAAATAATGAGTCCTTCTATTCACTTTATGCTGACGGGCTCCTTTTGTTGTTACAAGCACTATTTTTCTTGCAATCACCATCAAATTATCTTTTGTCTCCTTTTTAACAACACTATTCATGATGAAGAAAATGTCCATATCAATACAATTCATTGAATACAATCAAACAATGGGGTTCATGATCTTCATTAGGGTTTCTTATTGATGTTAATTAGATAAATTCCAAAATAAAGAATCCCTCAGAAGATTTCTAGTTTGGAAGACTTGACTTCTGGTTCCAACGCACCTTTTGAGATAATGATCATGAGATTAACATTTATGACTAAATTACATTGTATAGTAATTAAAACAAATATGTCAATGCACTATTGAAAATATAAATGTGTTTGGTTCAATCACCCAAAGGAGTCATTCATCTTAATTTGCATTTCATACTCATGTGAAGAGGCTTATTTCCTAAATAATGTGTCTTTCTATTCATTTTATGCTAACAGGCTCCTATTATTGTTACAAGTACTATTTTTCTTGCAATAACCATGAAATTATCTTTTTTGTCCTTATTAAAAACTCTATTCATCGAGAAGAAAATGTCCATATCTATACAATTCCTTGTTACAACTCTATTCATGATCTTCATTAGGGTTTCCTATTGATGTTAATTAGTTGAATTTCAAAATAAACAATCCCTCAGAACATTTCTGGTTTGGAACACTTCTCTTTTGGACCCAAACACACTTTTTGACATAATGATCGTGCGATTAACATTTATAACTAAATTATATAGTATATTAATTAAAACAAATATATCGATGCACTATTGAAAATTTAAATGTGTTTAGTTTAATTACCCAAAGGACTCATTCACCATAGTTTGCTTTTCGTACTAATGTGAACTGGTTTATTTCCTAAATAATGAGTCCTTCTATTCTCTTTATGCTAAACAAGCTCCTTTTGTTGTTACAAGCACTATTTTTCTTGTAATAACCATGAAATTATCTTTTGTCTACTTATTAACAAGTCTATTTATCAAGAAGAAAATGTCCATATCTATACAATTCATTCAATACAATCAAACAATGGGGTTCATGATTTTCATTAGGGTTTCTTGTTGATCTTAATTTGATGAATTCCAAAATAAAGAATCACTCAGAGGATTTCTAATTTGGAAGACTTGACTTTTGGTTCCAAACACACCTTTTGACATAATGATCATGAGATTAACATTTATGACTAAGTTACATAGTATATTAATTAAAACAAATATGTCCATGCACAATTGAAAATATTAATCTGTTTAGTTCAATCACCCAAAGGAGTCATTCGTCTTAATTTGCATTTCGTACTAATGTGATGTGGCTCATTTCCTAAATAATGTGTCTTTCTATTCACTTTATGCTAACAGGCTCCTATTGTTGTTACAAGCACTATTTTGCTTGCAATAACCATGAAATTATCTTTTTCCTCCTTATTAACAACTCTATTCATCAAGAAGAAAATGTCCATATCTATACAATTCATTCAATACAATCAAACAATGGGGTTCATGATCTTCATTAGGGTTTCTTGTTGATCTTAATTGGATGAATTCCAAAATAAAGAATCACTCAGAAGATTTCTAATTTGGAAGACTTGTCTTTTTGTTCCAAACACACCTTTTGACATAATGATCATGAGATTAACATTTATGACTAAATTACATAGTATATTAATTAAAACAAATATGTCCATGCACAATTGAAAATATTAATCTGTTTAGTTCAATCACCCAAAGGAGTCATTCCTCTTAATTTGCATTTCGTACTAATGTGAAGTGGCTGATTTCCTAAATAATATGTCTTTCTATTCACTTTATGCTAACAGCCTCCTATTGTTGTTACAAGCACTATTTTGCTTGCAATAACCATGAAATTATCTTTTTTCTCCTTATTAACAACTCTATTCATCAAGAAGAAAATGTCCATATCTATACAATTCATTCAATACAATCAAACAATGGGGTTCATGATCTTCATTAGGGTTTCTTATTGATGTTAATTGGTTGAATTCCAAAATAAAAAATCCCTCAAAACATTTCTGGTTTGGAAAACTTGTCTTTTGGACCCAAACACACTTTTTGACACAATGGACATGAGATTAACTTTTCTAACTAAATTACATAGTATATTAATTCAAACAAACATGTCAATGCACTATTGAAAATTTAAATGTCTTAAGTTTCATCACCTAAAGGACTCATTCATCTTAGTTTGCTTTTCGTACTAATGTGAAGTGGTTTATTTCCAAAATAATGACTCCTTCTATTCACTTTATGCTAAACAGGCTACTTTTGTTGTTACAAGCACTATTTTTTTTGTAATAACCATGAAATTAGCTTTTCTCTACTTATTAACAACTCTATTCATCAAGAAGAAAATGTCCAAATCTATAGAATTCATTCAACACAATCAAACAATGGGGTTCATGATCTTCATTAGGGTTTCCTATTGATGTTAATTAGTTGAATTTCAAAAAAAAACAATCCCTCAGAACATTTCTGGTTTCGAACACTTCTCTTTTGGACCCAAACACACTTTGTGACACAATGATCGTGTGATTAAAATTTATAACTAAATTATATAGTATATGAATTAAAAAAAATATATCGATGCACTATTGAAAAGTTAAATGTGTTTAGTTTAATTACCCAAATGACTCATTCACCGTAGTTTGCTTTTCGCACAAATGTGAAGTGGTTTATTTCCTAAATAATGAGTCCTTTTATTCTCTTTATGCTAAACAAGCTCCTTTTGTTGTTACAAGCACTATTTTTCTTGTAATAACCATGAAATTATCTTTTGTCTACTTATTAACAACTGTATTCATCAAGAAGAAAATGTCCATCTCTATACAATTCATTCAATACAATCAAACAATGGAGTTCATGATCTTCATTAGGGTTTCTTGTTGTTCTTAATTGGATGAATTCCAAAATAAAGAATCCCTCGAAAGATTTCTAGTTTGGAAGACTTGTCTTTTGGTTCCAAAACACACCTTTCGAGATAATGATCATGATATTAACATTTATGACTAAGTTACATAGTATATTAATTAAAACAAATATATCAATGCACTATTGAAAATTCAAATGGGTTTAGTTTCATTACCCAAAGGACTCATTCACCATAGCTTGCTTTTCGTACTAATGTGAAGTGGCTTATTTCCTAAATAATGAATCCTTCTATTCTCTTTATGCTAAACAAGCTCCTTTTGTTGTTACAAGCACTATTTTTCTTGTAATAACCATTAAATTATCTTTTGTCTACTTATTAACAACTCTATTCATCAAGAAGAAAATGTCCATATCTATACAATTTATTCAATACAATCAAACAATGGGGTTCATGATTTTCATTAGGGTTTCTTGTTGATCTTAATTTGATGAATTTCAAATTAAAGAATCACTCAGAAGATTTCTAATTTGGAAGACTTGACTTTTGGTTCCAAACACACCTTTTGACATAATGATCATGAGATTAACATTTATGACTAAGTTACATAGTATATTAATTAAAACAAATATGTCCATGCACAATTGAAAACATTAATCTACTTAGTTCAATCACCCAAAGGAGTCATTCGTCTTAATTTGCATTTCGTACTAATGTGATGTGGCTCATTTCGTAAATAATGTGTCTTTCTATTCACTTTATGCTAACAGGCTCCTATTGTTGTTACAAGCACTATTTTGCTTGCAATAACCATGAAATTATCTTTTTCCTCCTTATTAACAACTCTATTCATCAAGAAGAAAATGTCCATATCTATACAATTCATTCAATACAATCAAACAATGGGGTTCATGATCTTCATTAGGGTTTCTTGTTGATCTTAATTGGATGAATTCCAAAATAAAGAATCACTCAGAAGATTTCTAATTTGGAAGACTTGTCTTTTTGTTCCAAACACACCTTTTGACATAATGATCATGAGATTAACATTTATGACTAAGTTACATAGTATATTAATTAAAACAAATATGTCCATGCACAATTGAAAATATTAATCTGTTTAATTCAATCTCCCAATGGAGTCATTCATCTTAATTTGCATTTCGTACTAATGTGAAGTGGCTGATTTCCTAAATAATATGTCTTTCTATTCACTTTATGCTAACAGCCTCCTATTGTTGTTACAAGCACTATTTTGCTTGCAATAACCATGAAATTATCTTTTTCCTCCTTATTAACAACTCTATTCATCAAGAAGAAAATGTCCATATCTATACAATTCATTCAATACAATCAAACAATGGGGTTCATGATCTTCATTAGGGTTTCTTGTTGATCTTAATTGGATGAATTCCAAAATAAAGAATCACTCAGAAGATTTCTAATTTGGAAGACTTGTCTTTTTGTTCCAAACACACCTTTTGACATAATGATCATGAGATTAACATTTATGACTAAGTTACATAGTATATTAATTAAAAAAACAAATATGTCCATGCACAATTGAAAATATTAATCTGTTTAGTTCAATCTCCCAATGGAGTCATTCATCTTAATTTGCATTTCGTACTAATGTGAAGTGGCTGATTTCCTAAATAATATGTCTTTCTATTCACTTTATGCTAACAGCCTCCTATTGTTGTTACAAGCACTATTTTGCTTGCAATAACCATGAAATTATCTTTTTTCTCCTTATTAACAACTCTATTCATCAAGAAGAAAATGTCCATATCTATACAATTCATTCAATACAATCAAACAATGGGGTTCATGATCTTCATTAGGGTTTCTTATTGATGTTAATTGGTTGAATTCCAAAATAAAAAATCCCTCAAAACATTTCTGGTTTGGAAAACTTGTCTTTTGGACCCAAACACACTTTTTGACACAATGGACATGAGATTAACTTTTCTAACTAAATTACATAGTATATTAATTCAAACAAACATGTCAATGCACTATTGAAAATTTAAATGTCTTAAGTTTCATCACCTAAAGGACTCATTCATCTTAGTTTGCTTTTCGTACTAATGTGAAGTGGTTTATTTCCAAAATAATGACTCCTTCTATTCACTTTATGCTAAACAGGCTACTTTTGTTGTTACAAGCACTATTTTTTTTGTAATAACCATGAAATTAGCTTTTGTCTACTTATTAACAACTCTATTCATCAAGAAGAAAATGTCCAAATCTATAGAATTCATTCAACACAATCAAACAATGGGGTTCATGATCTTCATTAGGGTTTCCTATTGATGTTAATTAGTTGAATTTAAAAAAAAAACAATCCCTCAGAACATTTCTGGTTTCGAACACTTCTCTTTTGGACCCAAACACACTTTGTGACACAATGATCGTGTGATTAACATTTATAACTAAATTATATAGTATATGAATTAAAAAAAATATATCGATGCACTATTGAAAAGTTAAATGTGTTTAGTTTAATTACCCAAATGACTCATTCACCGTAGTTTGCTTTTCGCACAAATGTGAAGTGGTTTATTTCCTAAATAATGAGTCCTTTTATTCTCTTTATGCTAAACAAGCTCCTTTTGTTGTTACAAGCACTATTTTTTCTTGTAATAACCATGAAATTATCTTTTGTCTACTTATTAACAACTGTATTCATCAAGAAGAAAATGTCCATATCTATACAATTCATTCAATACAATCAAACAATGGAGTTCATGATCTTCATTAGGGTTTCTTGTTGTTCTTAATTGGATGAATTCCAAAATAAAGAATCCCTCGAAAGATTTCTAGTTTGGAAGACTTGTCTTTTGGTTCCAAACACACCTTTCGAGATAATGATCATGATATTAACATTTATGACTAAGTTACATAGTATATTAATTAAAACAAATATATCAATGCACTATTGAAAATTCAAATGGGTTTAGTTTCATTACCCAAAGGACTCATTCACCATAGTTTGCTTTTCGTACTAATGTGAAGTGGCTTATTTCCTAAATAACGAATCCTTCTATTCTCTTTATGCTAAACAAGCTCCTTTTGTTGTTACAAGCACTATTTTTCTTGTAATAACCATTAAATTATCTTTTGTCTACTTATTAACAACTCTATTCATCAAGAAGAAAATGTCCATATCTATACAATTCATTCAATACAATCAAACAATGGAGTTCATGATCTTCATTAGGGTTTCTTGTTGTTCTTAATTGGATGAATTCCAAAATAAAGAATCCCTCGAAAGATTTCTAGTTTGGAAGACTTGTCTTTTGGTTCCAAACACACCTTTCGAGATAATGATCATGATATTAACATTTATGACTAAGTTACATAGTATATTAATTAAAACAAATATATCAATGCACTATTGAAAATTCAAATGGGTTTAGTTTCATTACCCAAAGGACTCATTCACCATAGTTTGCTTTTCGTACTAATGTGAAGTGGCTTATTTCCTAAATAATGAATCCTTCTATTCTCTTTATGCTAAACAAGCTCCTTTTGTTGTTACAAGCACTATTTTTCTTGTAATAACCATTAAATTATCTTTTGTCTACTTATTAACAACTCTATTCATCAAGAAGAAAATGTCCATATCTATACAATTCATTCAATACAATCAAACAATGGAGTTCATGATCTTCATTAGGGTTTCTTGTTGTTCTTAATTGGATGAATTCCAAAATAAAGAATCCCTCGAAAGATTTCTAGTTTGGAAGACTTGTCTTTTGGTTCCAAACACACCTTTCGAGATAATGATCATGATATTAACATTTATGACTAAGTTACATAGTATATTAATTAAAACAAATATATCAATGCACTATTGAAAATTCAAATGGGTTTAGTTTCATTACCCAAAGGACTCATTCACCATAGTTTGCTTTTCGTACTAATGTGAAGTGGCTTATTTCCTAAATAATGAATCCTTCTATTCTCTTTATGCTAAACAAGCTCCTTTTGTTGTTACAAGCACTATTTTTCTTGTAATAACCATTAAATTATCTTTTGTCTACTTATTAACAACTCAACTCTATTCATCAAGAAGAAAATGTCCATATCTATACAATTCATTCAATACAATCAAACAATGGGGTTCATGATCTTCATTAGGGTTTCTTGTTGATCTTAATTGGATGAATTCGAAAATAAAGAATCACTCAGAAGATTTCTAATTTGGAAGACTTGTCTTTTGGTTCCAAACACACCTTTTGACATAATGATCATGAGATTAACATTTATGACTAAGTTACATAGTATATTAATTAAAACAAATATGTCAATGCACAATTGAAAATTCAAATGGGTTTTAGTTCAATCCCCAAAGGAGTCATTCATCTTATATTTTGCATTTCGTACTAATGTGAAGTGGCTTATTTCCTAAATAATGAATCTTTCTATTCTCTTTATGCTAAACAAGCTCCTATTGTTGTTACAAGCACTATTTTTCTTGTAATAACCATGAAATTATCTTTTTCCTCCTTATTAACAACTCTATTCATCAAGAAGAAAATGTCCATATCTATACAATTTATTCAATACAATCAAACAATGGGGTTCATGATCTTCATTAGGGTTTCTTGTTGATCTTAATTGGATGAATTCCAAAATAAAGAATCACTCAGAAGATTTCTAATTTGGAAGACTTGTCTTTTTGTTCCAAACACACCTTTTGACATAATGATCATGAGATTAACATTTATGACTAAGTTACATAGTATATTAATTAAAACAAATATGTCCATGCACAATTGAAAACATTAATCTACTTAGTTCAATCACCCAAAGGAGTCATTCGTCTTAATTTGCATTTCGTACTAATGTGAAGTGGCTGATTTCCTAAATAATATGTCTTTCTATTCACTTTATGCTAACAGCCTCCTATTGTTGTTACAAGCACTATTTTGCTTGCAATAACCATGAAATTATCTTTTTCCTCCTTATTAACAACTCTATTCATCAAGAAGAAAATGTCCATATCTATACAATTCATTCAATACAATCAAACAATGGGGTTCATGATCTTCATTAGGGTTTCTTGTTGATCTTAATTGGATGAATTCCAAAATAAAGAATCACTCAGAAGATTTCTAATTTGGAAGACTTGTCTTTTTGTTCCAAACACACCTTTTGACATAATGATCATGAGATTAACATTTATGACTAAGTTACATAGTATATTAATTAAAACAAATATGTCCATGCACAATTGAAAATATTAATCTGTTTAGTTCAATCTCCCAATGGAGTCATTCATCTTAATTTGCATTTCGTACTAATGTGAAGTGGCTGATTTCCTAAATAATATGTCTTTCTATTCACTTTATGCTAACAGCCTCCTATTGTTGTTACAAGCACTATTTTGCTTGCAATAACCATGAAATTATCTTTTTTCTCCTTATTAACAACTCTATTCATCAAGAAGAAAATGTCCATATCTATACAATTCATTCAATACAATCAAACAATGGGGTTCATGATCTTCATTAGGGTTTCTTATTGATGTTAATTGGTTGAATTCCAAAATAAAAAATCCCTCAAAACATTTCTGGTTTGGAAAACTTGTCTTTTGGACCCAAACACACTTTTTGACACAATGGACATGAGATTAACTTTTCTAACTAAATTACATAGTATATTAATTCAAACAAACATGTCAATGCACTATTGAAAATTTAAATGTCTTAAGTTTCATCACCTAAAGGACTCATTCATCTTAGTTTGCTTTTCGTACTAATGTGAAGTGGTTTATTTCCAAAATAATGACTCCTTCTATTCACTTTATGCTAAACAGGCTACTTTTGTTGTTACAAGCACTATTTTTTTTGTAATAACCATGAAATTAGCTTTTGTCTACTTATTAACAACTCTATTCATCAAGAAGAAAATGTCCAAATCTATAGAATTCATTCAACACAATCAAACAATGGGGTTCATGATCTTCATTAGGGTTTCCTATTGATGTTAATTAGTTGAATTTAAAAAAAAAACAATCCCTCAGAACATTTCTGGTTTCGAACACTTCTCTTTTGGACCCAAACACACTTTGTGACACAATGATCGTGTGATTAACATTTATAACTAAATTATATAGTATATGAATTAAAAAAAATATATCGATGCACTATTGAAAAGTTAAATGTGTTTAGTTTAATTACCCAAAGGACTCATTCACCGTAGTTTGCTTTTCGCACAAATGTGAAGTGGTTTATTTCCTAAATAATGAGTCCTTTTATTCTCTTTATGCTAAACAAGCTCCTTTTGTTGTTACAAGCACTATTTTTCTTGTAATAACCATGAAATTATCTTTTGTCTACTTATTAACAACTGTATTCATCAAGAAGAAAATGTCCATATCTATACAATTCATTCAATACAATCAAACAATGGAGTTCATGATCTTCATTAGGGTTTCTTGTTGTTCTTAATTGGATGAATTCCAAAATAAAGAATCCCTCGAAAGATTTCTAGTTTGGAAGACTTGTCTTTTGGTTCCAAACACACCTTTCGAGATAATGATCATGATATTAACATTTATGACTAAGTTACATAGTATATTATATTAATTAAAACAAATATATCAATGCACTATTGAAAATTCAAATGGGGGTTTAGTTTCATTACCCAAAGGACTCATTCACCATAGTTTGCTTTTCGTACTAATGTGAAGTGGCTTATTTCCTAAATAATGAATCCTTCTATTCTCTTTATGCTAAACAAGCTCCTTTTGTTGTTACAAGCACTATTTTTTCTTGTAATAACCATTAAAATTGGATCTTCTTTTGTCTACTTATTAACAACTCTATTCATCAAGAAGAAAATGTCCATATCTATACAATTCATTCAATACAATCAAACAATGGAGTTCATGATCTTCATTAGGGTTTCTTGTTGTTCTTAATTGGATGAATTCCAAAATAAAGAATCCCTCGAAAGATTTCTAGTTTGGAAGACTTGTCTTTTGGTTCCAAACACACCTTTCGAGATAATGATCATGATATTAACATTTATGACTAAGTTACATAGTATATTAATTAAAACAAATATATCAATGCACTATTGAAAATTCAAATGGGTTTAGTTTCATTACCCAAAGGACTCATTCACCATAGTTTGCTTTTCGTACTAATGTGAAGTGGCTTATTTCCTAAATAATGAATCCTTCTATTCTCTTTATGCTAAACAAGCTCCTTTTGTTGTTACAAGCACTATTTTTCTTGTAATAACCATTAAATTATCTTTTGTCTACTTATTAACAACTCTATTCATCATCAAGAAGAAAATGTCCATATCTATACAATTTATTCAATACAATCAAACAATGGGGTTCATGATTTTCATTAGGGTTTCTTGTTGATCTTAATTTGATGAATTCCAAATTAAAGAATCACTCAGAAGATTTCTAATTTGGAAGACTTGACTTTTGGTTCCAAACACACCTTTTGACATAATGATCATGAGATTAACATTTATGACTAAGTTACATAGTATATTAATTAAAACAAATATGTCCATGCACAATTGAAAACATTAATCTATTTAGTTCAATCACCCAAAGGAGTCATTCGTCTTAATTTGCATTTCGTACTAATGTGATGTGGCTCATTTCGTAAATAATGTGTCTTTCTATTCACTTTATGCTAACAGGCTCCTATTGTTGTTACAAGCACTATTTTGCTTGCAATAACCATGAAATTATCTTTTTCCTCCTTATTAACAACTCTATTCATCAAGAAGAAAATGTCCATATCTATACAATTCATTCAATACAATCAAACAATGGGGTTCATGATCTTCATTAGGGTTTCTTGTTGATCTTAATTGGATGAATTCCAAAATAAAGAATCACTCAGAAGATTTCTAATTTGGAAGACTTGTCTTTTTGTTCCAAACACACCTTTTGACATAATGATCATGAGATTAACATTTATGACTAAGTTACATAGTATATTAATTAAAACAAATATGTCCATGCACAATTGAAAATATTAATCTGTTTAGTTCAATCTCCCAATGGAGTCATTCATCTTAATTTGCATTTCGTACTAATGTGAAGTGGCTGATTTCCTAAATAATATGTCTTTCTATTCACTTTATGCTAACAGCCTCCTATTGTTGTTACAAGCACTATTTTGCTTGCAATAACCATGAAATTATCTTTTTCCTCCTTATTAACAACTCTATTCATCAAGAAGAAAATGTCCATATCTATACAATTCATTCAATACAATCAAACAATGGGGTTCATGATCTTCATTAGGGTTTTCTTGTTGATCTTAATTGGATGAATTCCAAAATAAAGAATCACTCAGAAGATTTCTAATTTGGAAGACTTGTCTTTTTGTTCCAAACACACCTTTTGACATAATGATCATGAGATTAACATTTATGACTAAGTTACATAGTATATTAATTAAAACAAATATGTCCATGCACAATTGAAAATATTAATCTGTTTAGTTCAATCTCCCAATGGAGTCATTCATCTTAATTTGCATTTCGTACTAATGTGAAGTGGCTGATTTCCTAAATAATATGTCTTTCTATTCACTTTATGCTAACAGCCTCCTATTGTTGTTACAAGCACTATTTTGCTTGCAATAACCATGAAATTATCTTTTTTCTCCTTATTAACAACTCTATTCATCAAGAAGAAAATGTCCATATCTATACAATTCATTCAATACAATCAAACAATGGGGTTCATGATCTTCATTAGGGTTTCTTATTGATGTTAATTGGTTGAATTCCAAAATAAAAAATCCCTCAAAACATTTCTGGTTTGGAAAACTTGTCTTTTGGACCCAAACACACTTTTTGACACAATGGACATGAGATTAACTTTTCTAACTAAATTACATAGTATATTAATTCAAACAAACATGTCAATGCACTATTGAAAATTTAAATGTCTTAAGTTTCATCACCTAAAGGACTCATTCATCTTAGTTTGCTTTTCGTACTAATGTGAAGTGGTTTATTTCCAAAATAATGACTCCTTCTATTCACTTTATGCTAAACAGGCTACTTTTGTTGTTACAAGCACTATTTTTTTTGTAATAACCATGAAATTAGCTTTTGTCTACTTATTAACAACTCTATTCATCAAGAAGAAAATGTCCAAATCTATAGAATTCATTCAACACAATCAAACAATGGGGTTCATGATCTTCATTAGGGTTTCCTATTGATGTTAATTAGTTGAATTTAAAAAAAAAAAAAATCCCTCAGAACATTTCTGGTTTCGAACACTTCTCTTTTTGACCCAAACACACTTTGTGACACAATGATCGTGTGATTAACATTTATAACTAAATTATATAGTATATGAATTAAAAAAAATATATCGATGCACTATTGAAAAGTTAAATGTGTTTAGTTTAATTACCCAAAGGACTCATTCACCGTAGTTTGCTTTTCGCACAAATGTGAAGTGGTTTATTTCCTAAATAATGAGTCCTTTTATTCTCTTTATGCTAAACAAGCTCCTTTTGTTGTTACAAGCACTATTTTTCTTGTAATAACCATGAAATTATCTTTTGTCTACTTATTAACAACTGTATTCATCAAGAAGAAAATGTCCATATCTATACAATTCATTCAATACAATCAAACAATGGAGTTCATGATCTTCATTAGGGTTTCTTGTTGTTCTTAATTGGATGAATTCCAAAATAAAGAATCCCTCGAAAGATTTCTAGTTTGGAAGACTTGTCTTTTGGTTCCAAACACACCTTTTGAGATAATGATCATGATATTAACATTTATGACTAAGTTACATAGTATATTAATTAAAACAAATATATCAATGCACTATTGAAAATTCAAATGGGTTTAGTTTCATTACCCAAAGGACTCATTCACCATAGTTTGCTTTTCGTACTAATGTGAAGTGGCTTATTTCCTAAATAATGAATCCTTCTATTCTCTTTATGCTAAACAAGCTCCTTTTGTTGTTACAAGCACTATTTTTCTTGTAATAACCATTAAATTATCTTTTGTCTACTTATTAACAACTCTATTCATCAAGAAGAAAATGTCCATATCTATACAATTCATTCAATACAATCAAACAATGGAGTTCATGATCTTCATTAGGGTTTCTTGTTGTTCTTAATTGGATGAATTCCAAAATAAAGAATCCCTCGAAAGATTTCTAGTTTGGAAGACTTGTCTTTTGGTTCCAAACACACCTTTCGAGATAATGATCATGATATTAACATTTATGACTAAGTTACATAGTATATTAATTAAAACACAAATATATCAATGCACTATTGAAAATTCAAATGGGTTTAGTTTCATTACCCAAAGGACTCATTCACCATAGTTTGCTTTTCGTACTAATGTGAAGTGGCTTATTTCCTAAATAATGAATCCTTCTATTCTCTTTATGCTAAACAAGCTCCTTTTGTTGTTACAAGCACTATTTTTCTTGTAATAACCATTAAATTATCTTTTTTTGTCTACTTATTAACAACTCTATTCATCAAGAAGAAAATGTCCATATCTATACAATTCATTCAATACAATCAAACAATGGAGTTCATGATCTTCATTAGGGTTTCTTGTTGTTCTTAATTGGATGAATTCCAAAATAAAGAATCCCTCGAAAGATTTCTAGTTTGGAAGACTTGTCTTTTGGTTCCAAACACACCTTTCGAGATAATGATCATGATATTAACATTTATGACTAAGTTACATAGTATATTAATTAAAACAAATATATCAATGCACTATTGAAAATTCAAATGGGTTTAGTTTCATTACCCAAAGGACTCATTCACCATAGTTTGCTTTTCGTACTAATGTGAAGTGGCTTATTTCCTAAATAATGAATCCTTCTATTCTCTTTATGCTAAACAAGCTCCTTTTGTTGTTACAAGCACTATTTTTCTTGTAATAACCATTAAATTATCTTTTGTCTACTTATTAACAACTCTATTCATCAAGAAGAAAATGTCCATATCTATACAATTTATTCAATACAATCAAACAATGGGGTTCATGATTTTCATTAGGGTTTCTTGTTGATCTTAATTTGATGAATTCCAAATTAAAGAATCACTCAGAAGATTTCTAATTTGGAAGACTTGTCTTTTGGTTCCAAACACACCTTTTGACATAATGATCATGAGATTAACATTTATGACTAAGTTACATAGTATATTAATTAAAACAAATATGTCCATGCACAATTGAAAATATTAATCTGTTTAGTTCAATCACCCAAAGGAGTCATTCGTCTTAATTTGCATTTCGTACTAATGTGATGTGGCTCATTTCCTAAATAATGTGTCTTTCTATTCACTTTATGCTAACAGGCTCCTATTGTTGTTACAAGCACTATTTTGCTTGCAATAACCATGAAATTATCTTTTTCCTCCTTATTAACAACTCTATTCATCAAGAAGAAAATGTCCATATCTATACAATTCATTCAATACAATCAAACAATGGGGTTCATGATCTTCATTAGGGTTTCTTGTTGATCTTAATTGGATGAATTCCAAAATAAAGAATCACTCAGAAGATTTCTAATTTGGAAGACTTGTCTTTTGGTTCCAAACACACCTTTTGACATAATGATCATGAGATTAACATTTATGACTAAGTTACATAGTATATTAATTAAAATAAATATGTCCATGCACAATTGAAAATATAAATCTGTTTAGTTCAATCACCCAAAGGAGTCATTCATCTTAATTTGCATTTCGTACTAATGTGAAGAGGCTGATTTCCTAAATAATGTGTCTTTCTATTCACTTTATGCTAACAGGCTCCTATTGTTGTTACAAGCACTATTTTGCTTGCAATAACCATGAAATTATCTTTTTTCTCCTTATTAACAACTCTATTCATCAAGAAGAAAATGTCCATATCTATACAATTCATTCAATACAATCAAACAATGGTGTTCATGACATTCATTAGGGTTTCTTATTGATGTTAATTGGTTGAATTCCAAATCAAAAAATCCCTCAAAACATTTCTGGTTTGGAAAACATGTCTTTTGGACCCAAACACACTTTTTGACACAATGGACATGAGATTAACTTTTCTAACTAAATTACATAGTATATTAATTCAAACAAACATGTCAATGCACTATTGAAAATTTAAATGTCTTAAGTTTCATCACCTAAAGGACTCATTCATCTTAGTTTGCTTTTCGTACTAATGTGAAGTGGTTTATTTCCAAAATAATGAGTCCTTCTATTCACTTTATGCTAAACAAGCTCCTTTTGTTGTTACAAGCACTATTTTTTTTGTAATAACCATGAAATTAGCTTTTGTCTACTTATTAACAACTCTATTCATCAAGAAGAAAATGTCCAAATCTATAGAATTCATTCAACACAATCAAACAATGGGGTTCATGATCTTCATTAGGGTTTCCTATTGATGTTAATTAGTTGAATTTCAAAAAAACACAATCCCTCAGAACATTTCTGGTTTCGAACACTTCTCTTTTGGACCCAAACACACTTTTTGACACAATCATCGTGTGATTAACATTTATAACTAAATTATATAGTATATTAATTAAAAAAAATATATTGATGCACTATTGAAAATTTAAATGTGTTTAGTTTAATTACCCAAAGGACTCATTCACCGTAGTTTGCTTTTCGCACTAATGTGAAGTGGTTTATTTCCTAAATAATGAGACCCATTTTCTTTATGCTAAACAAGCTCCTTTTCTTGTTACAAGCACTATTTTCCTTGTAATACCCATGAAATTATCTTTTGTCTACTTATTAACAACCCTATTCATCAAGAAGAAAATGTCCATATCTATACAATTCATTCAATACAATCAAACAATGGGGTTCATGATCTTCATTAGGGTTTCCTATTGATGTTAATTAGTTGAATTTCAAAATAAACAATCCCTCAAAACATTTCTGGTTTGGAACACTTGTCTTTTGGACCCAAACAAACTTTTTGACACAATGATCATGTGATTAACATTTATAACTAAATTATATAGTATATTAATTAAATCAAATATATCGACGCGCTATTGAAAATTTAAATGAGCTTAGTTTAATTACCCAAAGGACTCATTCACCATAGTTTGCTTTTCGTACTAATGTGAAGTGGCTGATTTCCTAAATAATGTGTCTTTCTATTCACTTTATGCTAACAGGCTCCTATTGTTGTCACAAGCACTATTTTTCTTGCAATAACCATGAAATTATCTTTTCTCTCCTTATTAACAACTCTATTCATCAAGAAGAAAATGTCCATATCTATACAATTCATTCAATACAATCAAACAATGGGGTTCAGAATCTTCATTAGGGTTTCTTATTGATGTTAATTGGTTGAATTCCAAAATAAACAATCCCAGAGAACATTTCTAGTTTGGAACACTTGTCTTTTGGACCCATACACACTTTTTGACACAATGATCATGAGATTAACATTTATAACTAAATTACATATTATATTAATTAAAACAAACATGTCGATGCACTATTGAAAATTTAAATGTGTTTAGTTTCATCACCCAAAGGACACATTCATCTTAGTTTGCTTTTCGTACTAATGTTGAAGTGGTTTATTTCCAAAATAATCAGTCCTTCTATTCACTTTATGCTAAACAAGCTCCTTTTCTTGTTACAAGCACTATTTTTTTTGTAATAACCATGAAATTAGCTTTTGTCTACTTATTAACAACTCTATTCATAAAAGAAGAAAATGTCCAAATCTATAGAATTCATTCAACAATATCATAACAATGGGGTTCATAATCTTCATTAGGGTTTCCTATTGATGTTAATTAGTTAAAAATTTCAAAATAAACAATCCCTCAGAACATTTCTGGTTTGGAACACTTGTCTTTTGGACCCAAACAAACATTTTGACACAATGATCATGTGATTAACATTTATAACTAAATTATATAGTATATTAATTAAAACAAATATATCGATGCGCTATTGAAAATTTCAATGAGTTTAGTTTAATTACCCAAAGGACTCATTCACCATAGTTTGCTTTTCGTACTAATGTGAAGTGGTTTATTTCCTAAACAATGAGTCCTTCTATTCTCTTTATGCTAAACAAGCTCCTTTTGTTGTTACAAGCACTATTTTTCTTGTAATAACTATGAAATTATATTTTGCCTACTTATTAACAACTCTATTCATCAAGAAGAAAATGTCCATATCTATACAATTCATTCAATACAATCAAACAATGGGGTTCATGATCTTCATTAGGGTTTCTTGTTCATCTTAATTGGATGAATGCCAAAATAAAAATCCCTCATAAGATTTCTAGTTTGGAAGACTTGTCTTTTGGTTCCAAACACACCTTTTGACATAATGATCATGAGATTAACATTTATGACTAAGTTACATAGTATATTAATTAAAACAAATATATCGATGCACGATTGAAAATTTAAATGTGTTTAGTTTGATTACCCAAAGGACTCATTCACCGCACTTTGCTTTTCGTACTAATGTGAAGTGGTTTATTTCCAAAATAATGAGTCCTTCTATTCACTTTATGCTAAACAAGCTACTTGTGTTGTTACAAGCACTATTTTTCTTGTAATAACCATGTAATTAGCTTTTGTCTACTTATTAACAACTCTATTCATCAAGAAGAAAATGTCCAAATCTATACAATTCATTCAACACAATCAAACAATGGGGTTCATGATCTTCATTAGGGTTTCCTATTGATGTTAATTAGTTGAATTTCAAAATAAACAATCCCTCAGAACATTTCTGGTTTCGAACACTTCTCTTTTGGACCCAAACACACTTTTTGACACAATGATCGTGTGATTAACATTTATAACTAAATTATATAGTATATTAATTGAAAAAAATATATCGATACGCTATTGAAAATTTAAATGTGTTTAGTTTAATTACCCAAAGGACTCATTCACCGTAGTTTGCTTTTCGCACTAATGTGAAGTGGTTTATTTCCTAAATAATGAGTCCTTTTATTCTCTTTATGCTAAACAAGCTCCTTTCGTTGTTACAAGCACTATTTTTCTTGTAATAACCATGAAATTATCTTTTGTCTACTTATTAACAACTTTATTCATCAAGAAGAAAATGTCCATATCAATACAATTCATTCAATACAATCAAACAATGGGGTTCATGATCTTCATTAGGGTTTCTTGTTGATCTTAATTGGATGCATTCCAAAATAAAGAATCCCTCAGAAGATTTCTAGTTTGGAAGACTTGTCTTTTGGTTCCAAACACACCTTTTGACATAATGATCATGAGATTAACATTTATGACTAAGTTACATAGTATATTAATTAAAACAAATATATCGATGCACTATTAAAAATTTAAATGTGTTTAGTTTCGTTACCCAAAGGACTCATTCACCATAGTTTGCTTTTCGTACTAATGTAAAGTGGTTTATTTCCTAAATAATGAGTCCTTCTATTCTCTTTACGCTAAACAAGCTCCTTTTGTTGTTACAAGCACTATTTTTCTTGCAATAACCATGAAATTATCTTTTTTGTCCTTATTAACAACTCTATTCATCAAGAAGAAAATGTCCATATCTATACAATTCATTCAATACAATCAAACAATGGGGTTCATGATCTTCATTAGGGTTTCTTGTTGTTCTTAATTGGATGAATTCCAAAATAAAGAATCCCTCGAAACATTTCTAGTTTGGAAGACTTGTCTTTTGGTTCCAAACACACCTTTTGAGATAATGATCATGAGATTAACATTTATGACTAAGTTACATAGTATATTAATTAAAACAAATATATCAATGCACTATTGAAAATTCAAATGGGTTTAGTTTCATTACCCAAAGGACTCATTCACCATAGTTTGCTTTTCGTACTAATGTGAAGTGGCATATTTCCTAAATAATGAATCCTTCTATTCTCTTTATGCTAAACAAGCTCCTTTTGTTGTTACAAGCACTATTTTTCTTACAATAACCATGAAATTATCTTTTTTGTCCTTATTAACAACTCTATTCATCAAGAAGAAAATGTCCATATCTATACAATTCATTCAATACAATCAAATAATGGGGTTCATGATCTTCATTAGTGTTTCTTGTTGATCTTAATTGGATGAATTCCAAAATAAAGAATCACTCAGAAGATTTCTAATTTGGAATACTTGTCTTTTGGTTCCAAACACACCTTTTGACATAATGATCATGAGATTAACATTTATGACTAAGTTACATAGTATATTAATTAAATCAAATATGTTCATGCACAATTGAAAATATAAATCTGTTTAGTTCAATCACCCAAAGGAGTCATTCGTCTTAATTTCAATTTCGTACTAATGTGAAGTGGCTGATTTCCTAAATAATGTGTCTTTCTCTTCACTTTAGGCTAACAGGCTCCTATTGTTGTTACAAGTACTATTTTGCTTGCAATAACCATGAAATTATCTTTTTCTCCTTATTAACAACTCTATTCATCAAGAAGAAAATGTCCATATCTATACAATTCATTCAATACAATCAAACAATGGGGTTCATGGTCTTCATTAGGGTTTCTTATTGATGTTAATTGGTTGAATTCCAAAATAAACAATCCCTCAAAACATTTCTAGTTTGGAAAACTTGTCTTTTGGACCCAAACACACTTTTTGACACATTGGACATGAGGTTAACTTTTATAACTAAATTACATAGTATATTAATTCAAACAAACATGTCGATGCACTATTGAAAATTTAAATGTCTTAAGTTTCATCACCCAAAGGACTCATTCATCTTAGTTTGCTTTTCGTACTAATGTGAAGTTGTTTATTTCCAAAATAATGAGTCATTCTATTCACTTTATGCTAAACAAGCTACTTTTGTTGTTACAAGCACTATTTTTCTTGTAATAACCATGAAATTAGCTTTTTTCTACTTATTAACAACTCTATTCATCAAGAAGAAAATGTCCAAATCTATACAATTCATTCAACACAATCAAACAATGGGGTTCATGATCTTCATTAGGGTTTCCAATTGATGTTAATCAGTTGAATTTCAAAATAAACAATCCCTCAGAACATTTCTGGTTTCGAACACTTCTCTTTTAGACCCAAACACACTTTTTGACACAATGATCGTGTGATTAACATTTATAACTAAATTATATAGTATATTAATTAAAAAAAATATATCGATGCACTATTGAAAATTTAAATGTGTTTAGTTTAATTACCTAAAGGACTCATTCCCTATAGTTTGCTTTTCGCACTAATGTGAAGTGGTTTATTTCCTAAATAATGAGTCCTTCTATTCTCTTTATGCTAAACAAGCTCCTTTTGTTGTTACAAGCACTATTTTTCTTGTAATAACCATGAAATTATCTTTTGTCTACTTATTAACAACTCTATTCATCAAGAAGAAAATGTCCATATCTATACAATTCATTCAATACAATCAAACAATGGGGTCCATGATCTTCATTAGGGTTTCTTGTTGATCTTAATTGGATGAATTCCAAAATAAAGAATCCCTCAGAAGATTTCTAATGTCGAAGACTTGTCTTTTGGTTCCAAACACGCCTTTCGACATAATGATCATGAGATTAACATTTATGACTAAGTTACATAGTATATTAATTAAAACAAATATGTTCATGCACAATTGAAAATATAAATCTGTTTAGTTCAATCACCCAAAGGAGTCATTCGTCTTAATTTGCATTTTGTACTAATGTGAAGTGACTGATTTCCTAAATAATGTGTCTTTCTATTCGCTTTATGCTAACAGGGTCATATTTTTGTTACAAGCACTATTTTTCTTGCAAGAACCATGAAATTATCTTTCTTCTCCTTATTAACAACTCTATTCATCAAGAAGAAAATGTCCATATCTACACAATTCATTCTATACAATCAAACAATGGGGTTCATGATCTTCATTAGGGTTTCTTACTGATGTTAATTAGTTGAATTCGAAAATAAACAATCCGTCAAAACATTTCTAGTTTGGAACACTTGTCTTTTGGACCCATACACACTTTTGACACAATGATCATGAGATTAACATTTATGACTAAATTACATAGTATATTAATTAAAACAAACATGTCGATGCACTATTGAAAATTTACATGTGTTTAGTTTCATCACCCAAAGGACACAATCATCTTAGTTTGCTTTTCGTACTAACTTGAAGTTGTTTATTTCCAAAATAATTAGTCCTTCTATTCACTTTATGCTAAACAAGCTCCTTTTGTTGTTACAAGCACTATTTTTCTTGTAATAATCATGAAATTAGCTTTTGTCTACTTATTAACAACTCTATTCATCAAGAATAAAACGTACAAATCTATACAATTCATTCAACACAATCAAACAATGGGGTTCATGATCTTCATTAGGGTTTCCTATTGATGTTAATTAGTTGAATTTCAAAATAAACAATCCCTCAAAACATTTCTGGTTTGGAACACTTGTCTTTTGGACCCAAACAAACTTTTTGACACAATGATCATGTGATTAACATTTATAACTAAATTATATAGTATATTAATTAAATCAAATATATCGACGCGCTATTGAAAATTTAAATGAGCTTAGTTTAATTACCCAAAGGACTCATTCACCATAGTTTGCTTTTCGTACTAATGTGAAGTGGCTGATTTCCTAAATAATGTGTCTTTCTATTCACTTTATGCTAACAGGCTCCTATTGTTGTTACAAGCACTATTTTTCTTGCAATAACCATGAAATTATCTTTTCTCTCCTTATTAACAACTCTATTCATCAAGAAGAAAATGTCCATATCTATACAATTCATTCAATACAATCAAACAATGGGGTTCAGAATCTTCATTAGGGTTTCTTATTGATGTTAATTGGTTGAATTCCAAAATAAACAATCCCAGAGAACATTTCTAGTTTGGAACACTTGTCTTTTGGACCCATACACACTTTTTGACACAATGATCATGAGATTAACATTTATAACTAAATTACATATTATATTAATTAAAACAAACATGTCGATGCACGATTGAAAATTTAAATGTGTTTAGTTTCATCACCCAAAGGACACAATCATCTTAGTTTGCTTTTCGTACTAACTTGAAGTGGTTTATTTCCAAAATAATCAGTCCTTCTATTCACTTTATGCTAAACAAGCTCCTTTTCTTGTTACAAGCACTATTTTTCTTGTAATAACCATGAAATTAGCTTTTGTCTACTTATTAACAACTCTATTCATAAAGAAGAAAATGTCCAAATCTATAGAATTCATTCAACAATATCAAACAATGGGGTTCATAATCTTCAGTAGGGTTTCCTATTGATGTTAATTAGTTAAATTTCAAAATAAACAATCCCTCAGAACATTTCTGGTTTGGAACACTTGTCTTTTGGACCCAAACAAACATTTTGACACAATGATCATGTGATTAACATTTATAACTAAATTATATAGTATATTAATTAAAACAAATATATCGATGCGCTATTGAAAATTTCAATGAGTTTAGTTTAATTACCCAAAGGACTCATTCACCATAGTTTGCTTTTCGTACTAATGTGAAGTGGTTTATTTCCTAAACAATGAGTCCTTCTATTCTCTTTATGCTAAACAAGCTCCTTTTGTTGTTACAAGCACTATTTTTCTTGTAATAACTATGAAATTATACTTTGCCTACTTATTAACAACTCTATTCATCAAGAAGAAAATGTCCATATCTATACAATTCATTCAATACAATCAAACAATGGGGTTCATGATCTTCATTAGGGTTTCTTGTTGATCCTAATTGGATGAATTCCAAAATAAAGAATCCCTCAGAAGATTTCTCATTTGGAAGACTTGTCTTTTGGTTCCAAACACACCTTTTGACATAATGATCATGAGATTAACATTTATGACTAAGTTACATAGTGTATTAATTAAAACAAATATGTCCACGCACAATTGAAAATATAAATGTGTTTAGTTCAATCACCCAAAGGAGTCATTCGTCTTAATTTGCATTTCGTACTAATGTGAAATGGCTGATTTCCTAAATAATGTGTCTTTCTATACACTTTACGCTAACAGGCTCCTATTGTTGTCACAAGCAATATTTTTCTTACAATAACCATGAAATTATCTTTTTTCTCCTTATTAACAACTCTATTCATCAAGAAGAAAAGGTCCATATCTATACAATTCATTCAATACAATCAAACAATGGGGTTCATGATCTTCATTAGGGTTTCTTATTGATGTTAATTGGTTGAATTCCAAAATAAACAATCCCTAAGAACATTTCTGGTTTGGAAAACTTGTCTTTTGGACCCAAACACACTTTTTGACACAATGGACGTGAGATTAACTTTTATAACTAAATTACATAGTATATTAATTCAAACAAACATGTCGATGCACTATTGAAAATTTAAATGTCTTAAGTTTCATCACCCAAAGGACTCATTCACCTTAGTTTGCTTTTCGTACTAATGTGAAGTGGTTTATTTCCTAAATAATGAGTCCTTCTATTCCCTTTATGCTAAACAAGCTCCTTTCATTGTTACAAGGACTCTTTTTCTTGTAATACCCACGAAATTAGCTTTTGTCTCCTTGTTAACAACTATATTCATCAAGAAGAAAATGTCCATATCCATAGAATTCATTCAATACAATCAAACAATGGGTTCATGATCTTCATTAGGGTTTCTTATTAATGTTAATTGCTTGAATTCCAAAATAAACAATCCCTCAGAACATTTCTAGTTTGGAACACTTGTCTTTTGGACCCATACACACTTTTTGACACAATGATCATGAGATTAACATTTATAACTAAATTACATAGTATATTAATTAAAACAAACATGTCGATGCACTATTGAAAATTTAAATGTGTTTAGTATGATCACCCAAAGGACACAATCATCTTAGTTTGCTTTTCGTACTAACTTGAAGTGGTTTATTTCCAAAATAATCAGTCCTTCTATTCACTTTATGCTAAACAAGCTCCTTTTGTTGTTACAAGCACTATTTTTCTTGTAAAAACTATGAAATTTGCTTTTGTCTACTGATTAACAACTCTATTCATCAAGAAGAAAATATCCAAATCTATACAATTCATTCAACACAATCAAACAATGGGGTTCATTATCTTCATTAGGGTTTCCTATTGATGTTAATTAGTTGAATTTCAAAATAAACAATCCCTCAGAACATTTCTGGTTTGGAACACTTGTCTTTTGTACCCAAACACACTTTTTGACACAATGATCATGTGATTAACATTTATAACTAAAGCATATAGTATATTAATTAAAACAAATATATCGATGCACTATTGAAAATTAAAATGTGTTTAGTTTAATTACCCAAAGGACTCATTCACCATAGTTTGCTTTTCGCACTAATGTGAAGTGGTTTATTTCCTAAATAATGAGTCCTTCTATTCTCTTTATGCTAAACAAGCTCCTTTTGTTGTTACAAGCACTATTTTTCTTGTAATAGCCATGAAATTATCTTTTGTCGACTTATTAACAACTCTATTCATCAAGAAGAAAATGTCCATATCTATACAATTCATTCAATACAATCAAACAATGGGGTTCATGATCTTCATTAAAGTTTCTTGTTGATCTTATTTGGATGAATTCCAAAATAAAGAATCCGTCAGAAGTTTTCTGGTTTGGAAGACTTGTCTTTTGGTTCCAAACACACCTTTTGACATAATGATTATGAGATTAACATTTATGACTAAGTTACATAGTATATTAATTAAAACAAATATATGGATGCACCATTGAAAATTTAAATGTCTTTAGTTTCATTACCCAAAGGACTCATTCACCATATTTTGCTTTTCGTACTAATGTGAAGTGGTTTATTTCCTAAATAATGAGTCCTTCTATTCTCTTTATGCTAAACAAGCTCCTTTTGTTGTTACGAGCACTATTTTTCTTGTAATAACCATGAAATTATCTTTTGTCTACCTATTAACAACTCTATTCATCAAGAAAAAAATGTCCATATCTATACAATTCATTCAATACAATCAAACAATGGGGTTCATGATCTTCATTAGGGTTTCTTTTTGATCTTAATTGGATGAATTCCAAAATAAGGAATCCGTCAGAAGATTTCTAATTTGGAAGACTTGTCTTTTGGTTCCAAACACACCTTTTGACATAATGATCATGAGATTATCATTTATGACTAAGTTACATAGTATATTAATTAAAACAAATTTGTCCATGCACAATTAAAAATATAAATGTGTTTAGTTCAATCACCCAAGGGAGTCATTCATCTTAATTTTCATTTCGTACTAATGTGAAGTGGCTGATTTCCTAAATAATGTGTTTTCCTATTCACTTTATGCTAACAGGCTCCTATTGTTGTTACAGGTACTATTTTTCTTGCAATAACCATAAAATTATCTTTTCTCTCCTTATTAACAACTCTATTCATCAAGAAGAAAATGTCCATATCTATACAATTCATTCAACACAATCAAACAATGGGGTTCATGATCTTCATTAGGGTTTCTTATTGATGTTAATTGGTTGAATTCCAAAATAAACAATCCCTCAAAACATTTCTGGTTTGGAAAACTTGTCTTTTGGACCCAAACACACTTTTTGACACAATGGACATGAGATTAACTTTTATAACTAAATTACATAGTATATTAATTCAAACAAACATGTCGATGCACTATTGAAAATTTAAATGTCTTAAGTTTCATCACCCAAAGGACTCATTCATCTTAGTTTGCTTTTTGTACTAATGTGAAGTGGTTAATTTCCTAAATAATGAGTCCTTCTATTCCCTTTATGGTAAACAAGCTCCTTTCATTGTTACAAGGACTATTTTTCTTCTAATAACCATGAAATTAGCTTTTGTCTCCTTGTTAACAACTTTATTGATCAAGAAGAAAATGTCCATATCCATACAATTCATTCAATACAATCAAACAATGGGGTTCATGATCTTCATTAAGGTTTCTTATTGATGTTAATTGGTTGAATTCCAAAATAAACAATCCCTCAGAACATTTCTAGTTTTGAACACTTGTCTTTCGGACCCAAACACACTTTTTGACACAATGATCATAAGATTAACATTTATAGCTAAATTACATAGTATATTAATTAAAACAAACATGTCGAAGAACTTTTGAAAATTTAAATGTGTTTAGTGTCATCACCCAAAGGACTCAATCATATTAGTTTGCTTTTCGTACTAACTTGAAGTGGTTTATTTCCAAAATAATGAGTCCTTCTATTCACTTTATGCTAAACAAGCTCCTTTTGTTGTTACAAGCACTATTTTTCTTGTAATAACCATGAAATTAGCTTTTATCTACTTATTAACAACTTTATTCATCAAGAAGAAAATGTCCCAATCTATACAATTCATTCAACACAATCAAACAATGGGGTTCACGATCTTCATTAGGGTTTCCTATTGATGTTAATTAGTTGAATTTCAAAATAAAAAATCCCTCAGAACATTTCTGGTTTGGAACAGTTGTCTTTTGGACCCAAACACACTTTTTGACACAATGATCATGTGATTAACATTTATAACTAAATTATATAGTATATTAATTAAAACAAATATATCGACACTATTAAAAGTTTAAATGTGTTTAGTTTAATTACCCAAAGGACTCATTCACCATAGTTTACTTTTCGTACTAATGTGAAGTGGTTTTCTCCTAAATAATGGGTCCTTCTATTCTCTTTATGCTAATCAAGCTCCTTTTGTTGTTACAAGCACTATTTTTCTTGTAATAACCATGAAATTATCTTTTGTCTACTTATTAACAACTCTATTCATCAAGAAGAAAATTCCATATCTATACAATTCATTCAATACAATAAACAATGGGGTTCATGATCATCATTAGGGTTTCTTGTTGATCTTAATTGGATGAATTCCAAAATAAAGAATCGCTTGGAAGATTTCCAGTTTGGAAGACTTGTCTTTTGGTTCCAAACACACCTTTTGACATAATGATCATGAGATTAACATTTATAACTAAGTTACATAGTATATTAATTAAAACAAATATATCGATACACTCTTGAAAATTTAAATGTGTTTAGTTTCATTACCCGAAGGACTCATTCACCATAGTTTGCTTTTCGTATTAATGTGAAGTGGTTTATTTGCTAAATAATGAGTCCTTCTATTCTCTTTATGCTAAACAAGCTCCTTTTGTTGTTACAAGCACTATTTTTCTTGTAATAACCATGAAATTATCTTTTGCCTACTTATTAACAACTCTATTCATCAAGAAGAAAATGTTCATATCTATACAATTCATCCAATACAATCAAATAATGTGGTTCATGATCTTTATTAGGATTTCTTATTGATGTTAATTGGTTGAATTCCAAAATAAACAATCCCTCAAAACATTTCTGGATTGGAAAACTTGTCTTTTCAACCCAAACACACTTTTTGACACAATGGACATGAGATTAACTTATATAACTAAATTACATAGTATATTAATTCAAACAAACATGTCAATGCACTATTGAAAATTTAAATGTCTTATGTTTCATCACCCAAAGGACTCATTCATCTTAGTTTGCTTTTCGTACTAATGTGAAGTGGTTTATTGAAGAAATAGTTAGTCCTTCTATTCATTTTATTCTAAACACGCACCCGTTGATGTTACAAGCACTATTTTTCTTGCAATAACCATGAAATTATCTTTTGTCTCCTTATTAACTTCTCTATTCATCAAGAACAAAATGTCCATAGCCATACAATTCATTCCATACAATCAAACAATGGGGTTCATGATCTTCATTACAGTTTCTTATTGATGTTAATTGGTTGAATTCCAAAATAAACAATCCCTCAGAACATTTCTAGTTTGGAACACTTGTCTTTTGCACCCAAACACACTTTTTGACACAATGACCATGAGATTAACATTTATAACTAAATTGCATAGTATATTAATTAAAACAAACATGTCGATGCACTATTGAAAATTTAAATGTGTTTAGTTTCATCACCCATAGGACTCAATCATCTTTTGAAAATTATCTTTTGTCTACTTATTAACAACTCTATTCATCAAGAAGAAAATGTCCATATCTATACAATTCATTCAATACAATGAAACAATGGGGTTCATGATCTTCATTAGGGTTTCTTGTTGATCTTAATTGCATGAATTCCAAATTAAAGAATCCCTCGGAAGATTTCTAGTTTGGAAGACTTGTCTTTTGGCTCCAAACACACCTTTTGACATAGTGATCATCAGATTAACATTTATGTCTAAGTTACATAGTATATTAATTAAAACAAATATATCGACGCACTATTGAAAATTTAAATGTGTTTAGTTTCATTACCCAAAGGACTCATTCACCATAGTTTGCTTTTCGTACTAATGTGAAGTAGTTTATTTCCTAAATAATGAGTCCTTCTATTCTCTTTATGCTAAACAAGCTCCTTTTGTTGTTACAATCACTATTTTTCTAGTAATAACCATGAAATTATCTTTTGCCCAGTTATTAACAACTCTATTCATCAAGAAGAAAATGTCCATATCTATACAATTCATTCAATACAATCAAACAATGGGATTCATGATCTTCATTAGGTTTTCTTGTTGATCTTAATTGGATGAATTCCAAAATAAAGAATCCCTCAGAAGATTTCTAATTTGGAAGACTTGTCTTTTGGTTCCAAACACACCTTTTGACATAATGATCATGAGATTAACATTTATGACTAAGTTACATTGTATATTAATTAAAACAAATATATCGATGCAATATTGAAAATTTAAATGTATTTAGTTTCATTACCCAAAGGACTCATTCACCATAGTTTGCTTTTCGTACTAATGTGAAGTGGTTTATTTCCTTAATAATGAGTCCTTTTATTCTCTTTATGCTAAACAAGCTCCTTTTGTTGTTACAGGCTCTATTTTTCTTGTAATAAAAATGAATTTATCTTTTGTCTACTTATTAACAACTCTATTCATCAAGAAGAAAAGGTCCATATCTATACAATTCATTCAATACAATCAAACAATGGGGCTCATGATCTTCATTAGGGTTTCTTATTGATGTTAATTGGTTGAATTCCAAAATAAACAATCCCTCAAAACATTTCTGGTTTGGAAAACTTGTCTTTTGGAACCAAACACACTTTTTGACACAATGGACAAGAGATTAAATTTTATGACTAAATTACATAGTATATAAATTCAAACAAACATGTCAATGCACTATTGAAAATTTAAATGTCTTAAGTTTCATCACCCAAAGGACTCATTCATCTTAGTTTGCTTTTCGTACTAATGTGAAGTGGTTTATTTCCTAAATAATGAGTCCTTCTATTCCCTTTATGCTAAACAAGCTCCTTTCATTATTACAAGGACTATTTTTCTTGTAATAACCATGAAATTAGCTTTTGTCTCCTTATTAACAACTCTATTCATCAAGAAGAAAATGTCCATATCCATACAATTCATTCAATACAATCAAACAATGGGGTTCATGATCTTCATTAGGGTTTCTTGTTGATCTTAATTGGATGAATTCCAAAATAAAGAATCCCTCGGAAGATTTCTAGTTTGGAAGACTTGTGTTTTGGTTCCAAAAACACCTTTTGACATAATGATCATGAGATTAACATTTATGAGTAAGTTACATAGTATATTAATTAAAACAAATATATCGATGCACTATTGAAAATTTAAATGTGTTTAGTTTCATTACCCAAAGGACTCATTCACCATAGTTTGCTTTTCGTACTAATGTGAAGTGGTTTTTTTCCTAAATAATGAGTCCTTTTATTCTCTTTATGCTAAACATGCTCCTTTTGTTGTTACAAGCTCTATTTTTCTTGTAAAAACCATGTAATTATCTTTTGTCTACTTATTAACAACACTATTCATCAAGAAGAAAATGTCCATATCTATACAATTCATTCAATACAATCAAACAATGGGGTTCATGATCTTCATTAGGGTTTCTTGTTGATCTTAATTGGATGAATTCCAAAACAAAGAATCCCTTGGCAGATTTCTAGTTTGGAAGACTTGTCTTTTGGTTCCAAGCACACCTTTTGACATAATGATCATGAGATTAACACTTATGACTAAGTTACATAGTATATTAATTAAATCAAATATGTCCATGCATAATTGAAAATATAAATGTGTTTAGTTCAATCACCAAAAGGAGTCATTCGTCTTAAATTGCATTTCATACTAATGTGAAGTGGTTTATTTCCTAAATGATGAGTCCTTCTATTCCCTTTATGCTGAAGAAGCTCCTTTCACTGTTACAAGGACTATTTTTCTTGTAATAACCATACAATTAGCTTTTGTCCCCTTATCAACAACTCTATTCATCAAGAAGAAAATGTCCATATCCATACAATTCATTCAATACAATCAAACAATGGGGTTCATGATCTTCATTAGGGTTTCTTATTCATGTTAATTTGCTGAATTCCGAAATAAACAATCGCTTAGAACATTTCTAGTTTGGAACACTTGTCTTTTGGACCCAAACACCCTTTTTGACACAATGATCATGAGATTAACTTTTATAACTAAATTACATAGTATATTAGTTCAAACAAACATGTCGATGCACTATTGAAAATTTAAATGTCTTAAGTTTCATCACCCAAAGGACTCATTCATCTTAGTTTGCTTTTCGTACTAATGTGAAGTGGTTTATTTCCTAAATAATGAGTCCTTCTATTCCTTTTATGCTGAACAAGCTCCTTTCATTATTACAAGGACTACTTTACTTGTAATAACCATGAAATTAGCTTTTGTCTCCTTATTAACAACTCTATTCATTAAGAAGAAAATGTCCCTATCCATACAATTCATTCAATACAATCAAACAATGGGGTTCATCATCTTCATTAGGGTTTCTTATTGATGTTAATTGGTTGAATTCCAAAATAAACAATGCCTCAGAACATTTCTAGTTTGGAACACTTGTCTTTTGGACCCATACACACTTTTTGACACAATGATCATGAGATTAACATTTATAACTAAATTACATAGTATATTAATTAAAACAAACATGTCGATGCACTATTGAAAATTTCAATGTGTTTAGTTTCATCATCCAAAGGAGTCAATCATCTTAGTTTGCTTTTCGTACTAACTTGAAGTGGTTTATTTCCAAAATAATGAGTCCTTCAATTCACTTTATGCTAACAAAGCTCCTTTTGTTCTTACAAGCACTATTTTTCTTGTAATAACCATGAAATTAGCTTTTGTCTACTTATTAACAACTCTATTCATTAGGAAGAAAATGTCCAACTCTATACAATTCATTCGACACAATCAAACAATGGGGTTCATGATCTTCATTAGGGTTTCCTATTGATGTTAATTAGTTGAATTTCAAAATAAACAATCCCTCAGAACATTTCTAGTTTGGAACACTTGTCTTTTGGACCCAAACACACTTTTTGACACAATGATCATGTGATTAACATTTATAACTAAATTATATAGTATATTAATTAAAACAAATATATCGATGCACTATTAAAAGTTTAAATGTGTTTAGTTTAATTACCCAAAGGACTCATTCACCATAGTTTGCTTTTCGTACTAATGTGAAGCGGTTTATTTCCTAAATAATGAGTCCTTCTATTCTCTTTATGCTAAACAAGCTCCTTTTGTTGTTACAAGCACTATTTTTCTTGTAATAACCATGAAATTATCTTTTGCCTACTTATTAACAACTCTATTCATCAAGAAGAAAATGTCCATATCCATACAATTCATTCAATACAATCAAACAATGGGGTTCATGATCTTCATTAGGGTTTCCTATTGATGTTAATTGGTTGAATTCCAAAACAAACAATCCCTCAGAAAATTTCTAGTTTGGAACACTTGTCTTTTGGACCCAAACACACTTATTGATGCAATGGACATGAGATTAACATTTACAACTAAATTACATAGTATATTAAAGCAAACAAACATGTCGATGCAACATTGAAAATTTAAATGTCTTAAGTTTCATCATCCAAAGGACTCATTCATCTTAGTTTGCTTTTCGTACTAATGTGAAGTGGTTTATTTCCTAAATAATGAGTCCTTCTATTCCCTTTATGCTAAACAAGCTCCTTTTGTTGTTACAAGCACTATTTCTCTTGTAATCACCATGAAATTATCTTTTGTCTACTTATTAACAACTCTATTCATCAAGAAGAAAATGTCCATATCTATACAATTCTTTCAATACAATCAAACAATGGGGTTCATGATCTTCATTAGGTTTTCTTGTTGATCTTAATTGGATGAATTCCAAAATAAAGAATCCCTCAGAAGATTTCTAATTTGGAAGACTTGACTTTTGGTTCCAAACACACCTTTTGATATAATGATCATCAGATTAACATTTATGACTAAGTTACATAGTATATTAATTTAAACAAATATGTCCATGCACAATTGAAAATATAAATGTGTTTAGTTCAATCACCCAAAGGAGTCATTCGTCTTAGTTTGCATTTCGTACTAATGTGAAGTGGCTTATTTCCCAAATAATGTGTCTTTCTATTCACTTTATGCTAACAGGCTCCTATTGTTGTTACAAGCACTATTTTTCTTGCAATAACCATGAAATTATCTTTTTTCTCCTTATTAATAACTCTATTCATCAAGAAGAAAATGTCCATATCCATACAATTCATTCAATACAATCAAACAATGGGGTTCATGATCCTCATTAGGGTTTCTTATTGATGTTAATTTTTTGAATTCCAAAATAAAAAATCCCTCAAAACATTTCTGGTTTGGAATACTTGTCTTTTGGAACCAAAAACACTTTTTGGCACAATGGACATGAGATTAACTTTTATAACTAAATAACATAGTATATTAATTCAAACAAACATGTCGATGCACTATTGAAAATTTAAATGTCTTAAGTTTCATCACCCAAATGACTCATTCATCTTGGTTTGCTTTTCGTACTAATGTGAAGTGGTTTATTTCCTAAATAATGAGTCCTTCTATTCCATTTATGCTAAACAAGCTCCTTTCATTGTTACAAGGACTATTTTTCTTGTAATAACCATGAAATTAGCTTTTGTCTCCTTGTTAACAACTCTATTCATCAAGAAGAAAATGTCCATATCCATACAATTCATTCAATACAATCAAACAATGGGGTTCATCATCTTCATTAGGGTTTCCTATTGATGTTAATTGGTTGAATTCCAAAATAAACAATCCCTCAGAATATTTCTAGTTTGGAACACTTGTCTTTTGGACCCAAACACACTTTTTGACGCAATGGACATGAGATTCACTTTTTCAGCAAAATTTCATAGTATATTAAGGCAAACAAACATGTTGATGCACTATTGAAAATTAAAATGTCTTAAGTTTCATCACCCAAAGGACTCATTCATCTTAGTTTGCTTTTCGTACTAATGTGAAGTGGTTTATTTCCTAAATAATGAGTCCTTCTATTCCCTTTATGCTAAACAAGCTCCTTTCATTGTTATAAGCACTATTTTTCTTGTAATAAGCATGAAATTAGCTTTTGTCTCCTTATTAACAACTCCATTCATCAAAAAGAAATGTCCATATCCGTACAATTCATTCAATACAATCAAACAATGGGGTTCATGATCTTCATTAGGGTTTCCTATTGATGTTAATTGGTTGAATTCCAAAATAAACAATCTCTCAGAATATTTCTAGTTTGGAACACTTGTCTTTTGGACCCAAACACACTTTTTGACGCAATGGACTTGAGATTAACTTTTTGAACTAAATTACATAGTATATTAATTAAAACAAATATGTCGATGAACTATTGAAAATTTAAATGTGTTTAGTTTCATCACCCAAAGGACTCAATCATCTTAGTTTGCTTTTCGTACTAACTTGAAGTGGTTTATTTCCAAAATAATGAGTCCTTCTATTCTGTTTATGCTAAACAAGCTCCTTTTGTTGTTTCAAGCACTATTTTTCTTGTAATAACCATGAAATTATCTTTTGCCTACTTATTAACAACTCTATTCATCAAGAAGAAAATGTCCATATCTATACAATTCATCCAATAAAATCGAACAATGGGGTTCATGATCTTCATTAGGGTTTCTTGTTGATCTTAATTGGATGAATTGCAAAATAAAGAATCCCTCGGAAGATTTCTACTTTGGAAGACTTGTCTTTTGGTTCCAAACACACCTTTTGACATAATGATCATGACATTAACATTTATGACAAAGTTACATAGTATATTAATTAAATCAAACATGTCGATGCACTATTGAAAATTTAAATGTGTTTAGTTTCATCCCCCAAAGGACTCAATCATCTTAGTTTGCTTTTCGTACTAACTTGAAGTGGTTTATTTCCAAAATAATGAGTCCTTCTATTCCCTTTATGCTAAACAAGCTCCTTTTGTTGTCACAAGCTCTATTTTTCTTGTAATAACCATGAAATTATCTTTTGTCTACTTATTAAAAACTCTATTCATCAAGAAGAAAATGTCCATATCTATACAATTCATTCAATACAATAAAACAATGGGGTTCCTGATCTTCATTAGAGGTTCTTATTGATGTTAATTGGTTGAATTCCAAAATAAACAATCCCTCAGAACTTTTCTAGTTTGGAATACTTGTCTTTTGGACCCAAACACACTTTTTAATGCAATGGACATGAGATTAACATTTACAACTAAATTAAATAGTATATTAAAGCAAACAAACATGTCGATGCACCATTGAAAATTTAAATGTCTTAAGTTTCATCATCCAAAGGACTCATTCATCTTAGTTTGCTTTTCGTACTAATGTGAAGTGGTTTATTTCCTAAATAACGAGTCCTTCTATTCCCTTTATGCTAAACAAGCTCCTTTCATTGTTACAAGCACTATTTTTCTTGTAATAACCATGAAATTAGCTTTTGTCTCCTTATTAACAACTCTATTCATCAAGAAGAAAATTTCCATATCTATAGAATTCATTCAATACAATCAAACAATGGGGTTCATGATCTTCATTAGGGTTTCTTGTTGATCTTCATTGGATGAATTCCAAAATAAAAAATCCGTCAGAAGATTTCTAGTTTGGAAGACTTGTCTTTTGGTTCCAAACACACCTTTTGACATAATGATCATGAGATTAACATTTATGACTAAGTTACATTGTATATTAATTAAAACAAATATATCGATGCACTATTGAAAATTTAAATGTGTTTATTTTCATTACCCAAAGGACTCATTCACCATAGTTTGCTTTTCGTACTAATGTGAAGTGGTTTATTTCCTAAATCATGAGTCCTTCTATTCTCTTTATGCGAAACAAGCTCCTTTTGTTGTGACAAGCACTATTTTTCTTGTAATAACCATGAAATTAGCTTTTGTCTACCTATTAACAACTCTATTCATCAAGAAGAAAATGTCCAAATCTATACAATTCATTCAATACCATCACACAATGGGGTTCATGATCTTCATTAGGGTTTCTTGTTGATGTTAATCGGTTGAATTCCAAAATAAACAATCCCTCAGAACATTTCTAGTTTGGAACACTTGTCTTTTGGACCCAAACACACTTTTTGACACATTGATCATGAGATTAACATTTATAACTAAATTATATAGTATATTAATTACAACAAACATGTCGATGCACTATTGAAAATTTAAATGTGTTTAGTTTCATCACCCGAAGGACTCAATCATCTTAATTAGCTTTTCGTACAAACTTGAAGTGGTTTATTTCCAAAATAATGAGTCCTTCAATTCACTTTATGCTAAACAAGCTCCTTTTGTTGTTACAAGCACTATTTTTCTTGTAATAACCATGAAATTAGCTTTTGAATACTTATTAACAACTCTATTCATCAAGAAGAAAATGTCCAAATCTATACTATTCATTCAACACAATCAAACAATGGGGTTCATGATCTTCATTAGGGTTTCCTATTGTTGTTAATTAGTTGAATTTCAAAATAAACAATCCCTCAGAACATTTCTGCTTTGGAACGCTTGTCTTTTGACCCAAACACACTTTTTGACACAATGGACAAGAGATTAAATTTTATGACTAAATTACATAGTATATAAATTCAAACAAACATGTCAATGCACTATTGAAAATTTAAATGTCTTAAGTTTCATCACCCAAAGGACTCATTCATCTTAGTTTGCTTTTCGTACTAATGTGAAGTGGTTTATTTCCTAAATAATGAGTCCTTCTATTCCCTTTATGCTAAACAAGCTCCTTTCATTATTACAAGGACTATTTTTCTTGTAATAACCATGAAATTAGCTTTTGTCTCCTTATTAACAACTCTATTCATCAAGAAGAAAATGTCCATATCCATACAATTCATTCAATACAATCAAACAATGGGGTTCATGATCTTCATTAGGGTTTCTTGTTGATCTTAATTGGATGAAGTCCAAAATAAAGAATCCCTCGGAAGATGTCTAGTTTGGAAGACTTGTGTTTTGGTTCCAAACAAACCTTTTGACATAATGATCATGAGATTAACATTTATGACTAAGTTACATAATATATTAATTAAAACAAATATATCGATGCACTATTGAAAATTTGAATGTGTTTAGTTTCATTATCCAAAGGACTCATTCAACATAGTTTGCTTTTCGTACTAATGTAAAGTGGTTTATCTCCTAAATAATGAGTCTTTTTATTCTCTTTACACTAAACAAGCTCCTTTTGTTGTCACAAGCTCTATTTTTCTTGTAATAACCATGAAATTATCTTTTGTCTACTTATTAACAACTCTATTCTTCAAGAAGAAAATGTCCATATCTATACAATTCATTCAATAAAATCAAACAATGGGGTTCATGATCTTCATTAGGGTTTCTTGTTGATCTTAATTGGATGAATTCCAAAATAAAGAATCCCTCGGAAGATGTCTAGTTTGGAAGACTTGTCTTTTGGTTCCAAACACACCATTTGACATAATGATCCTGAGATTAATATTTATGACTAAGTTACATAGTATATTAATTAAAACAAATATATCGATGCACTATTGAAAATTTGAATGTGTTTAGTTTCATTACCCAAAGGACTCATTCACCATAGTTTGTTCTTCGTACTAATGTGAAGTGGTTTATTTCCAAAATAATGAGTCCTTCAATTCACTTTATGCTAAACAAGCTCCTTTTGTTGTGACAAGCACTATTTTTCTTGTAATAACCATGAAATTAGGTTTTGTCTACTTATTAACAACTCTATTCATCAAGAAGAAAATGTCCAAATCTATACAATTCATTCAACACAATCAAACAATGGGGTTCATGATCTTCATTAGGGTTTGCTATTGATGTTAATTAGTTGAATTTCAAAATAAACAATCCCTCAGAACATTTCTAGTTTGGAAGACTTTTCTTTTGGACCCAAACACACTTTTTGACACAATGATCATGAGATTAACATTTATAACTAAATTACATAGTATATTAATTCAAACAAACATGTCGAGGCACTATTGAAAATTTAAATGTCTTAAGTTTCATCACCCAAAGGACTCATTCATCTTAGTTTGCTTTTCGTACTAATGTGAAGTGGTTTATTTCCTAAATAATGAGTCCTTCTATTCCCTTTATGCTAAACAAGCTCCTTTCATTGTTACAACGACTATTTTTCTTGTAATAACCATGAAATTAGCTTTTGTCTCCATATTAACAACTCTATCCATCAAGAAGAAAATGTCCAAATCTATACAATTTATTCAACACAATCAAACAATGGGATTCATGATCTTCATTAGGGTTTCCTATTGATGTTAATTAGTTGAATTTCAAAATAAACAATCCCTCAGAACATTTCTGGTTTGGAAGACTTGGCTTTTGGACCCAAACACACTTTTTGACACAATGATCATGAGATTAACATTTATAACTAAATTACATAGTATATTAATTCAAACAAACATGTCGATGCACTATTGAAATTTTAAATGTCTTAAGTTTCATCACCCAAAGGACTCATTCATCTTAGTTTGCTTTTCGTACAAATGTGGAGTGGTTTATTTCCTAAATAGTGAGTCCTTCTATTCTCTTTATGCTAAACATGCTCCTTTTGTTGTTACAAGCACTATTTTTCTTGTAATAACCATGAAATTAGCTTTTGAATACTTATTAACAACTTTATTCATCATGAAGAAAATGTCCAAATCTATACAATTCATTCAACACAATCAAACAATGGGGTTCTTGATCTTCATAAGGGTTTCCTATTGTTGTTAATTAGTTGAATTTCAAAATAAACAATCCCTCAGAACATTTCTGGTTTGGAACGCTTGTCTTTTGGACCCAAACACACTTTTTGACACAATGATCATGTGATTAACATTTAAAACTAAATTATACAGTATATTAATTAAAACAAAGATATCGATGCGCTATTAAAAGTTTAAATGTGTTTAGTTTAATTACCCAAAGGACTTATTCACCATAGTTTGCTTTTCATTCTAATGTGAAGTGGTTTATTTCCGAAATAATGAGACCTTCTATTCTCTTTATGCTAAACAAAATCCTTTTGTTGTTACAAGCACTATTTTTCTTGTAATAACCATGAAATTATCTTTTGCCTACTTATTAACAACTCTATTCATCTAGAAGAAAATGTCCCTATCTATACAATTCATTCAATACAAACAAACAATGGGGTTCATGATCTTCATTAGGGTTTCTTGTTGATCTTAATTGGATGAATTCCAAAATAAAGAATCCCTCGGAAGATTTCTAGTTTGGAAGACTTGTGTTTTGGTTCCAAACACACCTTTTGACATAATGATCATGAGATTAACATTTATGATTATGTTACATAGTATATTAATTAACACAAATATATCGATGCACTATTGAAAATTTAAATGTGTTTAGTTTCATTACCCAAAGGACTCATTCACCATAGTTTGCTTTTCGTACTAATGTGAAGTGGTTTATTTCCTAAATAATGAGTCCTTCTATTCTCTTTATGCTAAACAAGCTACTTTTGTTGTTACAAGCACTATTTCTCTTGTAATAACCATGAAATTATCTTTTGTCTACTTATTAACAACTCTATTCATCAAGAAGAAAATGTCCATATCTATACAATTCATTCAATACAATAAAACAATGGGGTTCATGACCTTCGTTAGGGTTTCTTGTTCATCTTAATTGGATGAAATCCAAAATAAAGAATCCCGCAGAAGATTTCTAATTTGGAAGACTTGTCTTTTGGTTCCAAACACACTTTTTGACATAATGATCATGAGATTAACATTTATGACTAAGTTACATAGTATATTAATTAAAACAAATATATCGATGCACTATTGAAAATTTAAATCTTTTTAGTTTCATTACCCAAAGGACTCATTCACCAATGTTTGCTTTTTGTACTAATGTGAAGTGGTTTATTTGCTAAATCATGAGTCCTTCTATTCTCTTTATGCTAAACAAGCTCCTTTTGTTGTGACAAGCACTATTTTTCTTGTAATAACCATGAAATTAGCTTTTGTCTACTTATTAACAACTCTATTCATCAAGAAGAAAATGTCCAAATCTATACAATTCATTCAACTCAATCAAACAATGGGGTTCATGATCTTCATTAGGGTTTCCTATTGATGTTAATTAGTTGAATTTCAAAATAAACAATCCCTCACAACATTTCTGGTTTGGAACACTTGCCTTTTCGACTCAAACACACTTTTTGACACAATGATCATGAGATTAACATTTATAACTAAATTACATAGTATATTAATTCAAACAAACATGTCGATGCACTATTGAAAATTTAAATGTCTTAAGTTTCATCACCCAAAGGACTCATTTCATCTTAGTTTGCTTTCTTTTGGAGCCAAACACAGTTTTTGACACAATGATCATGAGATTCACATTTATAACTAAATTACATAGTACATTAATTACAACAAACATGTCGATGCACTATTGAAAATTTAAATGTGTTTAGTTTCATCACCCAAAGGACTCAATCATCTTAATTTGCTTTTCGTACTAACTTGAAGTGGTTTCTTTCCGAAATAATGAGTCCTTCAATTCACTTTATGTTACACAAGCTCCTTTTGTTGTTACAAGCACTATTTTTCTTGTAATAACCATCAAATTAGCTTTTGTCTACTTATTAACAACTCCATTCATCAAGAAGAAAATGTCCAAATCTATACAATTCATTTAACACAATCAAACAATGGGGTTCCTGATCTTCATTGGGGTTTCCTATTGTTGTTAATTAGTAGAATTTCAAAATAAACAATCCCTCAGAACATTTCTGGTTTGGAACGTTTGTCTTTTGGAACCAAACACACTTTTTGACACAATGATCATGTGATTAACATTTATAACTAAATTATATAGTATATTAATTAAAACAAATATATCGATGCGCTATTAAAAGTTTAAATGGGTTTAGTTTAATTAGCCAAAGGACTCATTCACCATAGTTTGCTTTTCGTACTAATGTGAAGTGGTTTATTTCCTAAATAATGAGTCCTTCTATTCCCTTTATGATAAACACGGTCCTTTCATTGTTACAAGCACTATTTTTCTTGTAATAACCATGAAATTAGCTTTTGTCTCCTTATTAACAACTCTATTCATCAAGAAGAAAATTTCCCTATCTATAGAATTCATTCAATACAATCAACCAATGGGGTTCATGATCTTCATTAGGGTTTCTTGTTGATCTTAATTGGATCAATTCCAAAATAAAAAATCTGTCAGAAGATTTCTAGTTTCGAAGACTTGTCTTTTGGTTCCAAACACACCTTTTGACATAATGATCATGAGATTAACATTTATGACTAAGTTACATTGTATATTAATTAAAACAAATATATCGATGCACTATTGAAAATTTAAATGTGTTTAGTTTCATTACCCAAAGGACTCATTCACCATAGTTTGCTTTTTGTACTAATGTGAAGTGGTTTATTTCCTAAATAATGAGTCCTTCTATTCTCTTTATGCTAAACAAGCTCCTTTTGTTGTGACAAGCACTATTTTTCTTGTAATAACCATGAAATTAGCTTTTGTCTACCTATTAACAACTCTATTCATCAAGAAGAAAATGTCCAAATCTATACAATTCATTCAATACCATCACACAATGGGGTTCATGATCTTCATTAGGGTTTCTTGTTGATGTTAATTGGTTGAATTCCAAAATAAACAATCCCTCAGAACATTTCTAGTTTGGAACACTTGTCTTTTGGACCCAAACACACTTTTTGACGCAATGATCATGTGATTAACATTTATAACTAAATTATATAGTATATTAATTAAAACAAATATATCGATGCACTATTAAAAGTTTAAATGTGTTTAGTTTAATTACCCAAAGGAAACATTCACCATAGTTTGCTTTTCTTACTAATGTGAAGTGGTTTATTTCCTAAATAATGAGTCCTTCTATTCTCTTTATGCTAAACAAGCTCCTTTTGTTGTTACAAGCACTATTTTTCTTGTAATAACCATGAAATTATCATTTGCCTACTTATTAACAACACTATTCATCAAGAAGATAATGTCCATATCTATACAATTCATTCAATACAATCAAACAATGGGGTTCATGATCTTCATTTGGGTTTCTTGTTGATCTTAATTGGATGAATTCCAAAATAAAGAATCCCTCAGAAGATTTCTAGTTTGGAAGACTTGTGTTTTGGTTCCAAACACACCTTTTGACATAACTTACAGAGTATATTAATTAAAACAAATATATCGATGCACTATTGAAAATTTAAATGTGTTTAGTTTCATTAACCAAAGGACTCATTCACCATAGTTTGCTTTTCGTACTAATGTGAAGTGGTTTATTTCCTAAATAATGAGTCCTATTCTCTTTATGCTAAACAAGCTCCTTTTGTTGTTACAAGCTCTATTTTTCTTGTAATAACCATGAAATTATCTTTTGCCTACTTATTAACAACTCTATTCATCAACAAGAAAATGTCCATATCCATACAATTCATTCAATACAATCAAACAATGGGGTTCATGATCTTCATTAGGGTTTCCTATTGATGTTAATTGGTTGACTTCCAAAATAAACAATCCCTCAGAAAATTTCTAGTTTGGAACACTTGTCTTTTGGACCCAAACACACTTATTCATGCAATGGACATGAGATTAACATTTACAACTAAATTACATAGTATATGAAAGCAACCAAACATGTCGATGCACCATTGAAAATTTAAATGTCTTAAGTTTCATCATCCAAAGGACTCATTCATCTTAGTTTGCTTTTCGTACTAATGTGAAATGGTTTATTTCCTAAATAATGAGTCCTTCCGTTCCCTTTATGCTAAACAAGCTCCTTTTGTTGTTACAAGCACTATTTCTCTTGTAATCACCATGAAATTATCTTTTGTCTACTTATTAACAACTCTATTCATCAAGAAGAAAATGTCCATATCTATACAATTCATTCAATACAATCAAACAATGGGGTTCATGATCTTCATTAGGTTTTCTTGTTGATCTTAATTGGATGATTTCCAAAATAAAGAATCCCTCAGAAGATTTCTAATTTGGAAGACTTGACTTTTGGTTCCAAACACACCTTTTGATATAATGATCATCAGATTAACATTTATGACTAAGTTACATAGTATATTAATTTAAACAAATATGTCCATGCACAATTGAAAATATAAATGTGTTTAGTTCAATCACCCAAAGGAGTCATTCGTCTTAGTTTGCATTTCGTACTAATGTGAAGTGGCTTATTTCCCAAATAATGTGTCTTTCTATTCACTTTATGCTAACAGGCTCCTATTGTTGTTACAAGCACTATTTTTCTTGCAATAACCATGAAATTATCTTTTTTCTCCTTATTCATAACTCTATTCATCAAGAAGAAAACGTCCATATCCATACAACTCATTCAATACAATCAAACAATGGGGTTCATGATCTTCATTAGGGTTTCTTATTGATGTTAATTTTTTGAATTCCAAAATAAAAAATCCCTCAAAACATTTCTTGTTTGGAATACTTGTCTTTTGGAACCAAACACACTTTTTGACACAATGGACATGAGATTAACTTTTATAACTAAATAACATAGTATATTAATTCAAACAAACATGTCGATGCACTATTGAAAATTTAAATGTCTTAAGTTTCATCACCCAAAGGACTCATTCATCTTGGTTTGCTTTTTGTACTAATGTGAAGTGGTTTATTTCCTAAATAATGAGTCCTTCTATTCCCTTTATGCTAAACAAGCTCCTTTCATTGTTACAAGGACTATTTTTCTTGTAATAACCATGAAATTAGCTTTTGTCTCCTTGTTAACAACTCTATTCATCAAGAAGAAAATGTCCATATCCATACAATTCATTCAATACAATCAAACAATGGGGTTCATCATCTTCATTAGGGTTTCCTATTGATGTTAATTGGTTGAATTCCAAAATAAACAATCCCTCAGAATATTTCTAGTTTGGAACACTTGTCTTTTGGACCCAAACACACTTTTTGACGCAATGGACTTGAGATTAACTTTTTCAAATATATCGATGCACTATTGAAAATTTAAATGTGTTTAGTTTCATTACCCAAAGGACTCATTCACCATAGTTTGCTTTTTGTACTAATGTGAAGTGGTTTATTTCCTAAATAATGAGTCCTTCTATTCTCTTTATGCTAGACAAGCTCCTTTTGTTGTGACAAGCACTATTTTTCTTGTAATAACCATGAAATCAGCTTTTGTCTACCTATTAACAACTCTATTCATCAAGAAGAAAATGTCCAAATCTATACAATTCATTCAATACCATCACACAATGGGGTTCATGATCTTCATTAGGGTTTCTTGTTGATGTTAATTGGTTGAATTCCAAAATAAACAATCCCTCAGAACATTTCTAGTTTGGAACACTTGTCTTTTGGACCCAAACACACTTTTTGACACATTGATCATGAGATTAACATTTATAACTAAATTACATAGTATATTAATTACAACAAACATGTCGATGCACTATTGAAAATTTAAATGTGTTTAGTTTCATCACCCAAAGGACTCAATCATCTTAATTAGCTTTTCGTACAAACTTGAAGTGGTTTATTTCCAAAATAATGAGTCCTTCAATTAACTTTATGCTAAACAAGCTCCTTTTGTTGTTACAAGCACTATTTTTCTTGTAATAACCATGAAATTCGCTTTTGAATACTTATTAACAACTCTATTCATCAAGAAGAAAATGTCCAAATCTATACAATTCATTCAACACAATCAAACAATGGGGTTCATGATCTTCATTAGGGTTTCCTATTGTTGTTAATTAGTTGAATTTCAAAATAAACAATCCCTCAGAACATTTCTGGTTTGGAACGCTTGTCTTTTGAACCAAACACACTTTTTGACACAATGATCATGTGATTAACATTTAAAACTAAATTATACAGTATATTAATTAAAACAAATATATCGATGCGCTATTAAAAGCTTAAAAGTGTTTAGTTTAATTACCCAAAGGACTCATTCACCATAGTTTGCTTTTCGTTCTAATGTGAAGTGGCTTATTTTGTAAATAATGAGACCTTCTATTCTGTTTATGCTAAACAATCTCCTTTTGTTGTTACAAGCACTATTTTTCTTGTAATAACCATTAAATTATCTTTTGCCTACTTATTAACAACTCTATTCATCAAGAAGAAAATGTCCATATCTGTACAATTCATTCAATACAATCAAACAATGGGGTTCATGATCTTCATTAGGGTTTCTTGTTGATCTTAATTGGATGAAGTCCAAAACGAAGAATCCCTCGGAAGATTTCTAGTTTCGAAGACTTGTGTTTTGGTTCCAAACACACCATTTGACATAATGATCCTGAGATTAACATTTATGACTAAGTTACATAGTATATTAATTAAAACAAATATATCGATGCACTATTGAAAATTTGAATGTGTTTAGTTTCATTACCCAAAGGACTCATTCACCATAGTTTGCTCTTCGTACTAATGTGAAGTGGTTTATTTCCAAAATAATGAGTCCTTCAATTCTCTTTATGCTAAACAAGCTCCTTTTGTTGTTACAAGCATTATTTTTCTTATAATAACCATGAAATTAGCTTTTGTCTACTTATTAACAACTATATTCATCAAGAAGAAAATGTCCAAATCTATACAATTTATTCAACACAATCAAACAATGGGGTTCATGATCTTAATTAGGGTTTCCTATTGATGTTAATTAGTTGAATTTCAAAATAAACAATCCCTCAGAACATTTCTGGTTTGGAAGACTTGTCTTTTGGACCCAAACACACTTTTTGACACAATGATCATGAGATTAACATTTATAACTAAATTACATAGTATATTAATTCAAACAAACATGTCGATGCACTATTGAAAATTTAAATGTCTTAAGTTTCATCACCCAAAGGACTCATTCATCTTAGTTTGCTTTTCGTACTAATGTGAAGTGGTTTATTTCCTAAATAATGAGTCCATCTATTCTCTTTATGCTAAACATGCTCCTTTTGTTGTTACAAGCACTATTTTTCTTGTAATAACCATGAAATTAGCTTTTGAATACTTATTAACAACTCTATTCATCAAGAAGAAAATGTCCAAATCTATACAATTCATTCAACACAATCAAACAATGGGGTTCATGATCTTCATAAGGGTTTCCTATTGTTGTTAATTAGTTGAATTTCAAAATAAACAATCCCTCAGAACATTTCTGGTTTGGAACGCTTGTCTTTTGGACCCAAACACACTTTTTGACACAATGGTCATGTGATTAACATTTATAACTAAATTACATAGTATATTAATTCAAACAAACATGTCGATGCACTATTGAAAATTTAAATGTGTGTAGTTTCATCACCCAAAGGACTCAATCATATTAATTTGCTTTTCGTACTAACTTGAAGTGGTTTATTTCCAAAATAATGAGTCCTTCAATTCACTTTATGCTAAACAAGCTCCCTTTGTTGTTACAAGCACTATTTTTCTTGTAATAACCATGAAATTAGCTTTTGAATACTTATTAACAACTCTATTCATCAAGAAGAAAATGTCCAAATCTATACAATTCATTCAACACAATCAAACAATAGGGTTCATGATCTTCATTAGGGTTTCCTATTGTTGTTAATTAGTTGAATTTCAAAATAAACAATCCCTTAGAACATTTCTGGTTTGGAACGCTTGTCTTTTGGACCCAAACACACTTTTTGACACAATGATCATGTGATTAACATTTAAAACTAAATTATACAGTATATTAATTCAAACAAATATATCGATGAGCTATTAAAATTTAATTGTGTTTAGTTTAATTACCCAAATGACTCATTCACCATAGTTTGCTTTTCCTTCTAATGTGAAGTGGTTTATTTCGTAAATAATGAAACCTTCTATTCTCTTTATGCTAAACAAAATCCTTTTGTTGTTACAAGCACTATTTTTCTTGTAATAACCATGAAATTATCTTTTGCCTACTTATTAATAACTCTATTCATCTAGAAGAAAATGTCCCTCTCAATACAATTCATTTAATACAATCAAACAATGGGGTTCATGATCTTCATTAGGGATTCTTGTTGATCTTAATTGGATGAATTCCAAAATAAAGAATCCCTCGGAACATTTCTAGTTTGGAAGACTTGTCTTTTGGTTCCAAACACACCTTTTGACATAATGATCATGAGATTAACATTTATGATTAAATTACATAGTATATTAATTAAAACAAACATATCGATGCACTATTGAAAATTTAAATGTGTTTAGTTTCATCACCCAAAGGACTCATTCATCTTAGTTTGCTTTTCGTACTAATGTGAAGTGGTTTATTTCCTAAATAATGAGTCCTTCTATTCACTTTATGCTAAACAAGCTCCTTTTGTTGTTACAAGCACTATTTTTCTTGTAATAACCATGAAATTATCTTTTGTCTACTTATTAACAACTCTATTCATCAAGAAGAAAAATGTCCATATCTATACAATTCATTCAATACAATCAAACAATGGGGTTCATGATCTTCATTAGGGTTTCTTATTGATGTTAATTGGTTGAATTCCAAAATAAAGAATTCCTCAGAACATTTCTAGTTTGGAACACTTGTCTTTTGGACCCAAACACACCTTTTGACACAATGATCATTTAGATTAACATTTATAACTAAATTACATAGTATATTAATTAAAACAAACATATCGATGCACTATTGAAAATTTAAATGTGTTTTAGTTTTCATCACCCAAAGGACTCATTCATCATAGTAGTTTGCTTTTCGTACTAATGTGAAGTGGTTTATTTCCTAAATAATGAGTCCTTCTATTCTCTTTATGCTAAACAAGCTCCTTTTGTTGTTACAAGCACTATTTTTCTTGTAATAACCATGAAATTATCTTTTGTCTACTTATTAACAACTCTATTCATCAAGAAGAAAATGTCCAAATCTATACAATTCATTCAACACAATCAAACAATGGGGTTCATGATCTTCATTAGGGTTTCTTATTGATGTTAATTGGTTGAATTTCCAAAATAAACAATCCCTCAGAACATTTCTGGTTTGGAAACACTTGTCTTTTGGACCCAAACACACTTTTTGACACAATGATCATGAGATTAACATTTATAACTAAATTACATAGTATATTAATTCAAACAAACATGTCGATGCACTATTGAAAATTTAAATGTGTTTAGTTTCATCACCCAAAGGACTCATTCATCTTAGTTTGCTTTTCGTACTAATGTGAAGTGGTTTATTTCTGAAATAATGAGTCCTTCTATTCACTTTATGCTAAACAAGCTCCTTTTGTTGTTACAAGCACTATTTTTCTTGTAATAACCATGAAATTAGCTTTTGTCTCTCTTATTAACAACTCTATTCATCAAGAAGAAAATGTCCATATCTATACAATTCATTCAATACAATCAAACAATGGGGTTCATGATCTTCATTAGGGTTTTCTTATTGATGTTAATTGGTTGAATTCCAAAATAAACAATCCCTCATGAACATTTCTAGTTTGGACCACTTGTCTTTTGGACCCAAACACACTTTTTTTGACACAATGATCATGAGATTAACATTTATAACTAAATTACATAGTATATTAATTAAAACAAACATGTCGATGCACTATTGAAAATTTAAATGTGTTTAGTTTCATCACCCAAAGGACTCATTCATCTTAGTTTTGCTTTTCGTACTAACTGTGAAGTGGTTTATTTCCAAAATAATGAGTCCTTCTATTCACTTTATGCTAAACAAGCTCCTTTTGTTGTTACAAGCACTATTTTTCTTGTAATAACCATGAAATTAGCTTTTGTCTCCTTATTAACAACTCTATTCATCAAGAAGAAAATGTCCATATCTATACAATTCATTCAACACAATCAAACAATGGGGTTCATGATCTTCATTAGGGTTTCCTATTGATGTTAATTAGTTGAATTTCAAAATAAACAATCCCTCAGAACATTTCTGGTTTGGAACGCTTGTCTTTTGGACCCAAACACACTTTTTGACACAATGATCATGAGATTAACATTTTATAACTAAATTACATAGTATATTAATTAAAACAAATATGTCGATGCACTATTAAAAATTTAAAATGTGTTTAGTTTCATTACCCAAAGGACTCATTCATCTTAGTTTGCTTTTCGTACTAATGTGAAGTGGTTTATTTCCTAAATAATGAGTCCTTCTATTCACTTTATGCTAAACACAGCTCCTTTTGTTGTTACAAGCACTATTTTTCTTGTAATAACCATGAAATTATCTTTTGTCTCCTTATTAACAACTCTATTCATCAAGAAGAAAATGTCCAAATCTATACAATTCATTCAATACAATCAAACAATGGGGTTCATGATCTTCATTAGGGTTTCTTATTGATGTTAATTGGTTGAATTCCAAAATAAACAATCCCTCAGAACATTTCTAGTTTGGAACACTTGTCTTTTGGACCCAAACACACTTTTTGACACAAATGATCATGAGATTAACATTTATAACTAAATTACATAGTATATTAATTAAAACAAAATATGTCGATGCACTATTGAAAATTTAAATGTGTTTAGTTTCATCACCCAAAGGACTCATTCATCATAGTTTGCTTTTCGTACTAATGTGAAGTGGTTTATTTCCTAAATAATGAGTCCTTCTATTCACTTTATGCTAAACAAGCTCCTTTTGTTGTTACAAGCACTATTTTTCTTGTAATAACCATGAAATTAGCTTTTGTCTACTTATTAACAACTCTATTCATCAAGAAGAAAATGTCTAAATCTATACAATTCATTCAACACAATCAAACAATGGGGTTCATGATCTTCTTAGGGTTTCCTATTGATGTTAATTAGTTGAATTTCAAAATAAACAATCCCTCAGAACATTTCTGGTTTGGAACACTTGTCTTTTGGACCCAAACACACTTTTTGACACAATGATCATGAGATTAACATTTATAACTAAAATACATAGTATATTAATTAAAAAAAAAACATGTCGATGCACTATTAAAAATTTAAATGTGTTTAGTTTCATCACCCAAAGGACTCATTCATCCATAGTTTGCTTTTCGTACTAATGTGAAGTGGTTTATTTCCTAAATAATGAGTCCTTTCTATTCACTTTATGCTAAACAAGCTTCTTTTTGTTGTTACAAGCACTATTTTTCTTTGTAATAACCATGAAATTATCTTTTGTCTCCTTATTAACAACTCTATTCATCAAGAAGAAAATGTCCATAATCTATACAATTCATTCAATACAATCAAACAATGGGGTTCATGATCTTCATTAGGTTTTCTTATTGATGTTAATTGGTTGAATTCCAAAATAAACAATCCCTCAGAACATTTCTAGTTTGGAACACTTGTCTTTTGGACCCAAACACACTTTTTGACACAATGATCATGAGATTAACATTTATAACTAAATTACATAGTATATTAATTAAAAACAAACATATCGATGCACTATTGAAAATTTGAATGTGTTTAGTTTCATCACCCAAAGGACTCATTCATCTTAGATTGCTTTTCGTAGTAATGTGAATTGGTTTATTTCCTAAATAATGGGTCCTATTCACTTTATGCTAAACAAGCTCCTTTTGTTGTTACAAGCACTATTTTTCTTGTAATAACCATGAAATTAGCTTTTGTCTACTTATTAACAACTCTATTCATCAAGAAGAAAATGTCCAAATCTATACAATTCATTCAACACAATCAAACAATGGGGTTCATGATCTTCATTAGGGTTTCTTATTGATGTTAATTAGTTTGAATTTCAAAAATAAACAATCCCTCAGAACATTTCTGGTTTGGAACACTTGTCTTTTGGACCCAAACACACTTTTTGACACAGTGATCATTAGATTAACATTTATAACTAAATTACATATTATATTAATTCAAACAAACATGTCGATGCACTATTGAAAATTTAAATGTGTTCAGTTTCATCACCCAAAGGACTCATTCATGTTAGTTTGCTTTTCGTACTAATGTGAAAGTGGTTTATTTTATAAATAATGAGTCCTTCTATTCACTTTATGCTAAACAAGCTCCTTTTGTTGTTACAAGCACTATTTTTCTTGTAATAACCATGAAATTAGCTTTTGTCTCCTTATTAACAACTCTATTCATCAAGAAGAAAATGTCCATATCTATACAATTCATTCAATACAATCAAACAATGGGGTTTCATGATCTTCATTAGGGTTTCTTATTGATGTTAATTGGTTTGAATTCCAAAATAAACAAATCCCTCAGAACATTTCTAGTTTGGAACACTTGTCTTTTGGACCCAAACACACTTTTTTGACACAATGATCATGAGATTAACATTTATAACTAAATTACATAGTATATTAATTAAAACAAACATGTCGATGCACTATAGAAAATTTAAATGTGTTTAGTTTCATCACCCAAAGGACTCATTCATCTCAGATTGCTTTTCGTAGTAATGTGAATTGGTTTATTTCCTAAATAATGGGTCCTTCTATTCACTTTATGCTAAAACAATTTCCTTTTGTTGTTACAAGCACTATTTTTCTTGTAATAACCATGAAATTAGCTTTTGTCTACTTATTAACAACTCTATTCATCAAGAAGAAAATGTCTAAATCTATACAATTCATTCAACACAATCAAACAATGGGGTTCATGATCTTCATTAGTGTTTCCTATTGATGTTAATTAGTTGAATTTCAAAATAAACAATCCCTCAGAACATTTCTCTTTGGAACACTTGTTTTTTGGACCCAAACACACTTTTTGACACAATGATCATGAGATTAACATTTATAACTAAATTACATAGTATATTAATTAAAACAAACATGTCGATGCACTATAGAAAATTTAAATGTGTTTAGTTTCATCACCCAAAGGACTCATTCATCATAGTTTTTGCTTTTCGTACTAATGTGAAGTGGTTTATTTCCTAAATAATGGGTCTTTCTATTCACTTTATGCTAAACAAGCTTCTTTCATTGTTACAAGGACTATTTTTGTTGTAATAACCATGAAATAATCTTTTGTCTACTTATTAACAACTCTATTCATCAAGAAGAAAATGTCCATATCTATACAATTCATTCAATACAATCAAACAATGGGGTTCATGATCTTCATTAGGTTTTCTTATTGATGTTAATTGGTTGAATTCCAAAATAAACAATCCCTCAGAACATTTCTAGTTTGGAACACTTGTGTTTTGGACCCCCAAACACTTTTTTTGACACAATGATCATGAGATTAACATTTATAACTAAATTACATAGTATATTAATTAAAAAAAAAACATGTCGATGCACTATTGAAAATTTAAATGTGTTTAGTTTCATCACCCAAAGGACTCATTCATCTTAGTTTGCTTTTTCGTACTAATGTGAATGTGGTTTATTTCCTAAATAATGAGTCCTTCTATTCACTTTATGCTAAACAAGCTCCTTTTGTTGTTACAAGCACTATTTTTCTTGTAATAACCATGAAATTAGCTTTTTGTCTACTTATTAACAACTCTATTCATCAAGAAGAAAATGTCCAAATCTATACAATTCATTCAACACAATCAAACAATGGGGTTCATGATCTTCATTAGGGTTTCCTATTGATGTTAATTAGTTGAATTTCAAAATAAACAATCCCTCAGAAACATTTCTGGTTTGGAACACTTGTCTTTTGGACCCCAAACACACTTTTTGACACAATGATCATGAGATTAACATTTATAACTAAATTACATAGTATATTAATTCAAACAAACATGTCGATGCACTATTGAAAATTTAAATGTGTTTTAGTTTCATCACCCAAAGGACTCATTCATCTTAGTTTGCTTTTCGTACTAATGTGAAGTGGTTTATTTCCTAAATAATGAGTCCTTCTATTCACTTTATGCTAAACAAGCTCCTTTTGTTGTTACAAGCACTATTTTTTCTTGTAATAACCATGAAATTATCTTTTGTCTCCTTATTAACAACTCTATTCATCAAGAAGAAAATGTCCATATCTATACAATTCATTCAATACAATCAAACAATGGGGTTCATGATCTTCATTAGGGTTTCTTATTGATGTTAATTGGTTGAATTCCAAAATAAACAATCCCTCAGAACATTTCTAGTTTGGAACACTTGTCTTTTGGACCCAAACACACTTTTTGACACAATGATCATGAGATTAACATTTATAACTAAATTACATAGTATATTAATTAAAACAAACATGTCGATGCACTATTGAAAATTTGAATGTGTTTAGTTTTAATTACCCAAAGGACTCATTCACCATAGTTTGCTTTTCGTACTAATGTGAAGTGGTTTATTTCCTAAATAATGAGTCCTTCTATTCACTTTATGCTAAACAAGCTCCTTTTGTTGTTACAAGCACTATTTTTCTTGTAATAACCATGAAATTATCTTTTGTCTACTTATTAACAACTCTATTCATCAAGAAGAAAATGTCCATATCTATACAATTCATTCAATACAATCAAACAATGGGGTTCATGATCTTCATTAGGGTTTTCTTGTTGATGTTAAATTGGTTGAATTCCAAAATAAACAATCCCTCAGAAGATTTCTAATTTGGAAGACTTGTCTTTTGGACCCAAACACACTTTTTGACATAATGATCATGAGATTAACATTTATGACTAAAATTACATAGTATATTAATTAAAACAAATATATCGATGCACTATTGAAAATTTAAATGTGTTTAGTTTCATTACCCAAAGGACTCATTCACCATAGTGTGCTTTTCGTACTAATGTGAAGTGGTTTATTTCCTAAATAATGAGTCCTTCTATTCTCTTTATGCTAAACAAGCTCCTTTTGTTGTTACAAGCACTATTTTTCTTGTAATAACCATGAAATTAGCTTTTGTCTACTTATTAACAACTCTATTCATCAAGAAGAAAATGTCCAAATCTATACAATTCATTCAACACAATCAAACAATGGGGTTCATGATCTTCATTAGGGTTTCCTATTGATGTTAATTAGTTGAATTTCAAAATAAACAATCCCTCAGAACATTTCTGGTTTGGAACACTTGTCTTTTCGACCCAAACACACTTTTTGACACAATGATCATGAGATTAACATTTATAACTAAATTACATAGTATATTAATTAAAACAAACATGTCGATGCACTATTGAAAATTTAAATGTGTCTTTAGTTTCATCACCCAAAGGACTCATTCATCTTAGTTTGCTTTTCGTACTAATGTGAAGTGGTTTATTTCCTAAATAATGAGTCCTTCTATTCCCTTTATGCTAAACAAGCTCCTTTCATTGTTACAAGGACTATTTTTCTTGTAATAACCATGAAATTAGCTTTTGTCTCCTTATTAACAACTCTATTCATCAAGAAGAAAATGTCCATATCCATACAATTCATTCAATACAATCAAACAATGGGGTTCATGATCATCATTAGGGTTTCTTATTGATGTTTATTGGTTGAATTCCAAAATAAACAATCCCTCATAACATTTCTAGTTTGGACCACTTGTCTTTTGGACCCAAACACAGTTTTTGACACAATGATCATGAGATTCACATTTATAACTAAATTACATAGTACATTAATTACAACAAACATGTCGATGCACTATTGAAAATTTAAATGTGTTTAGTTTCATCACCCAAAGGACTCAATCATCTTAATTTGCTTTTCGTACTAACTTGAAGTGGTTTCTTTCCAAAATAATGAGTCCTTCAATTCACTTTATGCTACACAAGATCCTTTTGTTGTTACAAGCACTATTTTTCTTGTAATAACCATCAAATTAGCTTTTGTCTACTTATTAACAACTCTATTCATAAAGAAGAAAATGTCCAAATCTATACAATTCATTCAACACAATCAAACAATGGGGTTCCTGATCTTCATTAGGGTTTCCTATTGTTATTAATTAGTTGAATTTCAAAATAAACAATCCCTCAGAACATTTCTGGTTTGGAACGCTTGTCTTTTGGAACCAAACACACTTTTTGACACAATGATCATGTGATTAACATTTATAACTAAATTATATAGTATATTAATTAAAACAAATATATCGATGCGCTATTAAATGTTTAAATGGGTTTACTTTAATTAACCAAAGGACTCATTCACCATAGTTTGCTTTTCGTACTAATGTGAAGTGGTTTATTTCCTAAATAATGAGTCCTTCTATTCTCTTTATGCTAAACAAGCTCCTTTTGTTGTTACAAGCACTATTTTTCTTGTAATAACCATGAAATTATCTTTTGCCTACTTATTAACAACTCTATTCATCAAGAAGAAAATGTCCATATCTATACAATTCATTCAATACAATCAAACAATGGGGTTCATGATCTTCATTAGGGTTTCTTGTTGATCTTAATTGGATGAAGTCCAAAATAAAGAATCCCTCGGAAGATTTGTAGTTTGGAAGACTTGTGTTTTGGTTCCAAACACACCTTTTGACATAATGATCATGAGATTAACATTTATGACTAAGTTACATAGTATATTAATTAAAACAAATATATCGATGCACTATTGAAAATTTGAATGTGTTTAGTTTCATTACCCAAAGGACTCATTCACCATAGTTTGCTCTTCGTACTAATGTGAAGTGGTTTATTTCCTAAATAATGAGTCCTTCTATTCTCTTTATGCTAAACAAGCTCCTTTTGTTGTTACAAGCACTATTTTTCTTGTAATAATGATGAAATTAGGTTTTGTATACTTATTAACAACTCTATTCATCAAGAAGAAAATGTCCAAATCTATACAATTCATTCAACACAATCAAACAATGGGGTTCATGATCTTCATTAGGGTTTCCTATTGATGTTAATTAGTTGAATTTCAAAATAAACAATCCCTCAGAACATTTCTGGTTTGGAAGACTTGTCTTTTGGACCCAAACACACTTTTTGACACAATGATCATGAGATTAACATTTATAACTAAATTACATAGTATATTAATTCAAACCAACATGTCGATGCACTATTAAAAATTTCAATGTCTTAAGTTTCATCACCCAAAGGACTCATTCATCTTAGTTTGCTTTTCGTACTAATGTGAAGTGGTTTATTTTATAAATAATGAGTCCTTCTATTCCCTTTATGCTAAACAAGCTCCTTTCATTGTTACAAGGACTATTTTTCTTGTAATAACCATGAAATTAGCTTTTGTCTCCTTATTAACAACTCTATTCATCAAGATGAAAATGTCCATATCCATACAATTCATTCAATACCATCAAACAATGGGGTTCATGATCTTCATTAGAGTTTCTTATTGATGTTAATTGGTTGAATTCCAAAATAAACAATCCCTCAGAACATTTCTAGTTTGGAACACTTGTCTTTTGGACCCAAACACACTTTTTGACACAATGATCATGAGATTAACATTTATAACTAAATTACATAGTATATTAATTACAACAAACATGTCGATGCACTATTGAAAATTTAAATGTGTTTAGTTTCATCACCCAAAGGACTCAATCATCTTAATTTGCTTTTCATACTAACTTGAAGTGGTTTATTTCGAAAATAATGAGTCCTTCAATTCACTTTATGCTAAACAAGCTCCCTTTGTTGTTACAAGCACTATTTTTCTTGTAATAACCATGAAATTAGCTTTTGAATACTTATTAACAACTCTATTCATCAAGAAGAAAATGTCCAAATCTATACAATTCATTGAACAGAATCAAACAATGGGGTTCATGATCTTCATTAGGGTTTCCTATTGTTGTTAATTAGTTGAATTTCAAAATAAACAATCCCTTAGAACATTTCTGGTTTGGAACGCTTGTCTTTTGGACCCAAACACACTTTTTGACACAATGATCATGTGATTAACATTTATAACTAAATTATACAATATATTAAATAAAACAAATATATCGATGCGCTATTAAAAGCTTAAATGTGTTTAGTTTAATTACCCAAAGCACTCATTCACCATAGTTTGCTTTTCGTTCTAATGTGAAGTGGTTTATTTCGTAAATAATGAGACCTTCTATTCACTTTATGCTAAACAGGCTTCTATTGTTGTTACAAGCTCTATTTTTCTTGTAATAACCATGAAATTATCTTTTGTCTACTTATTAACAACTCTATTCATCAAGAAGAAAATGTCCATATCTATACAATTCATTCAATACAATCAAACAATGGGGTTCATGATCTTCATTAGGGTTTCTTGTTGATCATAATTGGATGAAGTCCAAAACAAAGAATCCCTCGGAAGATTTCTAGTTTGGAAGACTTGTCTTTTGGATCCAAACACACCTTTTGACATAATGATCATGAGATTAACATTTATGACTAAGTTACCTAGTATATTAATTAAAACAAATATATCGATGCACTATTGAAAATTTGAATGTGATTAGTTTCATTACCCAAAGGACTCATTCACCATAGTTTGCTCTTCGTACTAATGTGAAGTGGTTTATTTCCTAAATAATGAGTCCTTCTATTCTCTTTATGCTAAACAAGCTCATTTTGTTGTTACAAGCACTATTTTTCTTGTAATAACCATGAAATTAGGTTTTGTATACTTATTAACAACTCTATTCATCAAGAAGAAAATGTCCAAATCTATACAATTCATTCAACACAATCAAACAATGGGGTTCATGATCTTCATTAGGGTTTCCTATTGATGTTAATTAGTTGAATTTCAAAATAAACAATCCCTCAGAACATTTCTGGTTTGGAAGACTTGTCTGTTGGACCCAAACACACTTTTTGACACAATGATCATGAGATTAACATTTATAACTAAATTACATAGTATATTAATTCAAACAAACATGTCGATGCACTATTAAAAATTTCAATGTCTTAAGTTTCATCACCCAAAGGACTCATTCATCTTAGTTTGCTTTTCGTACTAATGTGAAGTGGTTTATTTTATAAATAATGAGTCCTTCTATTCCCTTTATGCTAAACAAGCTCCTTTCATTGTTACAAGGACTATTTTTCTTGTAATAACCATGAAATTAGCTTTTGTCTCCTTATTAACAACTCTATTCATCAAGAAGAAAATGTCCATATCCATACAATTCATTCAATACCATCAAACAATGGGGTTCATGATCTTCATTAGAGTTTCTTATAGATGTTAATTGGTTGAATTCCAAAATAAACAATCCCTCAGAACATTTCTAGTTTGGAACACTTGTCTTTTGGACCCAAACACACTTTTTGACACAATGATCATGAGATTAACATTTATAAGTAAATTACATAGTATATTAATTACAACAAACATGTCGATGCACTATTGAAAATTTAAATGTGTTTAGTTTCATCACCCGAAGGACTCAATCATCTTAATTTGCTTTTCGTACTAACTTGAAGTGGTTTATTTCAAAAATAATGAGTCCTTCAATTCACTTTATGCTAAACAAGCTCCCTTTTGTTGTTACAAGCAAGCACTATTTTTCTTGTAATAACCATGGAATTAGCTTTTGAATACTTATTAACAACTCTATTCATCAAGAAGAAAATGTCCAAATCTATACAATTCATTGAACAGAATCAAACAATGGGGTTCATGATCTTCATTAGGGTTTCCTATTGCTGTTAATTAGTTGAATTTCAAAATAAACAATCCCTTAGAACATTTTTTCTGGTTTGGAACACTTGTCTTTTGGACCCAAAACAAACACACTTTTTGACACAATGATCATGTGATTAACATTTATAACTAAATTATACAATATATTAAATAAAACAAATATATCGATGCGCTATTAAAAGTTTAAATGTGTTTAGTTTAATTACCCAAAGGACTCATTCACCATAGTTTGCTTTTCGTTCTAATGTGAAGTGTTTTGTTTCGTAAATAATGAGACCCTCTATTCACTTTATGCTAAACAGGCTCCTATTGTTGTTACAAGCTCTATTTTTCTTGTCATAACCATGAAATTATCTTTTCTCTACTTATTAACAACTCTATTCATCAAGAAGAAAATGTCCATATCTATACAATTCATTCAATACAATCAAACAATGGGGTTCATGATCTTCATTAGGGTTTCTTGTTGATGTTAATTGGTTGAATTCCAAAAATAAACAATCCCTCAGAAGATTTCTAGTTTGGAAACACTTGTCTTTTGGACCCAAACACACCTTTTGACATAATGATCATGAGATTAACATTTTATAACTAAATTACATAGTATATTAATTAAAACAAACATGTCGATGCACTATTGAAAATTTGAAATGTGTTTAGTTTCATCACCCAAAGGACTCATTCATCTTAGTTTGCTTTTCGTACTAATGTGAAGTAGTTTATTTCCTAAATAATGAGTCCTTCTATTCACTTTATGCTAAACAAGCTCCTTTTGTTGTTACAAGCACTATTTTTCTTGCAATAACCATGAAATTATCTTTTGTCTCCTTATTAACAACTCTATTCATCAAGAAGAAAATGTCCATATCTATACAATTCATTCAATACAATCAAACAATGGGGTTCATGATCTTCATTAGGGTTTCTTATTGATGTTAATTGGTTGAATTTCAAAATAAACAATCCCTCAGAACATTTCTGGTTTGGAACACTTGTCTTTTGGACCCAAACACACTTTTTGACACAATGATCATTAGATTAACATTTATAACTAAATTACATAGTATATTAATTAAAACAAACATGTCGATGCACTATTGAAAATTTAAATGTGTTTAGTTTCATCACCCAAAGGACTCATTCATCTTAGTTTGCTTTTCGTACTAATGTGAATCTGGTTTATTTCCTAAATATAATGAGTCCTTCTATTCACTTTATGCTAAACAAGCTCCTTTTGTTGTTACAAGCACTATTTTTCATGCAATAACCATGAAATTATCTTTTGTCTCCTTATTAACAACTCTATTCATCAAGAAGAAAATGTCCATATCTATACAATTCATTCAAATACAATCAAACAATGGGGTTCATGATCTTTCATTAGGGTTTCTTTATTGATGTTAATTGGTTGAAATTCCAAAAATAAACAAATCCCTCAGAACATTTCTAGTTTGGAACACTTGTCTTTTGGACCCAAAAACACACTTTTTGACACAATGATCATTAGATTAACATTTATAACTAAATTACATAGTATATTAATTAAAAATCAAACATGTCGATGCACTATTGAAAATTTAAATGTGTTTTAGTTTCATCACCCAAAGGACTCATTCATCTTAGTTTGCTTTTCGTACTAATGTGAATTGGTTTATTTCCTAAAATAATGAGTCCTTCTATTCACTTTTATGCTAAACAAGCTCCTTTTGTTGTTACAAGCACTATTTTTCATGCAAAATAACCATGAAAATTATCTTTTGTCTCCTTATTAACAACTCTATTCATCAAGAAGAAAATGTCCATATCTATACAATTCATTTCAATACAATCAAAACAATGGGGTTCATGATCTTCATTAGGGTTTCTTATTTGATGTTAATTGGTTGAATTCCAAAATAAACAATCCAACAGAACATTTCTGGTTTGGAACACTTGTCTTTTGGACCCAAACACACTTTTTGACACAATGATCATTAGATTAACATTTATAACTAAATTACATAGTATATTAATTAAAACAAACATGTCGATGCACTATTGAAAATTTAAATGTGTTTTAGTTTCATCACCCAAAGGACTCATTCATCTTAGTTTGCTTTTCGTACTAATGTGAAGTGGTTTTATTTCCTAAATAATGAGTCCTTCTATTCACTTTATGCTAAACAAGCTCCTTTTGTTGTTTACAAGCACTATTTTTTTCATGCAATAACCATGAAATTATCTTTTGTCTCCTTATTAACAACTCTATTCATCAAGAAGAAAATGTCCATATCTATACAATTCATTCAATACAATCAAACAATGGGGTTCATGATCTTCATTAGGGTTTTCTTATATTGATGTTAATTGGTTGAATTCCAAAATAAACAATCCATCAGAACATTTCTGGTTTGGAACACTTGTCTTTTGGACCCAAAACACACTTTTTGACACAATGATCATGAGATTAACATTTTATAACTAAATTACATAGTATATTAATTAAAACAAAAATGTGTCGATGCACTATTGAAAATTTAAATGTGTTTAGTTTCATCACCCAAAGGACTCATTCATCTTAGTTTGCTTTTCGTACTAATGTGAAGTGGTTTATTTCCTAAAATAATGAGTCCTTCTATTCACTTTATGCTAAACAAGCTCCTTTTGTTGTTACAAGCACTATTTTTTCATGCAATAACCATGAAATTATCTTTTGTCTCCTTATTAACAACTCTATTCATCAAGAAGAAAATGTCCATATCTATACAATTCATTCAATACAATCAAACAATGGGGTTTCATGATCTTCATTAGGTTTTCTTATTGATGTTAATTGGTTGAATTCCAAAATAAACAATCCATCAGAACATTTCTGGTTTGGAACACTTGTCTTTTGGGACCCAAACACACTTTTTGACACAATGATCATTAGATTAACATTTATAACTAAATTACATAGTATATTAATTAAAACAAACATGTCGATGCACTATTGAAAATTTAAATGTGTTTAGTTTCATCACCCAAAGGACTCATTCATCTTAGTTTGCTTTTCGTACGTACTAATGTGAATTGGTTTATTTCCTAAATAATGAGTCCTTCTATTCACTTTATGCTAAACAAGCTCCTTTTGTTGTTACAAGCACTATTTTTCATGCAATAACCATGAAATTATCTTTTGTCTCCTTATTAAACAACTCTATTCATCAAGAAGAAAATGTCCATATCTATACAATTCATTCAATACAATCAAACAATGGGGTTCATGATCTTCATTAGGGTTTCTTATTGATGTTAATTGGTTGAATTCCAAAAATAAACAATCCCTCAGAACATTTTCTGGTTTGGAACACTTGTCTTTTGGACCCAAACACACTTTTTGACACAATGATCATTAGATTAACATTTATAACTAAATTACATAGTATATTAATTAAAACAAAACATGTCGATGCACTATTGAAAATTTAAATGTGTTTAGTTTCATCACCCAAAGGACTCATTCATCTTAGTTTGCTTTTCGTACTAATGTGAAGTGGTTTATTTCCTAAATAATGAGTCCTTTCTATTCACTTTATGCTAAACAAGCTCCTTTTGTTGTTACAAGCACTATTTTTCTTGCAATAACCATGAAATTATCTTTTGTCTCCTTATTAACAACTCTATTCATCAAGAAGAAGAAAATGTCCATATCTATACAATTCATTCAATACAATCAAACAATGGGGGTTCATGATCTTCATTAGGGTTTTCTTATTGATGTTAATTGGTTGAATTCCAAAATAAACAATCCATCAGAACATTTCTGGTTTGGAACACTTGTCTTTTGGACCCAAACACACTTTTTGACACAATGATCATTAGATTAACATTTATAACTAAATTACATAGTATATTAATTAAAAAACAAACATGTCGATGCACTATTGAAAATTTTAAATGTGTTTAGTTTCATCACCCAAAGGACTCATTCATCTTAGTTTGCTTTTCGTACTAATGTGAATTGGTTTATTTCCTAAATAATGAGTCCTTCTATTCACTTTATGCTAAACAAGCTCCTTTTGTTGTTACAAGCACTATTTTTCATGCAATAACCATGAAATTATCTTTTGTCTCCTTATTAACAACAACTCTATTCATCAAGAAGAAAATGTCCATATCTATACAATTCATTCAATACAATCAAACAATGGGGTTCATGATCTTCATTAGGGTTTCTTATTGATGTTAATTGGTTGAATTCCAAAATAAACAATCCCTCAGAACATTTCTGGTTTGGAACACTTGTCTTTTGGACCCAAACACACTTTTTGACACAATGATCATTAGATTAACATTTATAACTAAATTACATAGTATATTAATTAAAACAAACATGTCGATGCACTATTGAAAATTTAAATGTGTTTAGTTTCATCACCCAAAGGACTCATTCATCTTAGTTTGCTTTTTCGTACTAATGTGAATTGGTTTATTTCCTAAATAATGAGTCCTTCTATTCACTTTATGCTAAACAAGCTCCTTTTGTTTGTTTACAAGCACTATTTTTCATGCAATAACCATGAAATTATCTTTTGTCTCCTTATTAACAACTCTATTCATCAAGAAGAAAATGTCCATATCTATACAATTCATTCAATACAATCAAACAATGGGGTTCATGATCTTCATTAGGTTTTTTCTTATTGATGTTAATTGGGTTGAATTCCAAAATAAAAACAATCCATCAGAACATTTCTGGTTTGGAACACTTTGTCTTTTGGACCCAAACACACTTTTTTTGACACAATGATCATTAGATTAACATTTATAACTAAATTACATAGTATATTAATTAAAAACAAACATGTCGATGCACTATTGAAAATTTAAATGTGTTTAGTTTCATCACCCAAAGGACTCATTCATCTTAGTTTGCTTTTCGTACTAATGTGAATTGGTTTTATTTCCTAAATAATGAGTCCTTCTATTCACTTTATGCTAAACAAGCTCCTTTTGTTGTTACAAGCACTATTTTTCATGCAATAACCATGAAATTATCTTTTGTCTCCTTATTAACAAACTCTATTCATCAAGAAGAAAAAATCCCATATCTATACAATTCATTCAATACAATCAAACAATGGGGTTCATGATCTTCATTAGGGTTTCTTATTGATGTTAATTGGTGGTTGAATTCCAAAATAAACAATCCATCAGAACATTTCTGGTTTGGAACACTTGTCTTTTGGACCCAAAAACACTTTTTGACACACAATGATCATTAGATTAACATTTATAACTAAATTACATAGTATATTAATTAAAACAAAAACATGTCGATGCACTATTGAAAAATTTAAAATGTGTTTAGTTTCATCACCCAAAGGACTCATTCATCTTAGTTTGCTTTTCGTACTAATGTGAATTGGTTTTATTTCCTAAATAATGAGTCCTTCTATTCACTTTATGCTAAACAAGCTCCTTTTTTTTTGTTACAAGCACTATTTTTTCATGCAATATAACCATGAAATTATCTTTTGTCTCCTTATTAACAACTCTATTCATCAAGAAGAAAATGTCCATATCTATACAATTCATTCAATACAATCAAACAATGGGGTTCATGATCTTCATTAGGGTTTCTTATTGATGTTAATTGGTTGAATTCCAAAATAAACAATCCATCAGAACATTTCTGGTTTGGAACACTTGTCTTTTGGGACCCAAACACACTTTTTGACACAATGATCATTAGATTAACATTTATAACTAAATTACATAGTATATTAATTAAAACAAACATGTCGATGCACTATTGAAAATTTAAATGTGTTTAGTTTCATCACCCAAAGGACTCATTCATCTTAGTTTGCTTTTCGTACTAATGTGAATTGGTTTATTTTTCCTAAATAATGAGTCCTTCTATTCACTTTATGCTAAACAAGCTCCTTTTGTTGTTACAAGCACTATTTTTCATGCAATAACCATGAAAATTATCTTTTGTCTCCTTATTAACAACTCTATTCATCAAGAAGAAAATGTCCATATCTATACAATTCATTCAATACAATCAAACAATGGGGTTCATGATCTTCATTAGGGTTTCTTATTGATGTTAATTGGTTGAATTCCAAAATAAACAATCCCATCAGAACATTTCTGGTTTGGAACAACACTTGTCTTTTGGACCCAAACACACACTTTTTGACACAATGATCATTAGATTAACATTTATAACTAAATTACATAGTATATTAATTAAAACAAACATGTCGATGCACTATTGAAAAATTTAAATGTGTTTAGTTTTCATCACCCAAAGGACTCATTCATCTTAGTTTGCTTTTCGTACTAATGTGAATTGGTTTTATTTCCTAAATAATGAGTCCTTCTATTCACTTTATGCTAAACAAGCTCCTTTTGTTGTTACAAGCACTATTTTTTCATGCAATAACCATGAAAAATTATCTTTTGTCTCCTTATTAACAACTCTATTCATCAAGAAGAAAATGTCCATATCTATACAATTCATTCAATACAATCAAACAATGGGGTTCATGATCTTCATTAGGGTTTCTTATTGATGTTAATTGGTTGAATTCCAAAATAAACAATCCATCAGAAGAACATTTCTGGTTTGGAAACACTTGTCTTTTGGGACCCAAACACACTTTTTTTGACACAATGATCATTAGATTAACATTTATAACTAAATTACATAGTATATTAATTAAAACAAACATGTCGATGCACTATTGAAAATTTAAATGTGTTTAGTTTCATCACCCAAAGGACTCATTCATCTTAGTTTGCTTTTCGTACTAATGTGAAGTGGTTTATTTCCTAAAAATAATGAGTCCTTCTATTCACTTTATGCTAAACAAGCTCCTTTTGTGTTGTTACAAGCACTATTTTTCATGCAATAACCATGAAATTATCTTTTGTCTCCTTATTAACAACTCTATTCATCAAGAAGAAAATGTCCATATCTATACAATTCATTCAATACAATCAAACACAATGGGGTTCATGATCTTCATTAGGGTTTCTTATTGATGTTAATTGGTTGAATTCCAAAATAAACAATCCCATCAGAACATTTCTGGTTTGGAACACTTGTCTTTTGGACCCAAACACACTTTTTTTGACACAATGATCATGAGATTAAACATTTATAACTAAATTACATAGTATATTAATTAAAACAAACATGTCGATGCATGCACTATTGAAAATTTAAATGTGTTTAGTTTCATCACCCAAAGGACTCATTCATCTTAGTTTGCTTTTCGTACTAATGTGAAGTGGTTTATTTCCTAAATAATGAGTCCTTCTATTCACTTTATGCTAAACAAGCTCCTTTTGTTGTTACAAAGCACTATTTTTCATGCAATAACCATGAAATTATCTTTTTGTCTCCCTTATTAACAACTCTATTCATCAAGAAGAAAATGTCCATATCTATACAATTCATTCAATACAATCAAACAATGGGGGTTCATGATCTTCATTAGGGTTTCTTATTGATGTTAATTGGTTGAATTCCAAAATAAACAATCCCTCAGAACATTTCTGGTTTGGAAACACTTGTCTTTTGGGACCCAAACACACTTTTTGACACAATGATCATGAGATTAACATTTATAAACAAAATTACATAGTATATTAATTAAAACAAACATGTCGATGCACTATTGAAAATTTAAATGTGTTTAGTTTCATCACCCAAAGGACTCATTCATCTTAGTTTGCTTTTCGTACTAATGTGAATTGGTTTTATTTCCCTAAATAATGAGTCCTTCTATTCACTTTATGCTAAAACAAGCTCCTTTTGTTGTTACAAGCACTATTTTTCATTGCAATAACCCATGAAATTATCTTTTGTCTCCTTATTAACAACTCTATTCATCAAGAAGAAAATGTCCATATCTATACAATTCATTCAATACAATCAAACAATGGGGTTCATGATCTTCATTAGGTTTTCTTATTGATGTTAATTGTTGAATTCCAAAATAAACAATCCCTCAGAACATTTCTGGTTTGGAACACTTGTCTTTTGGACCCAAAACACACTTTTTGACACAATGATCATGAGATTAACATTTATAACTAAATTACATAGTATATTAATTAAAACAAACATGTCGATGCACTATTGAAAATTTAAATGTGTTTAGTTTCATCACCCAAAGGACTCATTCATCTTAGTTTGCTTTTCGTACTAATGTGAAGTGGTTTATTTCCTAAATAATGAGTCCTTCTATTCACTTTATGCTAAACAAGCTCCTTTTGTTGTTACAAGCACTATTTTTCTTGCAATAACCATGAAATTATCTTTTGTCTCCTTATTAACAACTCTATTCATCAAGAAGAAAATGTCCATATCTATACAATTCATTCAATACAATCAAACAATGGGGTTCATGATCTTCATTAGGGTTTCTTATTGATGTTAATTGGTTGAATTCCAAAATAAACAATCCCTCAGAACATTTCTGGTTTGGAACACTTGTCTTTTGGACCCAAACACACTTTTTGACACAATGATCATGAGATTAACATTTATAACTAAATTACATAGTATATTAATTAAAAAAAACATGTCGATGCACTATTGAAAATTTAAATGTGTTTAGTTTCATCACCCAAAGGACTCATTCATCTTAGTTTGCTTTTCGTACTAATGTGAAGTGGTTTATTTCCTAAATAATGAGTCCTTCTATTCACTTTATGCTAAACAAGCTCCTTTTGTTGTTACAAGCACTATTTTTCTTGCAAATAACCATGAAATTATCTTTTGTCTCCTTATTAACAACTCTATTCATCAAGAAGAAAAATGTCCATATCTATACAATTCATTCAATACAATCAAACAATGGGGTTCATGATCTTCATTAGGGTTTTCTTATTGATGTTAATTGGTTGAATTTCAAAATAAACAATCCCTCAGAACATTTCTAGTTGGGAAGACTTGTCTTTTGGACCACCCTTTGTAAACACACACTTTTTGACACAATGATCATGAGATTAACATTTATAACTAAATTACATAGTATATTAATTTAAAACAAATATGTCGATGCACTATTGAAAATTTAAATGTGTTTAGTTTCATCACCCAAAGGACTCATTCATCTTAGTTTGCTTTTCGTACTAATGTGAAGTGGTTTTATTTCCTAAATAATGAGTCCTTCTATTCACTTTATGCTAAAACAGGCTCCTTTTGTTGTTACAAGCACTATTTTTTCTTGCAATAACCATGAAATTATCTTTTGTCTACTTATTAACAACTCTATTCATCAAGAAGAAAATGTCCATATCTATACAATTCATTCAATACAATCAAACAATGGGGTTCATGATCTTCATTAGGGTTTCTTATGATGTTAATTGGTTGAATTCCAAAATAAACAATCCCTCTCAGAACATTTCTGGTTTGGAACACTTGTCTTTTGGACCAAAACACACTTTTTGACACAATGATCATGAGATTAACATTTATAACTAAATTACATAGTATATTAATTAAAACAAAATATCGATGCACTATTGAAAATTTAAATGTGTTTAGTTTCATCACCCAAAGGACTCATTCACCATAGTTTGCTTTTCGTACTAATGTGAAGTGGTTTATTTCCTAAATATAATGAGTCCTTCTATTCTCTTTATGCTAAACAAGCTCCTTTTGTTGTTACAAAGCACTATTTTTCTTGCAATAACCATGAAATTATCTTTTTGTCTCCTTATTAACAACTCTATTCATCAAGAAGAAAATGTCCATATCTATACAATTCATTCAATACAATCAAACAATGGGGTTCATGATCTTCATTAGGGTTTCTTATTTGATCTTAATTGGATGAATTCCAAAATAAACAATCCCTCAGAAGATTTCTAGTTTGGAAGACTTGTCTTTTGGACCCAAACACACCTTTTGACATAATGATCATGAGATTAACATTTATGACTAAATTACATAGTATATTAATTAAAACAAAATATGTCCATGCACAATTGAAAATTTAAATGTGTTTAGTTTCAATCACCCAAAGGACTCATTCCCCTTAATTTGCATTTCGTAATAATGTGAAGTGGTTTATTTCCTAAATAATGAGTCTGTCTATTCACTTTATGCTAACACAAGCTCCTTTTGTTGTTACAAGCACTATTTTTCTTGCAATAACCATGAAATTATCTTTTTCTCTCCTTATTAACAACTCTATTCATCAAGAAGAAAATGTCCATATCCATACAATTCATTCAATACAATCAAACAACGTGGTTCATGATCTTCATTAGGGTTTCGTATTGATGTTAATTGGTTGAATTCCAAAATAAACAATCCCTCAGAACATTTCTGGTTTGGAACACTTGTCTTTTGGACACAAACACACTTTTTGACACAATGATCATGAGATTAACATTTATAACTAAATTACATAGTATATTAATTAAAAAAAACATGTCGATGCACTATTGAAAATTTAAATGTGTTTAGTTTCATCACCCAAATGACTCATTCATCTTAGTTTGCTTTTCGTACTAAATAACGAGTCCTTCTATTCACTTTATGCTAAACAAGCTCCTTTTGTTGTTTTGAGCACTATTTTTCATGTAATAACCATGAAATTATCTTTGGTCAACTTATTAACAACTCTATTCATCAAGAAGAAATTGTCCCTATCTATAAGATTCATTCAATACAATCAAACAATGGGGTTCGTGATCTTCATTAGGGTTTCTTATTGATGTTAATTGGTTGAATTCCAAAATAAACAATTCCTCAGAAGTTTTCTAGTTTGGAAGACTTGTCTTTTTGGTTCTAAACACACCTTTGTAAATTTTAAACACACCTTTTTAAATAATGATCATGAGATTAACATTTATGCCTAAATTACATAGTATATTAATTAAAACAAATATGTCAATGCACTATTGAAAATATAAATGTGTTTAGTTCAATCACCCAAAGGAATCATTCATCTTAATTTGCATTTCATACTAATGTGAAGTGGCTTATTTCCTAAATAATGAGTCTTTCTATTCACTTTATGCTAACAGGCTCCTTTTGTTATTACAAGCATTATTTTTCTTACAATAACCATGAAATGATGATCTTTTTTCCCCTTATTAACAACTCTATTCATCAAGAAGAAAATGTCCATATCTATACAATTCATTCAATACAATAAAACAATGGGGTTCATGATCTTCATTAGGGGTTCTTATTGATGTTAATTGGTTGAATTCCAAAATAAACAATCCCTCAGAACATTTCTGGTTTGGAACACTTGTCTTTTGGACACAAACACACTTTTTGACACAATGATCATGAGATTAACATTTATAACTAAATTACGTAGTATATTGATTAAAAAAAACATGTCGATGCACTATTGAAAATTTAAATGTGTTTAGTTTCATGACCCAAATGACTCATTCATCTTAGTTTGCTTTTCGTACTAATGTGAAGTAGTTTATTTCCTAAATAACGAGTCCTTCTATTCACTTTATGCTAAACAAGCTCCTTTTGTTGTTTTGAGCACTATTTTCCACGTAATAACCATGAAATTATCTTTGGTCAACTTATTAACAACTCTATTCATCAAGAAGAAATTGTCCCTATCTATAAGATTCATTCAATACAATCAAACAGTGGGGTTCGTGATCTTCATTAGGGTTTCTTATTGATGTTAATTGGTTGAATTCCAAAATAAACAATTCCTCAGAAGTTTTCTAGTTTGGAAGACTTGTCTTTTGGTTCTAAACACACCTTTGTAAATAAGTTCTAAACACACCTTTTTAAAATAATGATCATGAGATTAAAATTTATGCCTAAATTACATAGTATATTAATTGAAACAAATATGTTAATGCACTATTGAAAATATAAATGTGTTTAGTTCAATCCCCCAAAGGAATCATTCATCTTAATTTGCATTTCATACTAATGTGAAGTGGCTTATTTCCTAAATAATGAGTCTTTCTATTCACTTTATGCTAACAGGCTCCTTTTGTTATTACAAGCATTATTTTTCTTACAATAACCATGAAATGATCTTTTTTCCCCCTTATTAACAACTCTATTCATCAAGAAGAAAATGTCCATATCTATACAATTCATTCAATACAATAAAACAATGGGGCTCATGATCTTCATTAGGGGTTCTTATTGATGTTAATTGGTTGAATTCCAAAATAAACAATCCCTCAGAACATTTCTGGTTTGGAACAATTGTCTTTTGGACCCAAACTCACTTTTTGACACAATGATCATGAGATTATCATTTATAACTAAATTACATAGTGTATTAATAAAAAAAAATGTCGATGGACTATTGAAAATTTAAATGTGTTTAGTTTCATCAACCAAAGGACTCATTCACCATAGTTTGCTTTTTCGTACTAATGTGAAGTGGTTTATTTCCTAAATAATGAGTCCTTCTATTCTCTTTATGCTAAACAAGCTCCTTTTTGTTGTCACAAGCACTATTTTTCTTGCAATAACCATGAAATTATCTTCTGTCTCCTTATTAACAACTCTATTCATCAAGAAGAAAATGTCCATAACTATACAATGCATTCAATACAATCAAACAATGGGGTTCATGACCCTCATTAGGGTTTCTTGTTGATCTTAATAGGATGAATTCCAAAATAAACAATCCCTCAGAAGATTTCTAGTTTGGAAGACTTGTCTTGTCTTTTGGTTCCAAACACACCTTTTGACATAATGATCATGAGATGAACATTTATGACTAAGATACATAGTATATTAATTAAAACAAATATGTCCATGCACAATTGAAAATATAAATGTGTTTATTTCAATCACCCGAAGGTGTCATTCCCCTTAATTTGCATTTCGTAATAATGTGAAGTGGCTTATTTCCTAAGTAATGAGTCTGTCTATTCACTTTATGCTAACAGGTTTCTTTTGTTGTTACAAGCACTATTTTTCTTGCAATAACCATGAAATTATCTTTTTCTCTCCTTATTAACAACTCTATTCATCAAGAAGAAAATGTCGATATCCATACAATTCATTCAATACAATCAAACAATGGGGTTCATGAACTTCATTAGGGTTTCGTATTGATGTTATTGGTTGTATTCCAAAATAAACAATCCCTCAGAACATTTCTGGTTTGGAACACTTGTCTTTTGGACACAAACACACTTTTTGACACAATGATCATGAGATTAACATTTATAACTAAATTACGTAGTATATTGATTAAAAAAAAACATGTCGATGCACTATTGAAAATTTAAATGTGTTTAGTTTCATGACCCAAATGACTCATTCATCTTAGTTTGCTTTTCGTACTAATGTGAAGTAGTTTATTTCCTAAATAACGAGTCCTTCTATTCACTTTATGCTAAACAAGCTCCTTTTGTTGTTTTGAGCACTATTTTCCACGTAATAACCATGAAATTATCTTTGGTCAACTTATTAACAACTCTATTCATCAAGAAGAAATTGTCCCTATCTATAAGATTCATTCAATACAATCAAACAGTGGGGTTCGTGATCTTCATTAGGGTTTCTTATTGATGTTAATTGGTTGAATTCCAAAATAAACAATTCCTCAGAAGTTTTCTAGTTTGGAAGACTTGTCTTTTGGTTCTAAACACACCTTTGTAAATAAGTTCTAAACACACCTTTTTAAATAATGATCATGAGATTAAAATTTATGCCTAAATTACATAGTATATTAATTGAAACAAATATGTTAATGCACTATTGAAAATATAAATGTGTTTAGTTCAATCCCCCAAAGGAATCATTCATCTTAATTTGCATTTCATACTAATGTGAAGTGGCTTATTTCCTAAATAATGAGTCTTTCTATTCACTTTATGCTAACAGGCTCCTTTTGTTATTACAAGCATTATTTTTCTTACAATAACCATGAAATGATCTTTTTTCCCCCTTATTAACAACTCTATTCATCAAGAAGAAAATGTCCATATCTATACAATTCATTCAATACAATAAAACAATGGGGCTCATGATCTTCATTAGGGGTTCTTATTGATGTTAATTGGTTGAATTCCAAAATAAACAATCCCTCAGAACATTTCTGGTTTGGAACAATTGTCTTTTGGACCCAAACTCACTTTTTGACACAATGATCATGAGATTATCATTTATAACTAAATTACATAGTGTATTAATAAAAAAAAATGTCGATGGACTATTGAAAATTTAAATGTGTTTAGTTTCATCAACCAAAGGACTCATTCACCATAGTTTGCTTTTCGTACTAATGTGAAGTGGTTTATTTCCTAAATAATGAGTCCTTCTATTCTCTTTATGCTAAACAAGCTCCTTTTGTTGTCACAAGCACTATTTTTCATGCAATAACCATGAAATTATCCTCTGTCTCCTTATTAACAACTCTATTCATCAAGAAGAAAATGTCCATAACTATACAATGCATTCAATACAATCAAACAATGGGGTTCATGACCCTCATTAGGGTTTCTTGTTGATCTTAATAGGATGAATTCCAAAATAAACAATCCCTCAGAAGATTTCTAGTTTGGAAGACTTGTCTTTTGGTTCCAAACACACCTTTTGACATAATGATCATGAGATGAACATTTATGACTAAGATACATAGTATATTAATTAAAACAAATATGTCCATGCACAATTGAAAATATAAATGTGTTTATTTCAATCACCCGAAGGTGTCATTCCCCTTAATTTGCATTTCGTAATAATGTGAAGTGGCTTATTTCCTAAGTAATGAGTCTGTCTATTCACTTTATGCTAACAGGTTTCTTTTGTTGTTACAAGCACTATTTTTCTTGCAATAACCATGAAATTATCTTTTTCTCTCCTTATTAACAACTCTATTCATCAAGAAGAAAATGTCGATATCCATACAATTCATTCAATACAATCAAACAATGGGGTTCATGAACTTCATTAGGGTTTCGTATTGATGTTATTGGTTGTATTCCAAAATAAACAATCCCTCAGAACATTTCTGGTTTGGAACACTTGTCTTTTGGACACAAACACACTTTTTGACACAATGATCATGAGATTAACATTTATAACTAAATTACATAGTATATTAATTAAAAAAAACATGTCGATGCACTATTGAAAATTTAAAATGTGTTTAGTTTCATGACCCAAATGACTCATTCATCTTAGTTTGCTTTTCGTACTAATGTGAAGTAGTTTATTTCCTAAATAACGAGTCCTTCTATTCACTTTATGCTAAACAAGCTCCTTTTGTTGTTTTGAGCACTATTTTCCACGTAATAACCATGAAATTATCTTTGGTCAACTTATTAACAACTCTATTCATCAAGAAGAAATTGTCCCTATCTATAAGATTCATTCAATACAATCAAACAGTGGGGTTCGTGATCTTCATTAGGGTTTCTTATTGATGTTAATTGGTTGAATTCCAAAATAAACAATTCCTCAGAAGTTTTCTAGTTTGGAAGACTTGTCTTTTGGTTCTAAACACACCTTTGTAAATAAGTTCTAAACACACCTTTTTAAATAATGATCATGAGATTAAAATTTATGCCTAAATTACATAGTATATTAATTGAAACAAATATGTCAATGCACTATTAAAAATATAAATGTGTTTAGTTCAATCACCCAAAGGAATCATTCATCTTAATTTGCATTTCATACTAATGTGAAGTGGCTTATTTCCTAAATAATGAGTCTTTCTATTCACTTTATGCTAACAGGCTCCTTTTGTTATTACAAGCATTATTTTTCTTGCAATAACCATGAAATGATCTTTTTTTCCCCCTTATTAACAACTCTATTCATCAAGAAGAAAATGTCCATATCTATACAATTCATTCAATACAATAAAACAATGGGGCTCATGATCTTCATTAGGGGTTCTTATTGATGTTAATTGGTTGAATTCCAAAATAAACAATCCCTCAGAACATTTCTGGTTTGGAACAATTGTCTTTTGGACCCAAACTCACTTTTTGACACAATGATCATGAGATTATCATTTATAACTAAATTACATAGTGTATTAATAAAAAAAAATGTCGATGGACTATTGAAAATTTAAATGTGTTTAGTTTCATCAACCAAAGGACTCATTCACCATAGTTTGCTTTTCGTACTAATGTGAAGTGGTTTATTTCCTAAATAATGAGTCCTTCTATTCTCTTTATGCTAAACAAGCTCCTTTTGTTGTCACAAGCACTATTTTTCTTGCAATAACCATGAAATTATCTTCTGTCTCCTTATTAACAACTCTATTCATCAAGAAGAAAATGTCCATAACTATACAATGCATTCAATACAATCAAACAATGGGGTTCATCACCCTCATTAGGGTTTCTTGTTGATCTTAATAGGATGAATTCCAAAATAAACAATCCCTCAGAAGATTTCTAGTTTGGAAGACTTGTCTTTTGGTTCCAAACACACCTTTTTACATAATGATCATGAGATGAACATTTATGACTAAGATACATAGTATATTAATTAAAACAAGTATGTCCATGCACAATTAAAAATATAAATGTGTTTATTTCAATCACCCGAAGGTGTCATTCCCCTTAATTTGCATTTCGTAATAATGTGAAGTGGCTTATTTCCTAAGTAATGAGTCTGTCTATTCACTTTATGCTAACAGGTTTCTTTTGTTGTTACAAGCACTATTTTTCTTGCAATAACCATGAAATTATCTTTTTCTCTCCTTATTAACAACTCTATTCATCAAGAAGAAAATGTCGATATCCATACAATTCATTCAATACAATCAAACAATGGGGTTCATGAACTTCATTAGGGTTTCGTATTGATGTTATTGGTTGTATTCCAAAATAAACAATCCCTCAGAACATTTCTGGTTTGGAACACTTGTCTTTTGGACACAAACACACTTTTTGACACAATGATCATGAGATTAACATTTATAACTAAATTACGTAGTATATTGATTAAAAAAAACATGTCGATGCACTATTGAAAATTTAAATGTGTTTAGTTTCATGACCCAAATGACTCATTCATCTTAGTTTGCTTTTCGTACTAATGTGAAGGAGTTTATTTCCTAAATAACGAGTCCTTCTATTCACTTTATGCTAAACAAGCTCCTTTTGTTGTTTTGAGCACTATTTTTCATGTAATAACCATGAAATTATCTTTGGTCAACTTATTAACAACTCTATTCATCAAGAAGAAAATGTCCGTATCTATAAGATTCATTCAATACAATCAAACAATGGGGTTCGTGATCGTCATTAGGGTTTCTTATTGATGTTAATTGGTTGAATTCCAAAATAAACAATTCCTCAGAAGTTTTCTAGTTTGGAAGACTTTTCTTTTGGTTCTAAACACACCTTTGTAAATAAGTTCTAAAACACACCTTTTAAAATAATGATCATGAGATTAAAATTTATGCCTAAATTACATAGTATATTAATTGAAACAAATATGTTAATGCACTATTGAAAATATAAATGTGTTTAGTTCAATCCCCCAAAGGAATCATTCATCCTTTTAATTTGCATTTCATACTAATGTGAAGTGGCTTATTTCCTAAATAATGAGTCTTTCTATTCACTTTATGCTAACAGGCTCCTTTTGTTATTACAAGCATTATTTTTCTTACAATAACCATGAAATGATCTTTTTTCCCCCTTATTAACAACTCTATTCATCAAGAAGAAAATGTCCATATCTATACAATTCATTCAATACAATAAAACAATGGGGCTCATGATCTTCATTAGGGGTTCTTATTGATGTTAATTGGTTGAATTCCAAAATAAAAACAATCCCTCAGAACATTTCTGGTTTGGAACAATTGTCTTTTGGACCCAAACTCACTTTTTGACACAATGATCATGAGATTATCATTTATAACTAAATTACATAGTGTATTAATAAAAAAAATGTCGATGGACTATTGAAAATTTAAATGTGTTTAGTTTCATCAACCAAAGGACTCATTCACCATAGTTTGCTTTTCGTACTAATGTGAAGTGGTTTATTTCCTAAATAATGAGTCCTTCTATTCTCTTTATGCTAAACAAGCTCCTTTTGTTGTTACAAGCACTATTTTTCATGCAATAACCATGAAATTATCTTCTGTCTCCTTATTAACAACTCTATTCATCAAGAAGAAAATGTCCATAACTATACAATGCATTCAATACAATCAAACAATGGGGTTCATGACCCTCATTAGGGTTTCTTGTTGATCTTAATAGGATGAATTCCAAAATAAACAATCCCTCAGAAGATTTCTAGTTTGGAAGACTTGTCTTTTGGTTCCAAACACACCTTTTGACATAATGATCATGAGATGAACATTTATGACTAAGATACATAGTATATTAATTAAAACAAATATGTCCATGCACAATTGAAAATATAAATGTGTTTATTTCAATCACCCGAAGGTGTCATTCCCCTTAATTTGCATTTCGTAATAATGTGAAGTGGCTTATTTCCTAAGTAATGAGTCTGTCTATTCACTTTATGCTAACAGGTTTCTTTTGTTGTTACAAGCACTATTTTTCTTGCAATAACCATGAAATTATCTTTTTCTCTCCTTATTAACAACTCTATTCATCAAGAAGAAAATGTCGATATCCATAC
>JBAPLH010000887.1:0-227750 GCA_037897445.1 Ceriops zippeliana | reverse complement strand
TACTTCTTGTAAAAGCGGAGCCTAATTTAGCTTGAGGTGGAGATGAAAGTCTCATTTTAAGTTGATTTATTGTTTAAAATGGTGTTTAAATTTGTTTGATTAATCAATATACTGGTTTGTTTAGCCACATATGTTAATTGCATCATCAATATATCAAAATGTGTTTTTGGAACCAAAAGAGGGTGAACTGCTAACTAGAAGAAATGATGGCAGGTACTCTTTATCTTGTAACGCAACCAATATATTATCAATAAGAAATGCAAAACAAGATGGAGGACTCTATTGTTTGATGGAATTGAATGAATTCATGTTATAGACGCTCATTGGCATTGTTTTCATAATGAATATAGCCATTAATAAAGAAAGAAAAGATAATTTCATGGTCATTGCATGAAAAATACATCTTGTAACAATAAGAAAAGCCTAATTAGCTTGACGTGATATGAAAGTCTCATTGTCTTGGAATTACACAACTTCACATTAGCACGAAATGCAATCCCAGATGAATGGATGCTTTGGCTGATGGAAGTAAGTTGATTTTTGTTTCAATGGTTTTAAATTTTGATTTAATCAGTGTTTCAATGGTGTTTAAATTTGTTTGATTTAATCAATATACTAGTTTGTTTAGCCACATAAGTTAATTGCATCATCAATATATCAAAATTTGTTTTTGGAACCAAAAGAGGTGAACTGCTAACTAGAAGAAATGATGGCAGGTACTCTTTATCTTGTAGCGCAACCAATATATTATCAATAAGAAATGCAAAACAAGATGGAGGACTCTATTGTTTGATGGAATTGAATGAATTCATGTTATAGACGGTTCATTGGCATTGTTTTCATAATGAATATAGCCATTAATAAAGACACAAAAGATAATTTCATGGTCATGTCATGAAAAATACTTCTTGTAACAATAAGAGGAGCCTAATTAGCTTGAGGTGATATGAAAGTCTCATTGTTTTGGAAATACACAACTTCACATTAGCACGAAATGCAATCCAAGATGAATGGATGCTTTGGCTGATGGAAGTAAGTTGATTTACTGTTTCAATGGTGTTTAAATTTGTTTGATTTAATCAATATACTAGTTTGTTTAGCCACATATGTTAATTGAATCATCAATATATCAAAATGTGTTTTTGGAACCAAAAGAGGTGAACTGCTAAGTAGAAGAAATGATGGCAGGTACTCTTTATCTTGTTACGCAACCAATATATTATCAATAAGAAATGCAAAACAAGATGGAGGACTCTATTGTTTGATGGAATTGAATGAATTCATGTTATAGACGGTTCATTGGCATTGTTTTCATAATGAATATAGCCATTAATAAAGACAAAACAAGATAATTTCATGGTCATGTCATGAAAAATACTTCTTGTAACAATAAGAGGAGCCTAATTAGCTTGAGGTGATATGAAAGTCTCATTGTTTTGGAATTACACAACTTCACATTAGCACGAAATGCAATCCAAGATGAATGGATGCTTTGGCTGATGGAAGTAAGTTGATTTACTGTTTCAATGGTGTTTAAATTTGTTTGATTTAATCAATATACTGGTTTGTTTAGCCACATATGTTAATTGCATCATCAATATATCAAAATGTGTTTTTGGAACCAAAAAGAGGTGAACTGCTAAGTAGAAGAAATGATGGCAGGTACTCTTTATCTTGCATCGCAACCAATATATTATCAATAAGAAATGCAAAACAAGATGGAGGACTCTATTGTTTGATGGAATTGAATGAATTCATGTTATATAGACGGTTCATTGGACATTGTTTTCATAATGAATATAGCCATTAATAAAGTGACAAAAGATAATTTCATGGTCATGTCATGAAAAATACTTCTTGTAACAATAAGAGGAGCCTAATTAGCTTGAGGTGATATGAAAGTCTCATTGTTTTGGAATTACACGACTTCACATTAGCACGAAATGCAATCCAAATGATGAATGGATGCTTTGGCTGATGGAAGTAAGTTTGATTTTACTGTTTCAATGGTGTTTTAAATTTGTTTGATTTTTGATTTAATCAATATACTAGTTTTTAGTTTAGCCACATATGTTAATTGCATCATCAATATATCAAAATGTGTTTTTGGAACCAAAAGAGGTGAACTGCTAACTAGAAGAAATGATGGCAGGTACTCTTTATCTTGTAACGCAACCAATATATTATCAATAAGAAATGCAAAACAAGATGGAGGACTCTATTGTTTGATGGAATTGAATGAATTCATGTTATAGACGGTTCATTGGCATTGTTTTCATAATGAATATAGCCATTAATAAAGACACAAAAGATAATTTCATGGTCATGTCATGAAAAATACTTCTTGTAACAATAAGAGGAGCCTAATTAGCTTGAGGTGATATGAAAGTCTCATTGTTTTGGAATTACACAACTTCACATTAGCACGAAATGCAAACCAAGATGAATGGATGCTTTGGCTGATGGAAGTAAGTTGATTTAGTGTTTCAATGGTGTTTTAAATTTGTTTGATTTAATCAATATACTAGTTTGTTTTAGCCTCATATGTTAATTGCATCATCAATATATCAAAATGTGTTTTTGGAACCAAAAGAGGTGAACTGCTATCTAGAAGAAATGATGGCGGGTACTCTTTATCTTGTAACGCAACCAATATATTATCAATAAGAAATGCAAAACAAGATGGAGGACTCTATTGTTTGATGGAATTGAATGAATTCATGTTATAGACGGTTTCTTTGGCATTGTTTTCATAATGAATATAGCCATTAAATAAAGACACAAAAGATAATTTCATGGTCATGTCATGAAAAATACTTCTTGTAACAATAAGAGGAGCCTAATTAGCTTGAGGTGATATGAAAGTCTCATTGTTTTGGAATTACACAACTTCACATTAGCACGAAATGCAAACCAAGACTAATGGATGCTTTGGCTGATGGATGTAAGTTGATTTATTGTTTCAATGGTGTTTAAATTTGTTTGATTTAATCAATATATAATGGTTTGTTTAGCCACATATGTTAATTGCATCATCAATATATCAAAATGTGTTTTTGGAACCAAAAGAGGTGAACTGCTAACTAGAAGAAATGATGGCAGGTACTCTTTATCTTGTAACGCAACCAATATATTATCAATAAGAAATGCAAAACAAGATGGAGGACTCTATTGTTTGATGGAATTGAATGAATTCATGTTATAGACGCCTCATTGGCATTGTTTTCATAATGAATATAGCCATTAATAAAGACACAAAAGATAATTTTTCATGGTCATCATGCATGAAAAATACTTCTTGTAACAATAAGAGGAGCCTAATTAGCTTGAGGTGATATGAAAGTCTCATTGTTTTGGAATTACACAACTTCACATTAGCACGAAATGCAATCCCAGATGAATGGATGCTTTGGCTGATGGAAGTAAGTTGATTTGGTGTTTAAAATTTGTGATTTCAATGTTTCAATGGTGTTTAAATTTGTTTGATTTAATCAATATACTAGTTTGTTTAGCCACATAAGTTAATTGCATCATCAATATATCAAAATGTGTTTTTTGGAACCAAAAGAGGTGAACTGCTAACTAGAAGAAATGATGGCAGGTACTCTTTATCTTGTAGCGCAACCAATATATTATCAATAAGAAATGCAAAACAAGATGGAGGACTCTATTGTTTGATGGAATTGAATGAATTCATGTTATAGACGGTTCATTGGCATTGTTTTCATAATGAATATAGCCATTAATAAAGACACAAAAGATAATTTCATGGTCATGTCATGAAAAATACTTCTTGTAACAATAAGAGGAGCCTAATTAGCTTGAGGTGATATGAAAGTCTCATTGTTTTGGAATTACACAACTTCACATTAGCACGAAATGCAATCCAAGATGAATGGATGCTTTGGCTGATGGAAGTAAGTTGATTTACTGTTTCAATGGTGTTTAAATTTGTTTGATTTAATCAATATACTAGTTTGTTTAGCCACATATGTTAATTGCATCATCAATATATCAAAATGTGTTTTTGGAACCAAAAGAGGTGAACTGCTAACTAGAAGAAATGATGGCAGGTACTCTTTATCTTGCATCGCAACCAATATATTATCAATAAGAAATGCAAAACAAGATGGAGGACTCTATTGTTTGATGGAATTGAATGAATTCATGTTATAGACGGTTCATTGGCATTGTTTTCATAATGAATATAGCCATTAATAAAGACACAAAAGATAATTTCATGGTCATGTCATGAAAAATACTTCTTGTAAAAATAAGCGGAGCCTAATTAGCTTGAGGTGATATGAAAGTCTCATTGTTTTGGAATTACACAACTTCACATTAGCACGAAATGCAAACCAAGACTAATGGATGCTTTGGCTGATGGATGTAAGTTGATTTATTGTTTCAAATGGTGTTTAAATTTGTTTGATTTAATCAATATACTGGTTTGTTTAGCCACATATGTTAATTGCATCATCAATATATCAAAATGTGTTTTTGGAACCAAAAGAGGTGAACTGCTAACTAGAAGAAATGATGGCAGGTACTCTTTACCTTGTAACGCAACCAATATATTATCAATAAGAAATGCAAAACAAGATGGAGGACTCTATTGTTTGATGGAATTGAATGAATTCATGTTATAGACGCCTCATTGGCATTGTTTTCATAATGAATATAGCCATTAATAAAGAAAGAAAAGATAATTTCATGGTCATTGCATGAAAAATACATCTTGTAACAATAAGAAAAGCCTAATTAGCTTGACGTGATATGAAAGTCTCATTGTCTTGGAATTACACAACTTCACATTAGCACGAAATGCAATCCCAGATGAATGGATGCTTTGGCTGATGGAAGTAAGTTGATTTTCTGTTTCAATGGTGTTTAAATTTGTTTGATTTAATCAATATACTAGTTTGTTTAGCCACATAAGTTAATTGCATCATCAATATATCAAAATGTGTTTTTTGGAACCAAAAGAGGTGAACTGCTAACTAGAAGAAATGATGGCAGGTACTCTTTATCTTGTAGCGCAACCAATATATTATCAATAAGAAATGCAAAACAAGATGGAGGACTCTATTGTTTGATGGAATTGAATGAATTCATGTTATAGACGGTTCATTGGCATTGTTTTCATAATGAATATAGCCATTAATAAAGACACAAAAGATAATTTCATGGTCATGTCATGAAAAATACTTCTTGTAACAATAAGAGGAGCCTAATTAGCTTGAGGTGATATGAAAGTCTCATTGTTTTGGAATTACACAACTTCACATTAGCACGAAATGCAATCCAAGATGAATGGATGCTTTGGCTGATGGAAGTAAGTTGATTTACTGTTTTTCAATGGTGTTTAAATTTGTTTGATTTAATCAATATACTAGTTTGTTTAGCCACATATGTTAATTGCATCATCAATATATCAAAATGTGTTTTTGGAACCAAAAGAGGTGAACTGCTAAGTAGAAGAAATGATGGCAGGTACACATTATCTTGTAACGCAACCAATATATTATCAATAAGAAATGCAAAACAAGATGGAGGACTCTATTGTTTGATGGAATTGAATGAATTCATGTTATAGACGGTTCTTTGGCATTGTTTTCATAATGAATATAGCCATTAATAAAGATACACAAGATAATTTCATGGTCATGTCATGAAAAATACTTCTTGTAACAATAAGAAGAGCCTAATTAGCTTGAGGTGATATGAAAGTCTCATTGTTTTGGAATTACACAACTTCACATTAGCACGAAATGCAATCCCAGATGAATGGATGCTTTGGCTGATGGAAGTAAGTTGATTTACTGTTTCAATGGTGTTTAAATTTGTTTGATTTAATCAATATACTGGTTTGTTTAGCCACATATGTTAATTGCATCATCAATATATCAAAATGTGTTTTTGGAACCAAAAGAGGTGAACTGCTAACTAGAAGAAATGATGGCAGGTACTCTTTATCTTGTAGCGCAACCAATATATTATCAATAAGAAATGCAAAACAAGATGGAGGACTCTATTGTTTGATGGAATTGAATGAATTCATGTTATAGACGGTTCATTGGCATTGTTTTCATAATGAATATAGCCATTAATAAAGTGACAAAAAGATAATTTTATGGTCATTCCATGAAAAATACTTCTTGTAACAATAAGAGGAGCCTAATTAGCTTGAGGTGATATGAAAGTCTCATTGTTTTGGAATTACACAACTTCACATTAGCACGAAATGCAATCCAAGATGAATGGATGCTTTGGCTGATGGAAGTAAGTTGATTTACTGTTTCAATGGTGTTTAAATTTGTTTGATTTAATCAATATACTAGTTTGTTTAGCCACATATGTTAATTGCATCATCAATATATCAAAATGTGTTTTTGGAACCAAAAGAGGTGAACTGCTAAGTAGAAGAAATGATGGCAGGTACTCTTTATCTTGTAACGCAACCAATATATTATCAATAAGAAATGCAAAACAAGATGGAGGACTCTATTGTTTGATGGAATTGAATGAATTCATGTTATAGACGGTTCTTTGGCATTGTTTTCATAATGAATATAGCCATTAATAAAGACACAAAAGATAATTTCATGGTCATGTCATGAAAAATACTTCTTGTAACAATAAGAGGAGCCTAATTAGCTTGAGGTGATATGAAAGTCTCATTGTTTTGGAATTACACAACTTCACATTAGCACGAAATGCAAACCAAGATGAATGGATGCTTTGGCTGATGGAAGTAAGTTGATTTAGTGTTTCAATGGTGTTTAAATTTGTTTGATTTAATCAATATACTAGTTTGTTTAGCCACATATGTTAATTGCATCATCAATATATCAAAATGTGTTTTTGGAACCAAAAGAGGTGAACTGCTAACTAGAAGAAATGATGGCAGGTACTCTTTATCTTGTAACGCAAGCCATATATTATCAATAAGAAATGCAAAACAAGATGGAGGACTCTATTGTTTGATGGAATTGAATGAATTCATGTTATAGTCGGTTGATTGGCATTGTTTTCATCATGAATATAGCCATTAATAAAGACACAAAAGATAATTTCATGGTCATGTCATGAAAAATACTTCTTGTAAAAATAAGCGGAGCCTAATTAGCTTGAGGTGATATGAAAGTCTCATTGTTTTGGAATTACACAACTTCACATTAGCACGAAATGCAAACCAAGACTAATGGATGCTTTGGCTGATGGATGTAAGTTGATTTATTGTTTAAATGGTGTTTAAATTTGTTTGATTTAATCAATATAATGGTTTGTTTAGCCACATATGTTAATTGCATCATCAATATATCAAAATGTGTTTTTGGAACCAAAAGAGGTGAACTGCTAACTAGAAGAAATGATGGCAGGTACTCTTTACCTTGTAACGCAACCAATATATTATCAATAAGAAATGCAAAACAAGATGGAGGACTCTATTGTTTGATGGAATTGAATGAATTCATGTTATAGACGCCTCATTGGCATTGTTTTCATAATGAATATAGCCATTAATAAAGAAAGAAAAGATAATTTCAAGGTCATTGCATGAAAAATACATCTTGTAAAAATAAGAAAAGCCTAATTAGCTTGACGTGATATGAAAGTCTCATTGTCTTGGAATTACACAACTTCACATTAGCACGAAATGCAATCCCAGATGAATGGATGCTTTGGCTGATGGAAGTAAGTTGATTTTCTGTTTCAATGGTGTTTAAATTTGTTTGATTTAATCAATAGACTAGTTTGTTTAGCCACATAAGTTAATTGCATCATCAATATATCAATATCTGTTTTTTGGAACCAAAAGAGGTGAACTGCTAACTAGAAGAAATGATGGCAGGTACTCTTTATCTTGTAGCGCAACCAATATATTATCAATAAGAAATGCAAAACAAGTTGGAGGACTCTATTATTTGATGGAATTGAATGAATTCATGTTATAGACGGTTCTTTGGGCATTGTTTTCATAATGAATATAGCCATTAATAAAGACACAAAAGATAATTTCATGGTCATGTCATGAAAAATACTTCTTGTAACAATAAGAGGAGCCTAATTAGCTTGAGGTGATATGAAAGTCTCATTGTTTTGGAAATACACAACTTCACATTAGCACAAAATGCAATCCAAGATGAATGGATGCTTTGGCTGATGGAAGTAAGTTGATTTACTGTTTCAATGGTGTTTAAATTTGTTTGATTTAATCAATATACTAGTTTGTTTAGCCACATATGTTAATTGAATCATCAATATATCAAAATGTGTTTTTGGAACCAAAAGAGGTGAACTGCTAAGTAGAAGAAATGATGGCAGGTACTCTTTATCTTGTAACGCAACCAATATATTATCAATAAGAAATGCAAAACAAGATGGAGGACTCTATTGTTTGATGGAATTGAATGAATTCATGTTATAGACGGTTCTTTGGCATTGTTTTCATAATGAATATAGCCATTAATAAAGACACACAAGATAATTTCATGGTCATGTCATGAAAAATACTTCTTGTAACAATAAGAAGAGCCTAATTAGCTTGAGGTGATATGAATGTCTCATTGTTTTGGAATTACACAACTTCACATTAGCACGAAATGCAATCCCAGATGAATGGATGCTTTGGCTGATGGAAGTAAGTTGATTTACTGTTTCAATGGTGTTTAAATTTTTTTGATTTAATCAATATACTGGTTTGTTTAGCCACATATGTTAATTGCATCATCAATATATCGAAAATGTGTTTTTGTAACCAAAAGAGGTGAACTGCTAAGTAGAAGAAATGATGGCAGGTACTCTTTATCTTGCATCGCAACCAATATCTTATCAATAAGAAATGCAAAACAAGATGGAGGACTCTATTGTTTGATGGAATTGAATGAATTCATGTTATATACGGTTCATGGACATTGTTTTCATAATGAATATAGCCATTAATAAAGTGACAAAAGATAATTTTATGGTCATTCCATGAAAAATACTTCTTGTCACAATAAGAGGATCCTAATTAGCTTGAGGTGATATGAAAGTCTCATTGTTTTGGAATTACACAACTTCAAATTAGCACGAAATGCAATCCAAGATGAATGGATGTTTTGGCTGATGGAAGTAAGTTGATTTACTGTTTCAATGGTGTTTAAATTTGTTTGATTTAATCAATATACTAGTTTGTTTAGCCACATATGTTAATTGCATCATCAATATATCAAAATGTGTTTTTGGAACCAAAAGAGGTGAACTGCTAAGAAGAAGAAATGATGGCAGGTACTCTTTATCTTGTAACGCAACCAATATATTATCAATAAGAAATGCAAAACAAGATGGAGGACTCTATTGTTTGATGGAATTGAATGCATTCATGTTATAGACGGTTCTTTGGCATTGTTTTCATAATGAATATAGCCATTAATAAAGACACAAAAGATAATTTTATGGTCATGTCTTGAAAAATACTTCTTGTAACAATAAGAGGAGCTTAATTAGCTTGAGGTGATATGAAAGTTTCATTGTTTTGGAATTACACAACTTCACATTAGCACAAAATGCAAACCAAGATGAATGGATGCTTTGGCTGATGGAAGTAAATTGATTTAGTGTCTCAATGGTGTTTTAATTTGTTTGATTTAATCAATATACTAATTTGTTTAGCCACATATGTTAATTACATCATCAATATATCAAAATGTGTTTTTGGAACCAAAAGAGGTGAACTGCTAACTAGAAGAAATGATTGCAGGTACTCCTTATCTCGTAACGCAAGCAATATATTATCAATAAGAAATACAAAACAAGATGGAGGACTCGATTGTTTGATGGAATCGAATGAATTCATGTTATAGACGGTTCTTTGGCATTGTTTTCATAATGAATATAGCCATTAATAAAGACACAAAAGATAATTTCATGGTCATGTCATGAAAAATACTTCTTGCAACAATAAGAGGAGCCTAATTGGCTTGAGGTGATATGAAAGTCTCACTGTTTTGGAATTACACAACTTCACATTAGCACGAAATGCAAACCAAGATGAATGGATGCTTTGGCTGGTGGAAGTAAGTTGATTTAGTGTTTCAATGGTGTTTAAACTTGTTTGATTTCATCAATATACTAGTTTGTTTAGCCACATATGTTAATTGCATCATCAATATATCAAAATGTGTTTTTGGAACCAAAAGAGGTGAACTGCTGACTAGAAGAAATGATGGCAGGTACTCTTTACCTTGTAACGCAACCAATATATTATCAATAAGAAATGCAAAACAAGATGGAGGACTCTATTGTTTGATAGAATTGAATGAATTCATGTTATAGACGCTTCATTGGCATTGTTTTCATAATGAAGATAGCCATTAATAAAGAAAGAAAAGATAATTTCATGGTCATTGGATGAAAAATACTTCTTGTAACAATAAGAAAAGCCTAATTAGCTTGACGTGATATGAAAGTCTCATTGTCTTGGAATTACACAACTTCACATTAGCACGAAATGCAATCCAAGATGAATGGATGCTTTGGCTGATGGAAGTAAGTTAATTTAGTGTTTCAATGGTGTTTAAATTTGTTTGATTTAATCAATATACTAGTTTGTTTAGCCACATATGTTAATTGCATCATCAATATATCAAAATGTGTTTTTGGAACCAAAAGAGGTGAACTGTTGAGTAGAAGAAATGATGGCAGGTACTCTTTATCTTGCAACGCAACCAATATATTATCAATAAGAAATGCAAAACAAGATGGAGGACTCTATTGTTTGATGGAATTGACTGAATTCATGTTATAGACGGTTCATGGACATTGTTTTCATAATGCATATTGCCATTAATAAAGTGACAAAAGATAATTTTATGGTCATTCCATGAAAAATACTTCTTGTCACAATAAGAGGATCCTAATTAGCTTGAGGTGATATGAAAGTCTCATTGTTTTGGAATTACACAACTTCACATTAGCACAAAATGCAAACCAAGATGAATGGATGCTTTGGCTGATGGAAGTAAATTGATTTAGTGTTTCAATGGTGTTTAAATTTGTTTGATTTAATCAATATACTAATTTGTTTAGCCACATATGTTGATTGCATCATCAATATATCAAAATGTGTTTTTGGAACCAAAAGAGGTGAACTGCTAACTAGAAAAAATGATGGCAGGTACTCTTTATCTTGTAACGCAACCAATATATTATCAATAAGAAATGCAAAACAAGATGGAGGACTCTATTGTTTGATGGAATTGAATGAATTCATGTTATAGACGGTTCATTGGCATTGTTTTCATAATGAATATACCCATTAATAAAGACACAAAAGATAATTTCATGGTCATGTCATGAAAAATACTTCTTGTAACAATAAGAGGAGCCTAATTAGCTTGAGGTGATATGAAAGTCTCATTGTTTTGGAATTACACAACTTCACATTAGCACAAAATGCAAACCAAGATGAATGGATGCTTTGGCTGATGGAAGTAAATTGATTTAGTGTCTCAATGGTGTTTAAATTTGTTTGATTTAATCAATATACTAATTTGTTTAGCCACATATGTTAATTGCATCATCAATATATCAAAATGTGTTTTTGGAACCAAAAGAGGTGAACTGCTAACTAGAAGAAATGATGGCAGGTACTTTTTATCTTGTAACGCAACCAATATATTATCAATAAGAAATGCAAAACAAGATGGAGGACTCTATTGTTTGATGGAATTGAATGAATTCATGTTATAGACGGTTCTTTGGCATTGTTTTCATAATGAATATAGCCATTAATAAAGACACACAAGATAATTTCATGATCATGTCATGAAAAATACTTCTTGTAACAATAACAAGAGCCTAATTAGCTTGAGGTGATATGAATGTCTCATTGTTTTGGAATTACACAACTTCACATTAGCACGAAATGCAATCCCAGATGAATGGATGCTTTGGCTGATGGAAGTAAGTTGAGTTACTGTTTCAATGGTGTTTAAATTTTTTTTATTTAATCAATATACTGGTTTGTTTAGCCACATATGTTAATTGCATCATCAATATATCAAAATGTGTATTTGGAACCAAAAGAGGTGAACTGCTAACTAGAAGAAATGATGGCAGGTACTCTTTACCTTGTAACGCAACCAATATATTATCAATAAGAAATGCAAAACAAGTTGGAGGACTCTATTGTTTGATGGAATTGAATGAATTCATGTTATAGACGCTTCATTGGCATTGATTTCATAATGAATATAGCCATTAATAAAGAAAGAAAAGATAATTTCGTGGTCATTGCATGAAAAATACTTCTTGTAACAATAAGAAAAGCCTACTTAGCTTGACGTGATATGAAAGTCTCATTGTCTCGGAATTGCACAACTTCACATTAGCACGAAATGCAATCCAAGATGAATGGATGCTTTGGCTGATGGAAGTAAGTTGATTTTCTGTTTCGATGGTGTTTAAATTTGTTTGATTTAATCAATATACTAGTTTGTTTAGCCACATATATTAATTGCATCATTAATATATCAAAATGTGTTTTTTTAACCAAAAAAGGTGAACTGCTAAGTAGAAGAAATGATGGCAGGTACTCTTTATCTTGCAACGCAACCAATATATTATCAATAAGAAATTGAAAACAAGATGGAGGACTCTATTGTTTGATGGAATTGAACGAATTTATGTTATAGACTGTTCATTGACATTGTTTTCATAATGAATATTGCCATTAATAAAGTGACAAAAGATAATTTTATCGTCATTCCATGAAAAATACTTCTTGTCACAATAAGAGGATCCTAATTAGCTTGAGGTGATATGAAAGTCTCATTGTTTTGGCATTACACAACTTCACATTAGCACGAAATGCAAACCAAGATGAATGGATGCTTTGGCTGATGGAAGTAAGTTGATTTAGTGTTTCAAGGGTGTTTTAATTTGTTTGATTTAATCAATATACTAATTTGTTTAGCCACATATGTTAATTGCATCATCAATATATCAAAATGTGTTTTTGGAACCAAAAGAGGTGAACTGCTAACTAGAAGAAATGATTGCAGGTACTCCTTATCTCGTAACGCAAGCAATATATTATCAATAAGAAATACAAAACAAGATGGAGGACTCGATTGTTTGATGGAATCTAATGAATTCATGTTATAGACGGTTCTTTGGCATTGTTTTCATAATGAATATAGCCATTAATAAAGACACAAAAGATAATTTCATGGTCATGTCATGAAAAATACTTCTTGCAACAATAAGAGGAGCCTAATTGGCTTGAGGTGATATGAAAGTCTCACTGTTTTGGAATTACACAACTTCACATTAGCACGAAATGCAAACCAAGATGAATGGATGCTTTGGCTGGTGGAAGTAAGTTGATTTAGTGTTTCAATGGTCTTTAAATTTGTTTGATTTAATCAATATACTAGTTTGTTTAGCCACATATGTTAATTGCATCATCAATATATCAAAATGTGTTTTTGGAACCAAAAGAGGTGAACTGCTAACTAGAAGAAATGATGGCAGGTACTCTTTACCTTGTAACGCAACCAATATATTATCAATAAGAAATGCAAAACAAGATGGAGGACTCTATTGTTTGATAGAATTGAATGAATTCATGTTATAGACGCTTCATTGGCATTGTTTTCATAATGAAGATAGCCATTAATAAAGAAAGAAAAGATAATTTCATGGTCATTGGATGAAAAATACTTCTTGTAACAATAAGAAAAGCCTAATTAGCTTGACGTGATATGAAAGTCTCATTGTCTTGGAATTACACAACCTCACATTAGCACGAAATGCAATCCAAGATGAATGGATGCTTTGGCTGATGGAAGTAAGTTAATTTAGTGTTTCAATGGTGTTTAAATTTGTTTGATTTAATCAATATACTATTTTGTTTAGCCATATATGTTAATTGCATCATCAATATATCAAAATGTGTTTTTGGAACCAAAAGAGGTGAACTGCTAACTAGAAGAAATGATGGCAGGTACTCTTTATCTTGTAACGCAACCAATATATTATCAATAAGAAATGCAAAACAAGATGGAGGACTCTATTGTTTGATGGAATTGAATGAATTTATGTTATAGACGGTTCATTGGCATTGTTTTCATAATGAATATACCCATTAATAAAGACACAAAAGATAATTTCATGGTCATGTCATGAAAAATACTTCTTGTAACAATAAGAGGAGCTTAATTAGTTTGAGGTGATATGAAAGTCTCATTGTTTTGGAATTACACAACTTCACATTAGCACAAAATGCAAACCAAGATGAATGGATGCTTTGGCTGATGGAAGTAAATTGATTTAGTGTCTCAATGGTGTTTAAATTTGTTTGATTTAATCAATATACTAATTTGTTTAGCCACATATGTTAATTGCATCATCAATATATCAAAATGTGTTTTTGTAACCAAAAGAGGTGAACTGCTAAGTAGAAGAAATGATGGCAGGTACTCTTTATCTTGCATCGCAACCAATATCTTATCAATAAGAAATGCAAAACAAGATGGAGGACTCTATTGTTTGATGGAATTGAATGAATTCATGTTATAGACGGTTCATTGGCATTGTTTTCATAATGAATATACCCATTAATAAAGACACAAAAGATAATTTCATGGTCATGTCATGAAAAATACTTCTTGTAACAATAAGAGGAGCCTAATTAGTTTGAGGTGATATGAAAGTCTCATTGTTTTGGAATTACACAACTTCACATTAGCACAAAATGCAAACCAAGATGAATGGATGCTTTGGCTGATTGAAGTAAGTTGAGTTACTGTTTCAATGGTGTTTAAATTTTTTTTATTTAATCAATATACTGGTTTGTTTAGCCACATATGTTAATTGCATCATCAATATATCAAAATGTGTTTTTGTAACCAAAAGAGGTGAACTACTAAGTAGAAGAAATGATGGCAGGTACTCTTTATCTTGCATCGCAACCAATATCTTATCAATAAGAAATGCAAAACAAGATGGAGGACTCTATTGTTTGATGGAATTGAATGAATTCATGTTATATACGGTTCATGGACATTGTTTTCATAATGAATATAGCCATTAATAAAGTGACAAAAGATAATTTTATGGTCATTCCATGAAAAATACTTCTTGTCACAATAAGAGGATCCTAATTAGCTTGAGGTGATATGAAAGTCTCATTGTTTTGGAATTACACAACTTCAAATTAGCACGAAATGCAATCCAAGATGAATGGATGTTTTGGCTGATGGAAGTAAGTTGATTTACTGTTTCAATGGTGTTTAAATTTGTTTGATTTAATCAATATACTAGTTTGTTTAGCCACATATGTTAATTGCATCATCAATATATCAAAATGTGTTTTTGGAACCAAAAAAGGTGAACTGCTAAGAAGTGGAAATGATGGCAGGTAATCTTTATCTTGTAACGCAACCAATATATTATCAATAAGAAATGCAAAACAAGATGGAGGACTCTATTGTTTGATGGAATTGAATGCATTCATGTTATTGACGATTCTTTGGCATTGTTTTCATAATGAATATAGCCATTAATAAAGACACAAAAGATAATTTCATGGTCATGTCTTGAAAAATACTTCTTGTAACAATAAGAGGAGCCTAATTATCTTGAGGTGATATGAAAGTTTCATTGTTTTGGAATTACACAACTTCACATTAGCACAAAATGCAAACCAAGATGAATGGATGCTTTGGCTGATGGAAGTAAATTGATTTAGTGTCTCAATGGTGTTTAAATTTGTTTGATTTAATCAATATACTAATTTGTTTAGCCACATATGTTAATTGCATCATCAATATATCAAAATGTGTTTTTGGAACCAAAAGAGGTGAACTGCTAACTAGAAGAAATGATGGCAGGTACTCTTTATCTTGTAACGCAAGCCATATATTATCAATAAGAAATGCAAAACAAGATGGAGGACTCTATTGTTTGATGGAATTGAATGAATTCATGTTATAGACGTTTGATTGGCATTGTTTTCATAATGAATATAGCCATTAATAAAGACACAAAAGATAATTTCATGGTCATGTCATGAAAAATACTTCTTGTAAAAATAAGAGGAGACTAATTAGCTTGAGGTGATATGAAAGTCTCATTGTTTTGGAATTACAGAACTTCACATTAGCACAAAATGCAAACCAAGATGAATGGATGCTTTGGCTGATGGAAGTAAGTTGATTTAGTGTTTCAATAGTGGTTAAATTTGTTTGATTTAATCAATATACTAGTTTGTTTAGCCACATATGTTAATTGCATCATCAATATATCAAAATGTGATTTTGGGACCAAAAGAGGTGAACTGCTAACTAGAAGAAATGATGGCAGGTACTCTTTACCTTGTAACGCAACCAATATATTATCAATAAGAAATGCAAAACAAGTTGGAGGACTCTATGGTTTGATGGAATTGAATGAATTCATGTTATAGACGCTTCATTGGCATTGATTTCATAATGAATATAGCCATTAATAAAGAAAGAAAAGATAATTTCGTGGTCATTGCATGAAAAATACTTCTTGTAACAATGAGAAAAGCCTACTTAGCTTGACGTGATATGAAAGTCTCATTGTCTCGGAATTGCACAACTTCACATTAGCACGAAATGCAATCCAAGATGAATGGATGCTTTGGCTGATGGAAGTAAGTTGATTTTCTGTTTCGATGGTGTTTAAATTTGTTTGATTTAATCAATATACTAGTTTGTTTAGCCACATATATTAATTGCATCATCAATATATCAAAATGTGTTTTTTTAACCAAAAGAGGTGAACTGCTAAGTAGAAGAAATGATGGCAGGTACTCTTTATCTTGCAACGCAACCAATATATTATCAATAAGAAATGCAAAACAAGATGGAGGACTCTATTGTTTGATGGAATTGAACGAATTTATGTTATAGACAGTTCATTGACATTGTTTTCATAATGAATATAGCCATTAATAATGTGACAAAAGATAATTTTATCGTCATTCCATGAAAAATACTTCTTGTCACAATAAGGGGATCCTAATTAGCTTGAGGTGATATGAAAGTCTCATTGTTTTGGCATTACACAACTTCACATTTGCACGAAATGCAAACCAAGATGAATGGATGCTTTGGCTGATGGAAGTAAGTTGATTTAGTGTTTCAATGGTGTTTAAATTTGTTTGATTTAATCAATATACTAATTTGTTTAGCCACATATGTTAATTGCATCATCAATATATCAAAATGTGTTTTTGGAACCAAAAGAGGTTAACTGCTAACTAGAAGAAATGATTGCAGGTACTCCTTATCTCGTAACGCAAGCAATATATTATCAATAAGAAATACAAAACAAGATGGAGGACTCGATTGTTTGATGGAATCGAATGAATTCATGTTATAGACGGTTCTTTGGCATTGTTTTCATAATGAATATAGCCATTAATAAAGACACAAAAGATAATTTCATGGTCATGTCATGAAAAATACTTCTTGCAACAATAAGAGGAGCCTAATTGGCTTGAGGTGATATGAAAGTCTCACTGTTTTGGAATTACACAACTTCACATTAGCACGAAATGCAAACCAAGATGAATGGATGCTTTGGCTGGTGGAAGTAAGTTGATTTAGTGTTTCAATGGTGTTTAAATTTGTTTGATTTAATCAATATACTAGTTTGTTTAGCCACATATGTTAATTGCATCATCAATATATCAAAATGTGTTTTTGGAACGAAAAGAGGTGAACTGCTGACTAGAAGAAATAATGGTAGGTACTCTTTACCTTGTAACGCAACCAATATATTATCAATAAGAAATGCAAAACAAGATGGAGGACTCTATTGTTTGATAGAATTGAATGAATTCATGTTATAGACGCTTCATTGGCATTGTTTTCATAATGAAGATAGCCATTAATAAAGAAAGAAAAGATAATTTCATGGTCATTGGATGAAAAATACTTCTTGTAACAATAAGAAAAGCCTAATTAGCTTGATGTGATATGAAAGTCTCATTGTCTTGGAATTACACAACTTCACATTAGCACGAAATGCAATCCCAGATGAATGGATGCTTTGGCTGATGGAAGTAAGTTAATTTAGTGTTTCAATGGTGTTTAAATTTGTTTGATTTAATCAATATACTAGTTTGTTTAGCCACATATGTTAATTGCATCATCAATATATCAAAATGTGTTTTTGGAACCAAAAGAGGTGAACTGTTGAGTAGAAGAAATGATGGCAGGTACTCTTTATCTTGCAACGCAACCAATATATTATCAATAAGAAATGCAAAACAAGATGGAGGACTCTATTGTTTGATGGAATTGACTGAATTCATGTTATAGACGGTTCATGGACATTGTTTTCATAATGCATATAGCCATTAATAAAGTGACAAAAGATAATTTTATGGTCATTCCATGAAAAATACTTCTTGTCACAATAAGAGGATCCTAATTAGCTTGAGGTGATATGAAAGTCTCATTGTTTTGGAATTACACAACTTCACATTAGCACAAAATGCAAACCAAGATGAATGGATGCTTTGGCTGATGGAAGTAAATTGATTTAGTGTCTCAATGGTGTTTAAATTTGTTTGATTTAATCAATATACTAATTTGTTTAGCCACATATGTTAATTGCATCATCAATATATCAAAATGTGTTTTTGGAACCAAAAGAGGTGAACTGCTAACTAGAAGAAATGATGGCAGGTACTCTTTATCTTGTAACGCAACCAATATATTATCAATAAGAAATGCAAAACAAGATGGAGGACTCTATTTTTGATGGAATTGAATGAATTCACGTTATAGACGGTTCTTTGGCATTGTTTTCATAATGAATATAGCCATTAATAAAGACACAAAAGATAATTTCATGGTCATGTCATGAAAAATACTTCTTGTAACAATAAGAGGAGCCTAATTAGCTTGAGGTCATATGAAAGTCTCATTGTTTTGGAATTACACAACTTCACATTAGCACGATATGCAATCCAAGATGAATGGATGCTTTGGCTGATGGAAGTAAGTTGATTTACTGTTTCAATGGTGTTTAAATTTGTTTGATTTAATCAATATACTAGTTTGTTTAGCCACATATGTTAATTGCATCATCAATATATCAAAATGTGTTTTTGGAAACCAAAAGAGGTGAACTGCTAAGTAGAAGAAATGATGGCAGGTACTTTTATCTTGTAACGCAACCAATATATTATCAATAAGAAATGCAAAACAAGATGGAGGACTCTATTGTTTGATGGAATTGAATGAATTCATGTTATAGACGGTTCTGTGGCATTGTTTTCCTGATGAATATAGCCATTAATAAGGACACAAAAGATAATTTCATGGTCATGTCATGAAAAATATACTTTCTTGTAACAATAAGAGGAGCCTAATTAGCTTGAGGTGATATGAAAGTCTCATTGTTTTGGAATTACACAATTTCACATTAGCACGAAATGCAATCCAAGATGAATGGATCCTTTGGTTGATGGAAGTAAGTTGATTTACTGTTTCAATGGTGTTTAAATTTGTTTGATTTAATCAATATACTAGTTTGTTTAGCCACATATGTTAATTGCATCATCAATATATCAAAATGTGTTTTTGGAACCAAAAGAGGTGAACTGCTAAGTAGAAGAAATGATGGCAGGTACACTTTATCTTGCAACGCAACCAATATATTATCAATAAGAAATGCAAAACAAGATGGAGGACTCTATTGTTTGATGGAATTGAATGAATTCATGTTATAGACGGTTCATGGACATTGTTTTCATAATGAATATAGCCATTAATAAAGTGACAAAAGATAATTTTATGGACATTCCATGAAAAATACTTCTTGTCACAATAAGAGGATCCTAATTAGCTTGAGGTGATATGAAAGTCTCATTGTTTTGGAATTACACAACTTCACATTAGCACAAAATGCAACCCAAGATGTATGGATGCTTTGGCTGATGGAAGTAAGTTGATTTAGTGTTTCAATGGTGTTTAAATTTGTTTGATTTAATCAATATACTAGTTTGTTTAGCCACATATGTTAATTGCATCATCAATATATCAAAATGTGTTTTTGGAACCAAAAGAGGTGAACTGCTAACTAGAAGAAATGATGGCAGGTACTCCTTATCTTGTAACACAACCAATATATTATCAATAAGAAATGCAAAACAAGATGGAGGACTTTATTGTTTGATGGAATTGAATGAATTCATGTTATAGACAGTTCTTTGGCATTGTTTTCCTAATTAATATAGCCATTAATAAAGACACAAAAGATAATTTCATGGTCATGTCATGAAAAATACTTCTTGTAACAATAAGAGGAGCCTAATTAGCTTGAGGTGATGTGAAAGTCTCATTGTTTTGGAATTACCCAACTTCACATTAGCACGAAATGCAATCCAAGATGAATGGATTCTTTGGCTGATGGAAGTAAGTTGATTTACTGCTTCAATGTTGTTTAAATTTGTTTGATTTAATAAATATACTAGATTGTTTTCCCACATATGTTAATTGCATCATCAATATATCAAAATGTGTTTTTGGAACCAAAATAGGTGAACTGCTAACTAGAAGAAATGATGGCAGGTACTCTTTATCTTGCAATGCAACCAATATATTATCAATAAGAAATGCAAAACAAGATGGATGGACTCTATTGTTTGATGGAATTGAATGAATTCATGTTATAGACGGTTCATGGACATTGTTTTCATAATGAATATAGCCATTAGTAAAGTGACAAAAGATAATTTTATGGTCATTCCATGAAAAATACTTCTTGTCACAATAAGAGGATCCTAATTAGCTTGAGGTGATATGAAAGTCTCATTGTTTTGGAATTACACAACTTCACATTAGCACAAAATGCAAACCAAGATGAATGGATGCTTTGGTTGATGGAAGTAAGTTGATTTAGTGTTTCAATGGTGTTTAAATTTGTTTGATTTAACCAATATACTAGTTTCTTTAGCCACATATGTTAATTTGCATCATCAATATATCAAAATGTGTTTTTGGAACCAAAAGAGGTGAACTGCTAACTAGAAGAAATGATGGCAGGTACTCTTTATCTTGTAACGCAACCAATATATTATCAATAAGAAATGCAAAACAAGATGGAGGACTCTATTGTTTGATGGAATTGAATGAATTCACGTTATAGACGGTTCTTTGGCATTGTTTTCATAATCAATATAGCCATTAATAAAGACACAAAAGATAATTTCATGGTCATGTCATGAAAAATACTTCTTGTAACAATAAGAGGAGCCTAATTAGCTTGAGGTGATATGAAAGTCTCATTGTTTTGGAATTACACAACTTCACATTAGCACGATATGCAATCCAAGATGAATGGATGCTTTGGCTGATGGAAGTAAGTTGATTTACTGTTTCAATGGTGTTTAAATTTGTTTGATTTAATCAATATACTAGTTTGTTTAGCCACATATGTTAATTGCATCATCAATATATCAAAATGTGTTTTTGGAACCAAAAGAGGTCAACTGCTAAGTAGAAGAAATGATGGCAGGTACTTTTATCTTGTAACACAACCAATATATTATCAATAAGAAATGCAAAACATAATGGAGGACTCTATTGTTTGATGGAATTGAATGAATTCATGTTATAGACGGTTCTGTGGCATTGTTTTCCTGATGAATATAGCCATTAATAAGGACAAAAAAGATAATTTCATCGTCATGTCATGAAAAATACTTCTTGTAACAATAAGAGGAGCCTAATTAGCTTGAGGTGATATGAAAGTCTCATTGTTTTGGAATTACTCAACTTCACATTAGCACGAAATGCAATCCAAGATGAATGGATGCTTTGGCTGATGGAAGTAAGTTGATTTACTGTTTCAATGGTGTTTAAGTTTGTTTGATTTAATCAATATACTAGTTTGTTTAGCCACATATGTTAATTGCATCATCAATATATCAAAATGTGTTTTTGGAACCAAAAGAGGTGAACTGCTAAGTAGAAGAAATGATGCCTGGTACACTTTATCTTGCAACGCAACCAATATATTATCAATAAGAAGTGCAAAACAAGATGGAGGACTCTATTGTTTGATGGAATTGAATGAATTCATGTTATAGACGGTTCATGGACATTGTTTTCATAATGAATATAGCCATTAATAAAATGACAAAAGATAATTTTATGGACATTCCATGAAACATACTTCTTGTCACAATAAGAGGATCCTAATTAGCTTGAGGTGATATGAAAGTCTCATTGTTTTGGAATTACACAACTTCACATTAGCACAAAATGCAAACCAAGATGAATGGATGCTTTGGCTGATGGAAGTAAGTTGATTTATTGTTTCACTGGTGTTTTAATTCATCAATATACTAGTTTGTTTAGCCACATATGTTAATTGCATCATCAATATATCAAAATGTCTTTTTGGAACCAAAAGAGGTGAATTGTTAACTAGAAGAAATGATGGCAGGTACTCTTTATCTTGTAACGCAACCAATATATTATCAATAAGAAATGCAAAACAAGATGGAGGACTCTATTGTTTCATGGAATTGAATATATTCACGTTATAGACGGTTCTCTGGCATTGTTTTCATAAAGAATGGATGCTTTGGCTGATGGAAGTAAGTTGATTTACTGTTTCAATGGTGTTTAAATTTGTTTGATTTAATCAATATACTAGTTTGTTTAGCCACATATGTTAATTGCATCATCAATATATCAAAATGTGTTTTTGGAACCAAAAGAGGTGAACTGCTAACTAGAAGAAATGATGGGAGGTACTCTTTATCATGGAACGCAACCAATATATTATCAATAAGAAATGCAAAACAAGATGGAGGACTCTATTGTTTGATGGAATTGAATGAATTCATGTTATAGACGGTTCTTTGGCATTGTTTTCATAATGAATATAGCCATTAATAAAGACACAAAAGATAATTTCGTGGTCATGTCATGAAAAATACTTCTTGTAACAATAAGAGGAGCCTAATTAGCTTGAGCTTGAGGTGATATGAAAAGTCTCATTGTTTTGGAAATACACAACTTCACATTAGCACGAAATGCAAACCAAGATGAATGGATGCTTTGGCTGGTGGAAGTAAGTTGATTTACTGTTTCAATGGTGTTTAAATTTGTTTGATTTAATCAATATACTAGTTTGTTTAGCCACATATGTTAATTGCATCATCAATATATCAAAATGTGTTTTTGGAACCAAAAGAGGTGAACTGCTAACTAGAAGAAATGATGGGAGGTACTCTTTATCATGGAACGCAACCAATATATTATCAATAAGAAATGCAAAACAAGATGGAGGACTCTATTGTTTGATGGAATTGAATGAATTCATGTTATAGACGGTTCTTTGGCATTGTTTTCATAATGAATATAGCCATTAATAAAGACACAAAAGATAATTTCGTGGTCATGTCATGAAAAATACTTCTTGTAACAATAAGAGGAGCCTAATTAGCTTGAGGTGATATGAAAGTCTCATTGTTTTGGAAATACACAACTTCACATTAGCACGAAATGCAAACCAAGATGAATGGATGCTTTGGCTGGTGGAAGTAAGTTGATTTAGTGTCTCAATGGTGTTTAAATTTGTTTGATTTAATCAATATACTAGTTTGTTTAGCCACATATGTTTATTGCATCATCAATATATCAAAATGTGTTTTTGGAACCAAAAGAGGTGAACTACTAACTAGATGAAATGGTGGCAGGTACTTTTTATCTTGTAACGCAACCAATATATTATCAATAAGAAATGCAAAACAAGATGGAGGACTCTATTGTTTGATGGAATTGAATGAATTTATGTTATAGACGGTTCATTGGCATTGTTTTCATAATGAAAATAGCCATTAATAAAGACACAAAAGATAATTTCATGGTCATGCCATGAAAAATACTTCTTGTAACAATAAGAGGAGCCTAATTAGCTTGAGGTGATATGAAAGTCTCATTGTTTTGGAATTACACAACTTCACATTAGCACAAAATGCATACCAAGATGAATGGACGCTTTGGCTGATGGAAGTAAGTTGATTTACTGTTTCAATGGTGTTTAAATTTGTTTGATTTAATCAATATACTAGTTTGTTTAGCCACATATGTTAATTGCATCATCAATATATCAAAATGTGTTTTTGGAACCAAAAGAGGTGAACTGCTAAGTTGAAGAAATGATGGCAGGTACTCTTTATCTTGTAACGCAACCAATATATTATCAATAAGACATGCAAAACAAGATGGAGGACTCTATTGTTTGATGGAATTGAATGAATTCATGTTATAGACGGTTCTTTGGCATTGTTTTCATAATGAATATAGCCATTAATAAAGACACAAAAGATAATTTCGTGGTCATGTCATGAAAAATACTTCTTGTAACAATAAGAGGAGCCTAATTAGCTTGAGGTGATATGAAAGTCTCATTGTTTTGGAAATACACAACTTCACATTAGCACGAAATGCAAACCAAGATGAATGGATGCTTTGGCTGGTGGAAGTAAGTTGATTTAGTGTTTCAATGGTGTTTAAATTTGTTTGATTTAATCAATATACTAGTTTGTTTAGCCACATATGTTAATTGCATCATCAATATATCAAAATGTGTTTTTGGAACCAAAAGAGGTGAACTGCTAACTAGAAGAAATGATGGGAGGTACTCTTTATCATGGAACGCAACCAATATATTATCAATAAGAAATGCAAAACAAGATGGAGGACTCTATTGTTTGATGGAATTGAATGAATTCATGTTATAGACGGTTCTTTGGCATTGTTTTCATAATGAATATAGCCATTAATAAAGACACAAAAGATAATTTCGTGGTCATGTCATGAAAAATACTTCTTGTAACAATAAGAGGAGCCTAATTAGCTTGAGGTGATATGAAAGTCTCATTGTTTTGGAAATACACAACTTCACATTAGCACGAAATGCAAACCAAGATGAATGGATGCTTTGGCTGGTGGAAGTAAGTTGATTTAGTGTTTCAATGGTGTTTAAATTTGTTTGATTTAATCAATATACTAGTTTGTTTAGCCACATATGTTAATTGCATCATCAATATATCAAAATGTGTTTTTGGAACCAAAAGATGTGAACTGCTAACTAGAAGAACTGATGGCAGGTACTCTTTACCTTGTAATGCAACCAATATATTATCAATAAGAAATGCAAATCAAGATGGAGGACTCTATTGTTTGAAGGAATTGAATGAATTCATGTTATAGACAGTTCATTGGCATTGTTTTCATAATGAATATAGCCATTAATAAAGACACAAAAGATAATTTCATGGTCATGTCATGAAAAATACTTCTTGTAAAAATAAGCGGAGCCTAATTAGCTTGAGGTGATATGAAAGTCTCATTGTTTTGGAATTACACAACTTCACATTTGCACGAAATGCAAACCAAGACTAATGGATGCTTTGGCTGATGGATGTAAGTTGATTTATTGTTTCAATGGTGTTTAAATTTGTTTGATTTAATCAATATACTAGTTTGTTTAGCCACATATGTTAATTGCATCATCAATATATCAAAATGTGTTTTTGGAACCAAAAGAGGTGAACTGCTAAGTAGAAGAAATGATGGCAGGTACTCTTTATCTTGCAACGCAACCAATATATTATCAATAAGAAATGCAAAACAAGATGGAGGACTCTATTGTTTGATGGAATTGACTGAATTCATGTTATAGACGGTTCATGGACATTGTTTTCATAATGCATATAGCCATTAATAAAGTGACAAAAGATAATTTTATGGTCATTCCATGAAAAATACTTCTTGTCACAATAAGAGGATCCTAATTAGCTTGAGGTGATATGAAAGTCTCATTGTTTTGGAATTACACAACTTCACATTAGCACAAAATGCAAACCAAGATGAATGGATGCTTTGGCTGATGGAAGTAAATTGATTTAGTGTCTCAATGGTGTTTAAATTTGTTTGATTTAATCAATATACTAATTTGTTTAGCCACATATGTTAATTGCATCATCAATATATCAAAATCTGTTTTTGGAACCAAAAGAGGTGAACTGCTAACTAGAAGAAATGATGGCAGGTACTCTTTATCTTGTAACGCAACCAATATATTATCAATAAGAAATGCAAAACAAGATGGAGGACTCTATTTTTGATGGAATTGAATGAATTCACGTTATAGACGGTTCTTTGGCATTGTTTTCATAATGAATATAGCCATTAATAAAGACACAAAAGATAATTTCATGGTCATGTCATGAAAAATACTTCTTGTAACAATAAGAGGAGCCTAATTAGCTTGAGGTCATATGAAAGTCTCATTGTTTTGGAATTACACAACTTCACATTAGCACGATATGCAATCCAAGATGAATGGATGCTTTGGCTGATGGAAGTAAGTTGATTTACTGTTTCAATGGTGTTTAAATTTGTTTGATTTAATCAATATACTAGTTTGTTTAGCCACATATGTTAATTGCATCATCAATATATCAAAATGTGTTTTTGGAACCAAAAGAGGTGAACTGCTAAGTAGAAGAAATGATGGCAGGTACTTTTATCTTGTAACGCAACCAATATATTATCAATAAGAAATGCAAAACAAGATGGAGGACTCTATTGTTTGATGGAATTGAATGAATTCATGTTATAGACGGTTCTGTGGCATTGTTTTCCTGATGAATATAGCCATTAATAAGGACACAAAAGATAATTTCATGGTCATGTCATGAAAAATACTTCTTGTAACAATAAGAGGAGCCTAATTAGCTTGAGGTGATATGAAAGTCTCATTGTTTTGGAATTACACAATTTCACATTAGCACGAAATGCAATCCAAGATGAATGGATCCTTTGGTTGATGGAAGTAAGTTGATTTACTGTTTCAATGGTGTTTAAATTTGTTTGATTTAATCAATATACTAGTTTGTTTAGCCACATATGTTAATTGCATCATCAATATATCAAAATGTGTTTTTGGAACCAAAAGAGGTGAACTGCTAAGTAGAAGAAATGATGGCAGGTACACTTTATCTTGCAACGCAACCAATATATTATCAATAAGAAATGCAAAACAAGATGGAGGACTCTATTGTTTGATGGAATTGAATGAATTCATGTTATAGACGGTTCATGGACATTGTTTTCATAATGAATATAGCCATTAATAAAGTGACAAAAGATAATTTTATGGACATTCCATGAAAAATACTTCTTGTCACAATAAGAGGATCCTAATTAGCTTGAGGTGATATGAAAGTCTCATTGTTTTGGAATTACACAACTTCACATTAGCACAAAATGCAACCCAAGATGTATGGATGCTTTGGCTGATGGAAGTAAGTTGATTTAGTGTTTCAATGGTGTTTAAATTTGTTTGATTTAATCAATATACTAGTTTGTTTAGCCACATATGTTAATTGCATCATCAATATATCAAAATGTGTTTTTGGAACCAAAAGAGGTGAACTGCTAACTAGAAGAAATGATGGCAGGTACTCCTTATCTTGTAACACAACCAATATATTATCAATAAGAAATGCAAAACAAGATGGAGGACTTTATTGTTTGATGGAATTGAATGAATTCATGTTATAGACAGTTCTTTGGCATTGTTTTCCTAATTAATATAGCCATTAATAAAGACACAAAAGATAATTTCATGGTCATGTCATGAAAAATACTTCTTGTAACAATAAGAGGAGCCTAATTAGCTTGAGGTGATGTGAAAGTCTCATTGTTTTGGAATTACCCAACTTCACATTAGCACGAAATGCAATCCAAGATGAATGGATTCTTTGGCTGATGGAAGTAAGTTGATTTACTGCTTCAATGTTGTTTAAATTTGTTTGATTTAATAAATATACTAGATTGTTTTCCCACATATGTTAATTGCATCATCAATATATCAAAATGTGTTTTTGGAACCAAAATAGGTGAACTGCTAACTAGAAGAAATGATGGCAGGTACTCTTTATCTTGCAATGCAACCAATATATTATCAATAAGAAATGCAAAACAAGATGGAAGACTCTATTGTTTGATGGAATTGAATGAATTCATGTTATAGACGGTTCATGGACATTGTTTTCATAATGAATATAGCCATTAGTAAAGTGACAAAAGATAATTTTATGGTCATTCCATGAAAAATACTTCTTGTCACAATAAGAGGATCCTAATTAGCTTGAGGTGATATGAAAGTCTCATTGTTTTGGAATTACACAACTTCACATTAGCACAAAATGCAAACCAAGATGAATGGATGCTTTGGTTGATGGAAGTAAGTTGATTTAGTGTTTCAATGGTGTTTAAATTTGTTTGATTTAACCAATATACTAGTTTCTTTAGCCACATATGTTAATTGCATCATCAATATATCAAAATGTGTTTTTGGAACCAAAAGAGGTGAACTGCTAACTAGAAGAAATGATGGCAGGTACTCTTTATCTTGTAACGCAACCAATATATTATCAATAAGAAATGCAAAACAAGATGGAGGACTCTATTGTTTGATGGAATTGAATGAATTCACGTTATAGACGGTTCTTTGGCATTGTTTTCATAATCAATATAGCCATTAATAAAGACACAAAAGATAATTTCATGGTCATGTCATGAAAAATACTTCTTGTAACAATAAGAGGAGCCTAATTAGCTTGAGGTGATATGAAAGTCTCATTGTTTTGGAATTACACAACTTCACATTAGCACGATATGCAATCCAAGATGAATGGATGCTTTGGCTGATGGAAGTAAGTTGATTTACTGTTTCAATGGTGTTTTAAATTTGTTTGATTTAATCAATATACTAGTTTGTTTAGCCACATATGTTAATTGCATCATCAATATATCAAAATGTGTTTTTGGAACCAAAAGAGGTCAACTGCTAAGTAGAAGAAATGATGGCAGGTACTTTTATCTTGTAACACAACCAATATATTATCAATAAGAAATGCAAAACATAATGGAGGACTCTATTGTTTGATGGAATTGAATGAATTCATGTTATAGACGGTTCTGTGGCATTGTTTTCCTGATGAATATAGCCATTAATAAGGACAAAAAAGATAATTTCATGGTCATGTCATGAAAAATACTTCTTGTAACAATAAGAGGAGCCTAATTAGCTTGAGGTGATATGAAAGTCTCATTGTTTTGGAATTACTCAACTTCACATTAGCACGAAATGCAATCCAAGATGAATGGATGCTTTGGCTGATGGAAGTAAGTTGATTTACTGTTTCAATGGTGTTTAAATTTGTTTGATTTAATCAATATATACTAGTTTGTTTAGCCACATATGTTAATTGCATCATCAATATATATCAAAATGTGTTTTTGGAACCAAAAGAGGTGAACTGCTAAGTAGAAGAAATGATGCCTGGTACACTTTATCTTGCAACGCAACCAATATATTATCAATAAGAAGTGCAAAACAAGATGGAGGACTCTATTGTTTGATGGAATTGAATGAATTCATGTTATAGACGGTTCATGGACATTGTTTTCATAATGAATATAGCCATTAATAAAATGACAAAAGATAATTTTATGGACATTCCATGAAACATACTTCTTGTCACAATAAGAGGATCCTAATTAGCTTGAGGTGATATGAAAGTCTCATTGTTTTGGAATTACACAACTTCACATTAGCACAAAATGCAAACCAAGATGAATGGATGCTTTGGCTGATGGAAGTAAGTTGATTTATTGTTTCACTGGTGTTTTAATTCATCAATATACTAGTTTGTTTAGCCACATATGTTAATTGCATCATCAATATATCAAAATGTCTTTTTGGAACCAAAAGAGGTGAATTGTTAACTAGAAGAAATGATGGCAGGTACTCTTTATCTTGTAACGCAACCAATATATTATCAATAAGAAATGCAAAACAAGATGGAGGACTCTATTGTGTCATGGAATTGAATATATTCACGTTATAGACGGTTCTCTGGCATTGTTTTCATAAAGAATGGATGCTTTGGCTGATGGAAGTAAGTTGATTTACTGTTTCAATGGTGTTTAAAATTTTGTTTTGATTTAATCAATATACTAGTTTGTTTAGCCACATATGTTAATTGCATCATCAATATATCAAAATGTGTTTTTGGAACCAAAAGAGGTGAACTGCTAACTAGAAGAAATGATGGGAGGTACTCTTTATCATGGAACGCAACCAATATATTATCAATAAGAAATGCAAAACAAGATGGAGGACTCTATTGTTTGATGGAATTGAATGAATTCATGTTATAGACGGTTCTTTGGCATTGTTTTCATAATGAATATAGCCATTAATAAAGACACAAAAGATAATTTCGTGGTCATGTCATGAAAAATACTTCTTGTAACAATAAGAGGAGCCTAATTAGCTTGAGGTGATATGAAAGTCTCATTGTTTTGGAAATACACAACTTCACATTAGCACGAAATGCAAACCAAGATGAATGGATGCTTTGGCTGGTGGAAGTAAGTTGATTTACTGTTTCAATGGTGTTTAAATTTGTTTGATTTAATCAATATACTAGTTTGTTTAGCCACATATGTTTAATTGCATCATCAATATATCAAAATGTGTTTTTGGAACCAAAAGAGGTGAACTGCTAACTAGAAGAAATGATGGGAGGTACTCTTTATCATGGAACGCAACCAATATATTATCAATAAGAAATGCAAAACAAGATGGAGGACTCTATTGTTTGATGGAATTGAATGAATTCATGTTATAGACGGTTCTTTGGCATTGTTTTTCATAATGAATATAGCCATTAATAAAGACACAAAAGATAATTTCGTGGTCATGTCATGAAAAATACTTCTTGTAACAATAAGAGGAGCCTAATTAGCTTGAGGTGATATGAAAGTCTCATTGTTTTGGAAATACACAACTTCACATTAGCACGAAATGCAAACCAAGATGAATGGATGCTTTGGCTGGTGGAAGTAAGTTGATTTAGTGTCTCAATGGTGTTTAAATTTGTTTGATTTAATCAATATACTAGTTTGTTTAGCCACATATGTTTATTGCATCATCAATATATCAAAATGTGTTTTTGGAACCAAAAGAGGTGAACTACTAACTAGATGAAATGGTGGCAGGTACTTTTTATCTTGTAACGCAACCAATATATTATCAATAAGAAATGCAAAACAAGATGGAGGACTCTATTGTTTGATGGAATTGAATGAATTTATGTTATAGACGGTTCATTGGCATTGTTTTCATAATGAAAATAGCCATTAATAAAGACACAAAAGATAATTTCATGTGGTCATGCCATGAAAAAAATACTTCTTGTAACAATAAGAGGAGCCTAATTAGCTTGAGGTGATATGAAAGTCTCATTGTTTTGGAATTACACAAACTTCACATTAGCACAAAATGCATACCAAGATGAATGGACGCTTTGGCTGATGGAAGTAAGTTGATTTACTGTTTCAATGGTGTTTAAATTTGTTTGATTTAATCAATATACTAGTTTGTTTTAGCCACATATGTTAATTGCATCATCAATATATCAAAATGTGTTTTTGGAAACCAAAAGAGGTGAACTGCTAAGTTGAAGAAATGATGGCAGGTACTCTTTATCTTGTAACGCAACCAATATATTATCAATAAGACATGCAAAACAAGATGGAGGACTCTATTGTTTGATGGAATTGAATGAATTCATGTTATAGACGGTTCTTTGGCATTGTTTTCATAATGAATATAGCCATTAATAAAGACACAAAAGATAATTTCGTGGTCATGTCATGAAAAATACTTCTTGTAACAATAAGAGGAGCCTAATTAGCTTGAGGTGATATGAAAGTCTCATTGTTTTGGAAATACACAACTTCACATTAGCACGAAATGCAAACCAAGATGAATGGATGCTTTGGCTGGTGGAAGTAAGTTGATTTAGTGTTTCAATGGTGTTTAAATTTGTTTGATTTAATCAATATACTAGTTTGTTTAGCCACATATATGTTAATTGCATCATCAATATATCAAAATGTGTTTTTGGAACCAAAAGAGGTGAACTGCTAACTAGAAGAAATGATGGGAGGTACTCTTTATCATGGAACGCAACCAATATATTATCAATAAGAAATGCAAAACAAGATGGAGGACTCTATTGTTTGATGGAATTGAATGAATTCATGTTATAGACGGTTCTTTGGCATTGTTTTCATAATGAATATAGCCATTAATAAAGACACAAAAGATAATTTCGTGGTCATGTCATGAAAAATACTTCTTGTAACAATAAGAGGAGCCTAATTAGCTTGAGGTGATATGAAAGTCTCATTGTTTTGGAAATACACAACTTCACATTAGCACGAAATGCAAACCAAGATGAATGGATGCTTTGGCTGGTGGAAGTAAGTTGATTTAGTGTTTCAATGGTGTTTAAATTTGTTTGATTTAATCAATATACTAGTTTGTTTAGCCACATATGTTAATTGCATCATCAATATATCAAAATGTGTTTTTGGAACCAAAAGATGTGAACTGCTAACTAGAAGAAATGATGGCAGGTACTCTTTACCTTGTAATGCAACCAATATATTATCAATAAGAAATGCAAATCAAGATGGAGGACTCTATTGTTTGAAGGAATTGAATGAATTCATGTTATAGACAGTTCATTGGCATTGTTTTCATAATGAATATAGCCATTAATAAAGACACAAAAGATAATTTCATGGTCATGTCATGAAAAATACTTCTTGTAAAAATAAGCGGAGCCTAATTAGCTTGAGGTGATATGAAAGTCTCATTTGTTTTGGAATTACACAACTTCACATTTGCACGAAATGCAAACCAAGATGAATGGATGCTTTGGCTGATGGATGTAAGTTGATTTATTGTTTCAATGGTGTTTAAATTTGTTTGATTTAATCAATATACTAGTTTGTTTAGCCACATATGTTAATTGCATCATCAATATATCAAAATGTGTTTTTGGAACCAAAAGAGGTGAAACTGCTAAGTAGAAGAAATGATGGCAGGTACTCTTTATCTTGCAACGCAACCAATATATTATCAATAAGAAATGCAAAACAAGATGGAGGACTCTATTGTTTGATGGAATTGAATGAATTCATGTTATAGACGGTTCATTGGCACATTGTTTTCATAATGAATATAGCCATTAATAAAGTGACAAAAGATAATTTTATGGTCATTCCATGAAAAATACTTCTTGTCACAATAAGAGGATCCTAATTAGCTTGAGGTGATATGAAAGTCTCATTGTTTTGGAATTACACAACTTCACATTAGCACGAAATGCAAACCAAGATGAATGGATGCTTTGGCTGATGGAAGTAAGTTGATTTAGTGTTTCAATGGTGTTTAAATTTGTTTGATTTAATCAATATACTAGTTTGTTTAGCCACATATGTTAATTGCATCATCAATATATCAAAATGTGTTTTTGGAACCAAAAGAGGTGAACTGCTAACTAGAAGAAATGATGGCAGGTACTCTTTATCTTGTAACGCAACCAATATATTATCAATAAGAAATGCAAAAACAAGATGGAGGACTCTATTGTTTGATGGAATTGAATGAATTCATGTTATAGACGGTTCTTTGGCATTGTTTTCATAATGAATATAGCCATTAATAAAGACACAAAAGATAATTTCATGGTCATGTCATGAAAAATACTTCTTGTAACAATAAGAGGAGCCTAATTAGCTTGAGGTGATATGAAAGTCTCATTGTTTTGGAATTACACAACTTCACATTAGCACGAAATGCAATCCAAGATGAATGGATGCTTTGGCTGATGGAAGTAAGTTGATTTACTGTTTCAAATGGTGTTTAAATTTGTTTGATTTAATCAATATATACTAGTTTGTTTAGCCACATATGTTAATTGCATCATCAATATATCAAAATGTGTTTTTGGAACCAAAAGAGGTGAACTGCTAAGTAGAAGAAATGATGGCAGGTACTCTTTATCTTGCATCGCAACCAATATATTATCAATAAGAAATGCAAAACAAGATGGAGGACTCTATTGTTTGATGGAATTGAATGAATTCATGTTATAGACGGTTCTTTGGCATTGTTTTCATAACGAATATAGCCATTAATAAAGACACAAAAGATAATTTCATGGTCATGTCATGAAAAATACTTCTTCTTGTAACAATAAGAGGAGCCTAATTAGCTTGACGTGATATGAAAGTCTCATTGTTTTGGAATTACAAAACTTCACATTAGCACGAAATGCAATCCAAGATGAATGGATGCTTTTGGCTGATGGAAGTAAGTTGATTTACTGTTTCAATGGTGTTTAAATTTGTTTGATTTAATCAAATATACTAGTTTGTTTAGCCACATATGTTAATTGCATCATCAATATATCAAAATGTGTTTTTGGAACCAAAAGAGGTGAACTGCTAAGTAGAAGAAATGATGGCAGGTACTCTTTATCTTGCAACGCAACCAATATATTATCAATAAGAAATGCAAAACAAGATGGAGGACTCTATTGTTTGATGGAATTGAATGAATTCATGTTATAGACGCTTCATGGACATTGTTTTCATAATGAATATAGCCATTAATAAAGTGACAAAAGATAATTTTATGGTCATTCATGAAAAATACTTCTTGTCACAATAAGAGGATCCTAATTAGCTTAAGGTGATATGAAAGTCTCATTGTTTTGGAATTACACAACTTCACATTAGTACGAAATGCAAACCAAGATGAATGGATGCTTTGGCTGATGGAAGTTAGTTGATTTAGTGTTTCAATGGTGTTTAAATTTGTTTGATTTAATCAATATACTAGTTTGTTTAGCCACATATGTTAATTGCATCATCAATATATCAAAATGTGTTTTTTGGAACCAAAAGAGGTGAACTGCTAAGTAGAAGAAATGATGGCAGGTACTCTTTATCTTGTAACGCAACCAATATATTATCAATAAGAAATGCAAAACAAGATGGAGGACTCTATTGTTTGATGGAATTGAATGAATTCATGTTATAGACGGTTCTTTGGCATTGTTTTCATAATGAATATAGCCATTAATAAAGACACACAAGATAATTTCATGGTCATGTCATGAAAAATACTTCATGTAACAATAAGAGGAGCCTAATTAGCTTGAGGTGATATGAAAGTCTCATTGTTTTGGAATTACACAACTTCACATTAGCACGAAATGCAATCCAAGATGAATGGATGCTTTGGCTGATGGAAGTAAGTTGATTTACTGTTTCAATGGTGTTTAAATTTGTTTGATTTAATCCATATACTAGTTTGTTTAGCCACATATGTTAATTGCATCATCAATATATCAAAATGTGTTTTTGGAACCAAAAGAGGTGAACTGCTAACTAGAAGAAATGATGGGAGGTACTCTTTATCATGGAACGCAACCAATATATTATCAATAAGAAATGCAAAACAAGATGGAGGACTCTATTGTTTGATGGAATTGAATGAATTCATGTTATAGACGGTTCTTTGGCATTGTTTTCATAATGAATATAGCCATTAATAAAGACACAAAAGATAATTTCGTGGTCATGTCATGAAAAATACTTCTTGTAACAATAAGAGGAGCCTAATTAGCTTGAGGTGATATGAAAGTCTCATTGTTTTGGAAATACACAACTTCACATTAGCACGAAATGCAAACCAAGATGAATGGATGCTTTGGCTGGTGGAAGTAAGTTGATTTAGTGTCTCAATGGTGTTTAAATTTGTTTGATTTAATCAATATACTAGTTTGTTTAGCCACATATGTTTATTGCATCATCAATATATCAAAATGTGTTTTTGGAACCAAAAGAGGTGAACTACTAACTAGATGAAATGGTGGCAGGTACTTTTTATCTTGTAACGCAACCAATATATTATCAATAAGAAATGCAAAACAAGATGGAGGACTCTATTGTTTGATGGAATTGAATGAATTTATGTTATAGACGGTTCATTGGCATTGTTTTCATAATGAAAATAGCCATTAATAAAGACACAAAAGATAATTTCATGGTCATGCCATGAAAAATACTTCTTGTAACAATAAGAGGAGCCTAATTAGCTTGAGGTGATATGAAAGTCTCATTGTTTTGGAATTACACAACTTCACATTAGCACAAAATGCATACCAAGATGAATGGACGCTTTGGCTGATGGAAGTAAGTTGATTTACTGTTTCAATGGTGTTTAAATTTGTTTGATTTAATCAATATACTAGTTTGTTTAGCCACATATGTTAATTGCATCATCAATATATCAAAATGTGTTTTTGGAACCAAAAGAGGTGAACTGCTAAGTTGAAGAAATGATGGCAGGTACTCTTTATCTTGTAACGCAACCAATATATTATCAATAAGACATGCAAAACAAGATGGAGGACTCTATTGTTTGATGGAATTGAATGAATTCATGTTATAGACGGTTTCTTTGGCATTGTTTTCATAATGAATATAGCCATTAATAAAGACACAAAAGATAATTTCGTGGTCATGTCATGAAAAATACTTCTTGTAACAATAAGAGGAGCCTAATTAGCTTGAGGTGATATGAAAGTCTCATTGTTTTGGAAATTACACAACTTCACATTAGCACGAAATGCAAACCAAGATGAATGGATGCTTTGGCTGGTGGAAGTAAGTTGATTTAGTGTTTCAATGGTGTTTAAATTTGTTTGATTTAATCAATATACTAGTTTGTTTAGCCACATATGTTAATTGCATCATCAATATATCAAAATGTGTTTTTGGAACCAAAAGAGGTGAACTGCTAACTAGAAGAAATGATGGCAGGTACTCTTTATCATGGAACGCAACCAATATATTATCAATAAGAAATGCAAAACAAGATGGAGGACTCTATTGTTTGATGGAATTGAATGAATTCATGTTATAGACGGTTCTTTGGCATTGTTTTCATAATGAATATAGCCATTAATAAAGACACAAAAGATAATTTTCGTGGTCATGTCATGAAAAATACTTCTTGTAACAATAAGAGGAGCCTAATTAGCTTGAGGTGATATGAAAGTCTCATTGTTTTGGAAATACACAACTTCACATTAGCACGAAATGCAAACCAAGATGAATGGATGCTTTGGCTGGTGGAAGTAAGTTGATTTAGTGTTTCAATGGTGTTTAAATTTGTTTGATTTAATCAATATACTAGTTTGTTTAGCCACATATGTTAATTGCATCATCAATATATCAAAATGTGTTTTTGGAACCAAAAGATGTGAACTGCTAACTAGAAGAAATGATGGCAGGTACTCTTTACCTTGTAATGCAACCAATATATTATCAATAAGAAATGCAAATCAAGATGGAGGACTCTATTGTTTGAAGGAATTGAATGAATTCATGTTATAGACAGTTCATTGGCATTGTTTTCATAATGAATATAGCCATTAATAAAGACACAAAAGATAATTTCATGGTCATGTCATGAAAAATACTTCTTGTAAAAATAAGCGGAGCCTAATTAGCTTGAGGTGATATGAAAGTCTCGTTGTTTTGGAATTACACAACTTCACATTTGCACGAAATGCAAACCAAGACTAATGGATGCTTTGGCTGATGGATGTAAGTTGATTTATTGTTTCAATGGTGTTTAAATTTGTTTGATTTAATCAATATACTAGTTTGTTTAGCCACATATGTTAATTGCATCATCAATATATCAAAATGTGTTTTTGGAACCAAAAGAGGTGAACTGCTAAGTAGAAGAAATGATGGCAGGTACTCTTTATCTTGCAACGCAACCAATATATTATCAATAAGAAATGCAAAACAAGATGGAGGACTCTATTGTTTGATGGAATTGAATGAATTCATGTTATAGACGCTTCATGGACATTGTTTTCATAATGAATATAGCCATTAATAAAGTGACAAAAGATAATTTTATGGTCATTCCATGGAAAATACTTCTTGTCACAATAAGAGGATCCTAATTAGCTTAAGGTGATATGAAAGTCTCATTGTTTTGGAATTACACAACTTCACATTAGTACGAAATGCAAACCAAGATGAATGGATGCTTTGGCTGATGGAAGTTAGTTGATTTAGTGTTTCAATGGTGTTTAAGTTTGTTTGATTTAATCAATATACTAGTTTGTTTAGCCACATATGTTAATTGCATCATCAATATATCAAAATGTGTTTTTGGAACCAAAAGAGGTGAACTTCTAAGTAGAAGAAATGATGGCAGGTACTCTTTATCTTGTAACGCAACCAATATATTATCAATAAGAAATGCAAAACAAGATGGGGGACTCTATTGTTTGATGGAATTGAATGAATTCATGTTATAGATGGTTCTTTGGCATTGTTTTCATAATGAATATAGCCATTAATAAAGACACACAAGATAATTTCATGGTCATGTCATGAAAAATACTTCATGTAACAATAAGAGGAGCCTAATTAGCTTGAGGTGATATGAAAGTCTCATTGTTTTGGAATTACACAACTTCACATTAGCACGAAATGCAATCCAAGATGAATGGATGCTTTGGCTGATGGAAGTAAGTTGATTTACTGTTCCAATGGTGTTTAAATTTGTTTGATTTAATCAATATACTAGTTTGTTTAGCCACATATGTTAATTGCATCATCAATATATCAAAATGTGTTTTTGGAACCAAAAGAGGTAAACTGCTAACTAGAAGAAATGATGGCAGGTACTCTTTATCTTGGAATGCAACCAATATATTATCAATAAGAAATGCAAAACAAGATGGAGGACTCTATTGTTTGATGGAATTGAATGAATTCATGTTATTGACGATTCTTTGGTATTGTTTTCATAGTGAATATAGCCATTAATAAAGACACAAAAGATAATTTCGTGGTCATGTCACGAAAAATACTTCTTGTAACAATAAGAGGAGCCTAATTAGCTTGACGTGATATGAAAGTCTCATTGTTTTGGAATTACACAACTTCACATCAGCACGAAATGCAAACCAAGATGAATGGATGCTTTGGCTGATGGAAGTAAGTTGATTTACTGTTTCAATGGTGTTTAAATTTGTTTGATTTAATCGATATACTAGTTTGTTTAGCCATATATGTTAATTGCATCATCAATATATCAAAATGTGTTTTTGTAACCATAAGAGGTGAATTGCTAAGTAGAAGAAATGATGGCAGGTACTCTTTATCTTGCAACGCAACCAATATATTATCAATAAGAAATGCAAAACAAGATGGAGGACTCTATTGTTTGATGGAATTGAATGAATTCATGTTATAGACGGTTCTTTGGCATTGTTTTCATAACGAATATAGCCATTAATAAAGACACAAAAGATAATTACATGGTCATGTCATGAAAAATACTTCTTGTAACAATAAGAGGAGCCTAATTAGCTTGACGTGATATGAAAGTCTCATTGTTTTGGAATTACAAAACTTCACATTAGCACGAAATGCAATCCAAGATGAATGGAGGCTTTGGCTGATGGAAGTAAGTTGATTTACTGTTTCAATGGTGTTTAAATTTGTTTGATTTAATCAAATATACTAGTTTGTTTAGCCACATATGTTAATTGCATCATCAATATATCAAAATGTGTTTTTGGAACCAAAAGAGGTGAACTGCTAAGTAGAAGAAATGATGGCAGGTACTCTTTATCTTGCAACGGAACCAATATATTATCAATAAGAAATGCAAAACAAGATGGAGGACTCTATTGTTTGATGGAATTGAATGAATTCATGTTATAGACGCTTCATGGACATTGTTTTCATAATGAATATAGCCATTAATAAAGTGACAAAAGATAATTTTATGGTCATTCCATGAAAAATACTTCTTGTCACAATAAGAGGATCCTAATTAGCTTGAGGTGATATGAAAGTCTCATTGTTTTGGAATTACACAACTTCACATTAGTACGAAATGCAAACCAAGATGAATGGATGCTTTGGCTGATGGAAGTTAGTTGATTTAGTGTTTCAATGGTGTTTAAGTTTGTTTGATTTAATCAATATACTAGTTTGTTTAGCCACATATGTTAATTGCATCATCAATATATCAAAATGTGTTTTTGGAACCAAAAGAGGTGAACTGCTAAGTAGAAGAAATGATGGCAGGTACTCTTTATCTTGTAACGCAACCAATATATTATCAATAAGAAATGCAAAACAAGATGGAGGACTCTATTGTTTGATGGAATTGAATGAATTCATGTTATAGACGGTTCTTTGGCATTGTTTTCATAATGAATATAGCCATTAATAAAGACACACAAGATAATTTCATGGTCATGTCATGAAAAATACTTCATGTAACAATAAGAGGAGCCTAATTAGCTTGAGGTGATATGAAAGTCTCATTGTTTTGGAATTACACAACTTCACATTAGCACGAAATGCAATCCAAGATGAATGGATGCTTTGGCTGATGGAAGTAAGTTGATTTACTGTTTCAATGGTGTTTAAATTTGTTTGATTTAATCAATATACTAGTTTGTTTAGCCACATATGTTAATTGCATCATCAATATATCAAAATGTGTTTTTGGAACCAAAAGAGGTGAACTGCTAAGTAGAAGAAATGATGGCAGGTACTCTTTATCTTGGAACGCAACCAATATATTATCAATAAGAAATGCAAAACAAGATGGAGGACTCTATTGTTTGATGGAATTGAATGAATTCATGTTATAGACGGTTCTTTGGCATTGTTTTTTCATAATGAATATAGCCATTAATAAAGACACAAAAGATAATTTCGTGGTCATGTCACGAAAAATACTTCTTGTAACAATAAGAGGAGCCTAATTAGCTTGAGTTGATATAAAAGTCTCATTGTTTTGGAATTACACAACTTCACATTAGCACGAAATGCAATCCAAGATGAATGGATGCTTTGGCTGATGGAAGTAAGTTGATTTACTGTTTCAATGGTGTTTAAATTTGTTTGAATTTAATCAATATACTAGTTTGTTTAGCCACATATGTTAATTGCATCATCAATATATCAAAATGTGCTTTTGGAACCAAAAGAGGTGAACTGCTAAGTAGAAGAAATGATGGCAGGTACTCTTTATCTTGTAACACAACCATTATATTATCAATAAGAAATGCAAAACAAGATGGAGGACTCTATTGTTTGATGGAATTGAATGAATTCATGTTATAGACGGTTCTTTGGCATTGTTTTCATGATGAATATAGCCATTAATAAAGACACAAAAGATAATTTCATGGTCATGTCATGAAAAATACTTCTTGTAACAATAAGAGGAGCCTAATTAGCTTGAGGTGATATGAAGGTCTCATTGTTTTGGAATTACAAAACTTCACATTAGCACGAAATGCAATCCAAGATGAATGGATGCTTTTGCTGATGGAAATAAGTTGATTTACTGTTTCAATGGTGTTTAAATTTGTTTGATTTTATCAATATACTAGTTTGTTTAGCCACATATGTTAATTGCATCATCAATATATCAAAATGTGTTTTTGTAACCAAAAGAGGTGAACTGCTAAGTAGAAGAAATGATGGCAGGTACTCTTTATCTTGCAACGCAACCAATATATTATCAATAAGAAAGAAATGCAAAACAAGATGGATGGACTCTATTGTTTGATGGAATTGAATGAATTCATGTTATAGACGGTTCATTGGCATTGTTTTCATAATGAATATAGCCATTAATAAAGTGACAAAAGATAATTTTATGGTCATGTCATGAAAAATACTTCTTGTCACAATAAGAGGATCCCTAATTAGCTTGAGGTGATATGAAAGTCTCATTGTTTTGGAATTACACAACTTCACATTAGCACGAAATGCAAACCAAGATGAATGGATGCTTTGGCTGATGGAAGTAAGTTGATTTAGTGTTTCAATGGTGTTTTAATTTGTTTGATTTAATCAATATACTAGTTTGTTTAGCCACATATATTAATTGCAACATCAATATATCAAAATGTGTTTTTGGATCCAAAAGAGGTGAACTGCTAACTAGAAGAAATGATGGCAGGTACTCTTTACCTTGTAACGCAACCAATATATTATCAATAAGAAATGCAAAACAAGATGGAGGACTCTATTGTTTGATGGAATTGAATGAATTCATGTTATAGACGGTTCATTGGCATTGTTTTCATAATGAATATAGCCATTAATAAAGACACAAAAGATAATTTCATGGTCATGTCATGAAAAATACTTCTTGTAAAAATAAGCGTAGCCTAATTAGCTTGAGGTGATATGAAAGTCTCATTGTTTTGGAATTAGACAACATCACATTTGCACGAAATGCAAACCAAGACTAATGGATGCTTTGGCTGATGGATGTAAGTTGATTTATTGTTTCAATGGTGTTTAAATTTGTTTGATTTAATCAATATACTGGTTTGTTTAGCCACATATGTTAATTGCATCATCAATATATCAAAATGTGTTTTTGGAACCAAAAGAGGTGAACTGCTAACTAGAAGAAATGATGGCAGGTACTCTTTACCTTGTAACGCAACCAATATATTATCAATAAGAAATGCAAAACAAGATGGAGGACTCTATTGATTGATGGAATTGAATGAATTCATGTTATAGACGCTTCATTGGCATTGTTTTCGTAATGAATATAGCCATTAATAAAGAAAGAAAAGATAATTTCATGGTCATTGCATGAAAAATACTTCTTGTAACAATAAGAAAAGCCTAATTAGCTTGAAGTGATATGAAAGTCTCATTGTCTTGGAATTACACAACTTCACATTAGCACGAAATGCAATCCCAGATGAATGGATGCTTTGGCTGATGGAAGTAAGTTGATTTTGTGTTTCAATGGTGTTTAAATTTGTTTGATTTAATCAATATACTAGTTTGTTTAGCCACATATATTAATTGCATCATCAATATATCAAAATGTGTTTTTGGATCCAAAAGAGGTGAACTGCTAACTAGAGGAAATGATGGCAGGTACTCTTTATCTTGTAACGCAAGCCATATATTATCAATAAGAAATGCAAAACAAGATGGAGGACTCTATTGTTTGAAGGAATTGAATGAATTCATGTTATAGACGGTTCATTGGCATTGTTTTCATAATGAATATAGCCATTAATAAAGACACAAAAGATAATTTCATGGTCATGTCATGAAAAATACTTCTTGTAACAATAAGAGGAGCATAATTAGCTTGAGGTGATATGAAAGTCTCATTGTTTTGGAATTACACAACTTCACATTAGCACGAAATGAAATCCAAGATGAATGGATGCTTTGGCTGATGGAAGTAAGTTGATTTACTGTTTCAATGGTGTTTAAATTTGTTTGATTTAATCAATATACTAGTTTGTTTAGCCACATATGTTAATTGCATCATCAATATATCAAAATGTGTTTTTGGAACCAAAAGAGGTGAACTGCTAAGTAGAAGAAATGATGGCAGGTACTCTTTATCTTGCAACGCAACCAATATATTATCAATAAGAAATGCAAAACAAGATGGAGGACTCTATTGTTTGATGGAATTGAATGAATTCATGTTATAGACGGTTCATTGGACATTGTTTTCATAATGAATATAGCCATTAATAAAGTGACAAAAGATAATTTTATGGTCATTCCATGAAAAATACTTCTTGTCACAATAAGAGGATCCTAATTAGCTTGAGGTGATATGAAAGTCTCATTGTTTTGGAATTACACAACTTCACATTAGCACGAAATGCAAACCAAGATGAATGGATGCTTTGGCTGATGGAAGTTAGTTGATTTATTGTTTCAATGGTGTTTAAATTTGTTTGTTTTAATCAATATACTGGTTTGTTTAGCCACATATGTTGATTGCATCATCAATATATCAAAATGTGTTTTTGGAACCAAAAGAGGTGAACTGCTAAGTAGAAGAAATGATGGCAGGTACTCTTTACCTTGTAACGCAACCAATATATTATCAATAAGAAATGCAAAACAAGATGGAGGACTCTATTGTTTGATGGAATTGAATGAATTCATGTTATAGACGCTTCATTGGCATTGTTTTCATAATGAATATAGCCATTAATAAAGTGACAAAAGATAATTTTATGGTCATTCCATGAAAAATACTTCTTGTCACAATAAGAGGATCCTAATTAGCTTGAGGTGATATGAAAGTCTCATTGTTTTGGAATTACACAACTTCACATTAGCACGAAATGCAATCCAAGATGAATGGATGCTTTGGCTGATGGAAGTAAGTTGATTTACTTTTTCAATGGTGTTTAAATTTGTTTGATTTAATCAATATACTAGTTTGTTTAGCCACATATGTTAATTGCATCATCAATATATCAAAATGTGTTTTTGGAACCAAAAGAGGTGAACTGCTAAGTAGAAGAAATGATGGCAGGTACTCTTTATCTTGCAACGCAACCAATATATTATCAATAAGAAATGCAAAACAAGATGGAGGACTCTATTGTTTGATGCAATTGAATGAATTCATGTTATAGACGGTTCATGGACATTGTTTTCATAATGAATATAGCCATTAATAAAGTGACAAAAGATAATTTTATGGTCATTCCATGAAAAATACTTCTTGTCACAATAAGAGGATCCTAATTAGCTTAAGGTGATATGAAAGTCTCATTGTTTTGGAATTACACAACTTCACATTAGCACGAAATGCAAACCAAGATGAATGGATGCTTTGGCTGATGGAAGTTAGTTGATTTAGTGTTTGAATGGTGTTTAAGTTTGTTTGATTTAATCAATATACTAGTTTGTTTAGCCACATATGTTAATTGCATCATCAATATATCAAAATGTGTTTTTGGAACCAAAAGAGGTGAACTGCTAACTAGAAGAAATGATGGCAGGTACTCTTTGTCTTGTAATGCAAGCCATATATTATCAATAAGAAATGCAAAACAAGATGGAGGACTCTATTGTTTGATGGAATTGAATGAATTCATGTTATAGACGGTTCTTTAGCATTGTTTTCATAATGAATATAGCCATTAATAAAGACACAAAAGATAATTTCATGGTCATGTCATGAAAAATACTTCTTGTAACAATAAGAGGAGCCTAATTAGCTTGTGGTGATATGAAAGTCTCATTGTTTTGGAATTACAAAACTTCACATTAGCACGAAATGCAATCCAAGATGAATGGATGCTTAGGCTGATTGAAGTAAGTTGATTTACTGTTTCAATGGTTTTTAATTAGTTTGATTTTATCAATATACTAGTTTGTTTAGCCACATATGTTAATTGCATCATCAATATATCAAAATGTGTTTTTGTAACCAAAAGAGGTGAACTGCTAAGTAGAAGAAATGACGGCAGGTACTCTTTATCTTGCAACGCAACCAATATATTATCAATAAGAAATGCAAAACAAGATGGAGGACTCTATTGTTTGATGGAATTGAATGAATTCATGTTATAGACGGTTCATTTGCATTGTTTTCGTAATGAATATAGCCAGTAATAAAGACACAAAAGATAATTTCCTGGTCATGTCATGAAAAATACTTCTTGTGACAATAAAAGGAGCCTAATTAGCTTGAGGTGATATGAAAGTCTCATTGTTTTGGAATTACACAACTTCACATTAGCACGAAATGCAATCCGAGATGAATGGATGCTTTGGCTGATGGAAGTAAGTTGATTTACTGTTTCAATGGTGTTTAAATTTGTTTGATTTAATCAATATACTAGTTTGTTTAGCCACATATGTTAATTGCATCATCAATATATCAAAATGTGTTTTTGGAACCAAAAGAGGTGAACTGCTAAGTAGAAGAAATGATGGCAGGTACTCTTTATCTTGTAACGCAACCAATATATTATCAATAAGAAATGCAAAACAAGATGGAGGACTCTATTGTTTGATGGAATTGAATGAATTCATGTTATAGACGGTTCTTTGGCATTGTTTTCATAATGAATATAGCCATTAATAAAGACACAAAAGATAATTTCATGGTCATGTCATGAAAAATACTTCTTGTAACAATAAGAGGAGCCTAATTAGCTTGAGGTGATATGAAAGTCTCATTGTTTTGGAATTACACAACTTCACATTAGCACGAAATGCAATCCAAGATGAATGGATGCTTAGGCTGATTGAAGTAAGTTGATTTACTGTTTCAATGGTGTTTAAATTTGTTTGATTTTATCAATATACTAGTTTGTTTAGCCACATATGTTAATTGCATCATCAATATATCAAAATGTGTTTTTGTAACCAAAAGAGGTGAACTGCTAAGTAGAAGAAATGATGGCAGGTACTCTTTATCTTGCAACGCAACCAATATATTATCAATAAGAAATGCAAAACAAGATGGAGGACTCTATTGTTTGATGGAATTGAATGAATTCATGTTATAGACGGTTCATTGACATTGTTTTCATAATGAATATAGCCATTAATAAAGTGACAAAAGATAATTTTATGGTCATTCCATGAAAAATACTTCTTGTCACAATAAGAGGATCCTAATTAGCTTGAGGTGATATGAAAGTCTCATTGTTTTGGAATTACACAACTTCACATTAGCACGAAATGCAATCCGAGATGAATGGATGCTTTGGCTGATGGAAGTAAGTTGATTTACTGTTTCAATGGTGTTTAAATTTGTTTGATTTTATCAATATACTAGTTTGTTTAGCCACATATGTTAATTGCATCATCAATATATCAAAATGTGTTTTTGTAACCAAAAGAGGTGAACTGCTAAGTAGAAGAAATGACGGCAGGTACTCTTTATCTTGCAACGCAACCAATATATTATCAATAAGAAATGCAAAACAAGATGGAGGACTCTATTGTTTGATGGAATTGAATGAATTCATGTTATAGACGGTTCATTTGCATTGTTTTCGTAATGAATATAGCCAGTAATAAAGACACAAAAGATAATTTCCTGGTCATGTCATGAAAAATACTTCTTGTGACAATAAAAGGAGCCTAATTAGCTTGAGGTGATATGAAAGTCTCATTGTTTTGGAATTACACAACTTCACATTAGCACGAAATGCAATCCGAGATGAATGGATGCTTTGGCTGATGGAAGTAAGTTGATTTACTGTTTCAATGGTGTTTAATTTGTTTGATTTAATCAATATACTAGTTTGTTTAGCCACATATGTTAAATGCATCACCAATATATCAAAATGTGTTTTTGGAACCAAAAGTGGTGAACTGCTAACTAGAAGAAATGATGGCAGGTACTCTTTATCTTGTAACGCAACCAATATATTATCAATAAGAAATGCAAAACAAGATGGAGGACTCTATTGTTTGATGGAATTGAATGAATTCATGTTATAGACGGTTCATTGGCATTGTTTTTTTAATGATAATGAATATAGCCATTAATAAAGAAACAAAAGATAATTTCATGGTCATTGCATGAAAAAATACTTCTTGTAACAATAAGAGGAGCCTAATTAGCTTGAGGTGATATGAAAGTCTCATTGTTTTGGAATTACACAACTTCACATTAGCACGAAATGCAATCCAAGATGAATGGATGCTTTGGCTGATGGAAGTAAGTTGATTTTCTGTTTCAATGGTGTTTAAATTTGTTTGATTTAATCAATATACTAGTTTGTTTAGCCACATATGTTAATTGCATCATCAATATATCAAAATGTGTTTTTGGAACCAAAAGAGGTGAACTGCTAACTAGAAGAAATGATGGCAGGTACTCTTTATCTTGTAACGCAACCAATATATTATCAATAAGAAATGCAAAACAAGATGGAGGACTCTATTGTTTGATGGAATTGAATGAATTCATGTTATAGACGGTTCATTGGCATTGTTTTCATAATGAATATAGCCATTAATAAAGTGACAAAAGATAATTTTATGGTCATTCCATGAAAAATACTTCTTGTCACAATAAGAGGATCCTAATTAGCTTGAGGTGATATGAAAGTCTCATTGTTTTGGAATTACACAACTTCACATTAGCACGAAATGCAATCCAAGATGAATGGATGCTTTGGCTGATGGAAGTAAGTTGATTTACTTTTTTCAATGGTGTTTAAATTTTTGTTTGATTTAATCAATATACTAGTTTTTTTAGCCACATATGTTAATTGCATCGTCAATATATCAAAATGTGTTTTTGGAATCAAAAGAGGTGAACTGCTAAGTAGAAGAAATGATGGCAGGTCCTCTTTATCTTGTAACGCAACCAATATATTATCAATAAGAAATGCAAAACAAGATGGAGGACTTTATTGTTTGATGGAATTGAATGAATTCATGTTATAGACGGTTCTTTGGCATTGTTTTCATAATGAATATAGCCATTAATAAAGACACAAAAGATAATTTCATGGTCATTGCATGTAAAATACTTCTTGTAACAATAAGAAAAGCCTAATTAGCTTGACGTGATATGAAAGTCTCATTGTCTTGGAATTACACAACTTCACATTAGCACGAAATGCAATCCCAGATGAATGGATGCTTTGGTTGATGGAAGTAAGTTGATTTTCTGTTTCAATGGTGTTTAAATTTGTTTGATTTTATCAATATACTAGTTTGTTTAGCCACATATGTTAATTGCATCATCAATATATCAAAATGTGTTTTTGTAACCAAAAGAGGTGAACTGCTAAGTAGAAGAAATGATGGCAGGTACTCTTTATCTTGCAACGCAACCAATATATTATCAATAAGAAATGCAAAACAAGATGGAGGACTCTATTGTTTGATGGAATTGAATGAATTCATGTTATAGACGGTTCATGGACATTGTTTTCATAATGAATATAGCCATTAATAAAGTGACAAAAGATAATTTTATGGTCATTCCATGAAAAATACTTCTTGTCACAATAAGAGGATCCTAATTAGCTTGAGGTGATATGAAAGTCTCATTGTTTTGGAATTACACAACTTCACATTAGCACGAAATGCAAACCAAGATGAATGGATGCTTTGGCTGATGGAAGTAAGTTGATTTAGTGTTTCAATGGTGTTTTAATTTGTTTGATTTAATCAATATACTAGTTTGTTTAGCCACATATGTTAATTGCATCATCAATATATCAAAATGTGTTTTTGGAACCAAAAGAGGTGAACTGCTAACTAGAAGAAATGATGGCAGGTACTCTTTATCTTGTAACGCAAGCCATTTATTATCAATAAGAAATGCAAAACAAGATGGAGGACTCTATTGTTTGAAGGAATTGAATGAATTCATGTTATAGACGGTTCATTGGCATTGTTTTCATAATGAATATAGCCATTAATAAAGACACAAAAGATAATTTCATGGTCATGTCATGAAAAATACTTCTTGTAAAAATAAGCGGAGCCTAATTAGCTTGAGGTGATATGAAAGTCTCATTGTTTTGGAATTACACAACATCACATTTGCACGAAATGCAAACCAAGACTAATGGATGCTTTGGCTGATGGATGTAAGTTGATTTATTGTTTCAATGGTGTTTAAATTTGTTTGTTTTAATCAATATACTGGTTTGTTTATCCACATATGTTAATTGCATCATCAATATATCAAAATGTGTTTTTGGAACCAAAAGAGGTGAACTGCTAAGTAGAAGAAATGATGGCAGGTACTCTTTACCTTGTAACGCAACGAATATATTATCAATAAGAAATGCAAAACAAGATGGAGGACTCTATTGTTTGATGGAATTGAATGAATTCATGTTATAGACGCTTCATTGGCATTTTTTTCATAATGAATATAGCCATTAATAAAGAGAGAAAAGATAATTTCATGGTCATTGCATGAAAAATACTTCTTGTAACAATAAGAAAAGCCTAATTAGCTTGACGTGATATGAAAGTCTCATTGTCTTGGAATTACACAACTTCACATTAGCACGAAATGCAATCCCAGATGAATGGATGCTTTGGTTGATGGAAGTAAGTTGATTTTCTGTTTCAATGGTGTTTAAATTTGTTTGATTTAATCAATATACTAGTTTGTTTAGCCACATATGTTAATTGCATCATCAATATATCAAAATGTGATTTTGTAACCAAAAGAGGTGAACTGCTAAGTAGAAGAAATGATGGCAGGTACTCTTTATCTTGCAACGCAACCAATATATTATCAATAAGAAATGCAAAACAAGATGGAGGACTCTATTGTTTGATGGAATTGAGTGAATTCATGTTATAGACGGTTCATGGAGATTGCTTTCATAATGAATATAGCCATTAATAAAGTGACAAAAGATAATTTTATGGTCATTCCATGAAAAATACTTCTTGTCACAATAAGAGGATCCTAATTAGCTTGAGGTGATATGAAAGTCTCATTGTTTTGGAATTACACAACTTCACATTAGCACAAAATGCAAACCAAGATGAATGGATGCTTTCGCTGATGGAAGTTAGGTGATTTAGTGTTTCAATGGTGTTTAAATTTGTTTGATTTAATCAATATACTAGTTTGTTTAGCCACATATATTAATTGCATCATCAATATATCAAAATGTGTTTTTGGAACCAAAAGAGGAGAACTGCTAACTAGATGAAATGATGGCAGGTACTCTTTATCTTGCAACGCAACCAATATATTATCAATAAGAAATGCAAAACAAGATGGAGGACTCTATTGTTTGATGGAATTGAATGAATTCATGTTATAGAGGCTTCATTGGCATTGTTTTCATAATGAATATAGCCATTAATAAAGACAGAAATGATAATTTCATGGTCATCGCATGAAAAATACTTCTTGTAACAATAAGAAAAGCCTAATTAGCTTGACGTGATATGAAAGTCTCATTGTCTTGGAATTACACAACTTCACGTTAGCGCGAAATGCAATCCCAGATGAATGGATGCTTTGGCTGATGGAAGTAAGTTGATTTTCTGTTTCAATGGTGTTTAAATTTGTTTGATTTTATCAATATACTAGTTTGTTTAGCCACATATGTTAATTGCATCATCAATATATCAAAATGTGTTTTTGTAACCAAAAGAGGTGAACTGCTAAGTAGAAGAAATGATGGCAGGTACTCTTTATCTTGCAATGCAACCAATATATTATCAATAAGAAATGCAAAACAAGATGGAGGACTCTATTGTTTGATGGAATTGAATGAATTCATGTTATAGACGGTTCATGGATATTGTTTTCATAATGAATATAGCCATTAATAAAGTGACAAAAGATAATTTGATGGTCATTCCATGAAAAATACTTCTTGTCACAATAAGAGGATCCTAATTAGCTTGAGGTGATATGAAAGTCTCATTGTTTTGGAATTACACAACTTCACATTAGCACGAAATGCAAACCAAGATGAATGGATGCTTTGGCTGATGGAAGTTAGTTGATTTAGTGTTTCAATGGTGTTTAAATTTGTTTGATTTAATCAATATACTAGTTTGTTTAGCCACATATGTTAATTGCATCATCAATATATCAAAATGTGTTTTTGGAACCAAAAGAGGTGAACTGCTAAGTAGAAGAAATGATGGCAGCTACTCTTTATCTTGTAACGCAAGCCATATATTATCCATAAGAAATGCACAACAAGATGGAGGACTCTATTGTTTGATGGAATTGAATGAATTCATGTTATAGACGGTTCGTTGGCATTGTTTTCATAATGAATATAGACATTAATAAAGTGACAAAAGATAATTTTATCGTCATTCCATGAAAAATACTTCTTGTCACAATAAGAGGAGCCTAATTAGCTTCAGGTGATATGAAAGTGTCACTGTTTTGGAATTACACAACTTCACATTAGCACGAAATGCAAACCAAGATGAATGGATGCTTTGGCTGATGGAAGTAAGTTGATTAATTGTTTGAATGGTGTTTGAATTCATCAATATACTAGTTTATTTAGCCACATATGTTAATTGCATCATCAATATATCAAAATATGTTTTTGGATCCAAAAGAGGTGAACTGCTAACTAGAAGAAATGATGGCAGGTACTCTTTACCTTGTAACGCATCCAATATATTATCAATAAGAAATGCAAAACAAGATGGAGGACTCTATTGTTTGATGGAATTGAATGAATTCATGTTATAGACGCTTCATTGGCATTGTTTTCATAATGAATATAGCCATTAATAAAGAAAGAAAAGATAATTTCATGGTCATTGCATGAAAAATACTTCTTGTAACAATAAGGAAAGCCTAATTAGCTTGACGTGACATGAAAGTCTCATTGTCTCAGAATTACACAACTTCACATTAGCACGAAATGCAATCCAAGATGAATGGATGCTTTGGCTGATGGAAGTAAGTTGATTTTCTGTTTCAATGGTGTTTAAATTTGTTTAATTTTATCAATATACCAGTTTGTTTAGCCACATATGTTAATTGCGTCATCAATATATCAAAATGTGTTTTTGTAACCAAAAGAGGTGAACTGCTATGTAGAAGAAATGATGGTAGGTACTCTTTATCTTGTAACGCAAGCAATATATTATCAATAAGAAATGCACAACAAGATGGAGGACTCTATTGTTTGATGGAATTGAATGAATTCATGTTATAGACGGTTCATTGGCATTGTTTTCATAATCAACATAGACATTAATAAAGTGACAAAAGATAATTTTATCGTCATTCCATGAAAAATACTTCTTGTCACAATAACAAGAGCCTAATTAGCTTCAGGTGATATGAAAGTGTCATTGTTTTGGAATTACACAACTTCACATTAGCACGAAATCCAAACCAAGATGAATGGATGCTTTGGCTGATGGAAGTAAGTTGATTTATTGTTTCAATGGTGTTTGAATTCATCAATATACTAGTTTGTTTAGCCACATATGTTAATTGCATCATCAATATATCAAAATGTGTTGTTGGAACCAAAAGAGGTGAACTACTAACTAGAAGAAATGATGGCAGGTACTCTTTACCTTGTAACGCAACCAATATATTATCAATAAGAAATCCAAAACAAGATGGAGGACTCTATTGTTTGATGGAATTGAATGAATTCATGTTATAGACGCTTCATTGGTATTGTTTTCATAATGAATATAGCCATTAATAAAGAAAGAAAAGATAATTTCATGGTCATTGCATGAAAAATACTTCATGTAACAATAAGAAAAGCCTAATTAGCTTGACGTGATATGAAAGTCTCATTGTCTCGGAATAACACAACTTCACATTAGCACGAAATGCAATCCAAGATGAATGGATGCTTTGGCTGATGCAAGTAAGTTGATTTTCTGTTTCAATGGTGTTTAAATTTGTTTGATTTAATCAATATACTAGTTCGTTTAGCCACATATGTTAATTGCATCATCAATATATCAAAATGTGTTTTTGTAACCAAAAGAGGTGAACTGCTAAGTAGAAGAATTGATGGTAGGGGCAACCAATATATTATCAATAAGAAATGCAAAACAAGATGGAGGACTCTATTGTTTGATGGAATTGAATGAATTCATGTTATAGACGGTTCATTGACATTGTTTTCATAATGAATATAGCCATTAATAAAGTGACAAAAGATAATTTTATGGTCATTCCATGAAAAATACTTCTTGTCACAATAAGAGGATCCTAATTAGCTTGAGGTGATATGAAAGTCTCATTGTTTTGGAATTACACAACTTCACATTAGCACGAAATGCAAACCAAGACGAATGGATGCTTTGGCTGATGGAAGTAAGTTGATTTATTGTTTCAATGGTGTTTAAATTTGTTTGATTTAATCAATATACTAGTCTGTTTAGCCACATATGTTAGTTGCATCATCAATATATCAAAATGTGTTTTTGGAACCAAAAGAGGTGAACAGCTGACTAGAAGAAATGATGGCAGGTACTCTTTACCTTGTAACGCAACCAATATATTATCAATAAGAAATGCAAAACAAGATGGAGGACTCTATTGTTTGATGGAATTGAATGAATTCATGTTATAGACGGTTCATTGGCATTGTTTTCATAATGAATATAGCCATTAATAAAGTGACAAAAGAAAATTTTATGGTCATTCCATGAAAAATACTTCTTGTCACAATAAGAGGATCCTAATTAGCTTGAGGTGATATGAAAGTCTCATTGTTTTGGCATTACACAACTTCACATTAGCACGAAATGCAAACCATGATGAATGGATGCTTTGGCTGATGGAAGTAAGTTGATTTAGTGGCTCAATGGTGTTTAAATTTGTTTGATTTAATCAATATACTAGTTTGTTTAGCCACATATGTTAATTGCATCATCAATATATCAAAATGTGTTTTTGGAACCAAAAGAGGTGAACAGCTGACTAGAAGAAATGATGGCAGGTACTCTTTACCTTGTAACGCAACCAATATATTATCAATAAGAAATGCAAAACAAGATGGAGGACTCTATTGTTTGATGGAATTGAATGAATTCATGTTATAGACGGTTCATTGGCATTGTTTTCATAATGAATATAGCCATTAATAAAGTGACAAAAGAAAATTTTATGGTCATTCCATGAAAAATACTTCTTGTCACAATAAGAGGATCCTAATTAGCTTGAGGTGATATGAAAGTCTCATTGTTTTGGCATTACACAACTTCACATTAGCACGAAATGCAAACCATGATGAATGGATGCTTTGGCTGATGGAAGTAAGTTGATTTAGTGGCTCAATGGTGTTTAAATTTGTTTGATTTAATCAATATACTAGTTTGTTTAGCCACATATGTTTATTGCATCATCAATATATCAAAATGTGTTTTTGGAACCAAAAGAGGTGAACTGCTAACTAGATGAAATGATGGTAGGTACTCTTTATCTTGCAACGCAACCAATATATTATCAATAAGAAAAGCAAAACAACATGGAGGACTCTATTGTTTGATGGAATTGAATGAATTCATGTTATGGACGCTTCATTGGCTTTGTTTTCATAATGAATATAGCATTTAATAAAGATAGAAAAGATAATTTCATGGTCATTGCATGAAAAATACTACTTGTAACAATAAGAAAAGCCTAATTAGCTTGACGTGATAAGAAAGTCTCATTGTCTTGGAATTACACAACTTCACATTAGCACGAAATTCAATCCCAGATCAATGGATGCTTTGGCTGATCGAAGTAAGTTGATTTTCTGTTTCAATGGTGTTTAAATTTGTTTGATTTAATCAATATACTAGTTTGTTTAGCCACATATGTTAATTGCATCATCAATATATCAAAATGTGTTTTTGTAACCAAAAGAGGTGAACTGCTAAGTAGAAGAAATGATGGCCGGTACTCTTTATCTTGCAACGCAACCAATATATTATCAATAAGAAATTCAAAACAAGATGGAGGACTCTATTGTTTGATGCAATTGAATGAATTCATGTTATAGACGGTTCATGGATATTGTTTTCATAATGAATATAGCCATTAATAAAGTGACAAAAGATAATTTTATGGTCATTCCATGGAAAATACTTCTTGTCACAATAAGAGGATCCTAATTAGCTTGGGGTGATATGAAAGTCTCATTGTCTCGGAATAACACAACTTCACATTAGCACGAAATGCAATCCAAGATGAATGGATGCTTTGGCTGATGGAAGTAAGTTGATTTTCTGTTTCAATGGTGTTTAAATTTGTTTGATTTAATCAATATACTAGTTTGTTAAGCCACATATGTTAATGGCATCATCAATATATGAAAATGTGTTTTTGTAACCAAAAGAGGTGAACTGCTAAGTAGAAGAAATGATGGCAGGCGCAACAAATATATTATCAATAAGAAATACAAAACAAGATGGAGGACTCTATTGTTTGATGGAATCGAATGAATTCATGTTATAGACGGTTCATTGGCATTGTTTTCATAATGAATATAGCCATTAATAAAGACACAAAAGATAATTTCATGGTCATGTCATGAAAAATACTTCTTGTAACAATAAGAGGAGCCTAATTGGCTTGAGGTGATATGAAAGTCTCATTGTTTTGGAATTACACAACTTCACATTAGCACGAAATGCAAACCAAGACGAATGGATGCTTTGGCTGATGGAAGTAAGTTGATTTATTGTTTCAATGGTGTTTAAATTTGTTTGATTTAATCCATATACTAGTTTGTTTAGCCACATATGTTAATTGCATCATCAATATATCAAAATGTGTTTTTGGAACCAAAAGAGGTGAACAGCTGACTAGAAGAAATGATGGCAGGTACTCTTTACCTTGTAACGCAACCAATATATTATCAATAAGAAATGAAAAATAAGATGGAGGACTCTATTGTTTGATGGAATTGAATGAATTCTTGTTATAGATGCTTCATTGGCATTGTTTTCATAATGAATATAGCCATTAATAAAGACAGAAAAGATAATTTCATGGTCATTCCATGAAAAATACTACTTGTAACAATAAGAAAAGCCTAATTAGCTTGACGTGATATGAAAGTCTCATTGTCTTGGAATTACACAACTTCACATTAGCACGAAATGCAATCCCAGATGAATGGATGCTTTGGCTGATGGAAGTAAGTTGATTTTCTGTTTCAATGGTGTTTAAATTTGTTTGATTTAATCAATATACTAGTTTGTTTAGCCACATATGTTAATTGCATCATCAATATATCAAAATGTGTTTTTGGAATCAAAAGAGGTGAACTGCTAAGTAGAAGAAATGATGGCAGGTACTCTTTATCTTGTAACGCAACCAATATATTATCAATAAGAAATGCAAAACAAGATGGAGGACTCTATTGTTTGATGGAATTGAATGAATTCATGTTATAGACGGTTCTTTGGCATTGTTTTCATAATGAATATAGCCATTAATAAAGACACAAAAGATAATTTCATGGTCATGTCATGAAAAATACTTCTTGTAACATTAAGAGGAGCCTAATTTGCTTGAGGTGATATGAAAGTCTCATTGTTTTGGAATTACAAAACTTCACATTAGCACGAAATGCAATCCAAGATGAATGGATGCTTTGGCTGACGGAAGTAAGTTGATTTACTGTTTCAATGGTGTTTAAATTTGTTTGATTTAATCAATATACTAGTTTGTTTAGCCACATATGTTAATTGCATCATCAATATATCAAAATGTGTTTTTGCAACCAAAAGAGGTGAACTGCTAAGTAGAAGAAATGATGGCAGGTACTCTTTATCTTGCAAGCAATATATTATCAATAAGAAATGCACAACAAGATGGAGGACTCTATTGTTTGATGGAATTGAATGAATTCATGTTATAGACGGTTCATTGGCATTGTTTTCATAATGAATATAGACATTAATAAAGTGACAAAAGATAATTTTATCGTCATTCCATGAAAAATACTTCTTGTCACAATAAGAGGAGCCTAATTAGCTTCAGGTGATATGAAACTGTCATTGTTTTGGAATTACACAACTTCACATTAGCACGAAATGCAAACCAAGATGAATGGATGCTTTGGCTGATGGAAGTAAGTTGATTTATTGTTTCAATGGTGTTTGAATTCATCAATATACTAGTTTGTTTAGCCACATATGTTAATTGCATCATCAATATATCAAAATGTGTTTTTGGAACCAAAAGAGGTGAGCTGCTAACTAGAAGAAATGATGGCAGGTACTCTTTACCTTGTAACGCAACCAATATATTATCAATAAGAAATGCAAAACAAGATGGAGGACTCTATTGTTTGATGGAATTGAATGAATTCATGTTATAGACGGCTCATTGGCATTGTTTTCATAATGGATATAGCCATTAATAAAGTGACAAAAGATAATTTGATGGTCATTCCATGAAAAATACTTCTTGTCACAATAAGAGGATCCTAATTAGCTTGAGGTGATATGAAAGTCTCATTGTTTTGGAATTACACAACTTCACATTAGCACGAAATGCAATCCAAGATGAATGGATGCTTTGGCTGATGGAAGTAGGTTGATTTACTGTTTCAATGGTGTTTAAATTTGTTTGATTTAATCAATATACTAGTTTGTTTAGCCACATATGTTAATTGCATCATCAATATATCAAAATGTGTTTTTGGAATCGAAAGAGGTGAACTGCTAAGTAGATGAAATGATGGCAGGTACTCTTTATCTTGTAACGCAACCAATATATTATCAATAAGAAATGCAAAACAAGATGGACGACTCTATTGTTTGATGGAATTGAATGAATTCATGTTATAGACGGTTCTTTGGCATTGTTTTCATAATGAATATAGCCATTAATAAAGACACAAAAGATAATTTCATGGTCATGTCATGAAAAATACTTCTTGTAACAATAAGAGGAGCCTAATTAGCTTGAGGTGATATGAAAGTCTCATTGTTTTGGAATTACAAAACTTCACATTAGCACGAAATGCAATCCAAGATGAATGGATGCTTTGGCTGATGGAAGTAAGTTGATTTACTGTTTCAATGGTGTTTAAATTTGTTTGATTTAATCAATATACTAGTTTGTTTAGCCACATATGTTAATTGCATCATCAATATATCAAAATGTGTTTTTGGAATCAAAAGAGGTGAACTACTAAGTAAAAGAAATGATGGCAGGTACTCTTTATCTTGTAACGCAAGCAATATATTATCAATAAGAAATACAAAACAAGATGGAGGACTCTATTGTTTGATGGAATTGAATGAATTCATGTTATAGACGGTTCTTTGGCATTGTTTTCATAATGAATATAGCCATTAATAAAGACACAAAAGATAATTTCATGGTCATGTCATGAAATATAATTCTTGTAACAATAAGAGGAGGCTAATTAGCTTGAGGTGACATGAAAGTCTCATTGTTTTGGAATTACAAAACTTCACATTAGCACGAAATGCAATCCAAGATGAATGGATTCTTTGGCTGATGGAAGTAAGTTGATTTACTGCTTCAATGTTGTTTAAATTTGTTTGATTTAATAAATATACTAGTTTGTTTAGCCACATATATTAATTGCATCATCAATATCTCAAAATGTGTTTTTGGAACCAAAAGAGGTGAACTGCTAAGTAGAAGAAATGATGGCAGGTACTCTTTATCTTGTAACGCAACCAATATATTATCAATAAGAAATGCAAAACAAGATGGAGGACTCTATTGTTTGATGGAGTTGAATGAATTCATGTTATAGACGTTTCTTTGGCATTGTTTTCATAATGAATATAGCCATTAATAAAGACACAGAAGATAATTTCATGGTCTTGTCATGAAAAATACTTCTTGTAACAATAAGAGGAGCGTAATTTGCTTGAGGTGATATGAAAGTCTCATTGTTTTGGAATTACACAACTTCACATTAGCACGAAATGCAATCCAAGATGAATGGATGCTTTGGCTGATGGAAGTAAGTTGATTTACTGTTTCAATGGTGTTTAAATTTGTTTGATTTAATCAATATACTAGTTTGTTTAGCCACATATGTTAATTGCATCATCAATATATCAAAATGTGTTTTTGGAACCAAAAGAGGTGAAGTGCTAACTAGAAGAAATGATGGCAGGTACTCTTTATCTTGTAACGCAACCAATATATTATCAATAAGAAATGCAAAACAAGATGGAGGACTCTATTGTTTGATGGAATTGAATGAATTCATGTTATAGACGGTTCTTTGGCATTGTTTTCATAATGAATATAGCCATTAATAAAGACACAAAAGATAATTTCGTGGTCATGTCATGAAAAATACTTCTTGTAACAGTTAAAGGAGCCTAATTAGCTTGAGGTGGTATGAAAGTCTCATTGTTTTGGAATTACACAACTTCACATTAGCACGAAATGCAATCCAAGATGAATGGATGCTTTGGCTGATGGAAGTAAGTTGATTTACTGTTTCAATGGTGTTTAAATTTGTTTGATTTAATCAATATACTAGTTTGTTTAGCCACATATATTAATTGCATCATCAATATCTCAAAATGTGTTTTTGGAACCAAAAGAGGTGAACTGCTAACTAGAAGAAATGATGGCAGGTACTCTTTATCTTGTAACGGAAGCCATATATTATCAATAAGAAATGCAAAACAAGATGGAGGACTCTATTGTTTGATGGAATTGAATGAATTCATGTTATAGACGGTTCATTGGCATTGTTTTCATAATGAATATAGACATTAATAAAGACACAAAAGATAATTTCATGGTCATGTCATGAAAAATACTTCTTGTAACAATAAGAGGAGCCTAATTAGCTTCAGGTGATATGAAAGTCTCATTGTTTTGGAATTACACAACTTCACATTAGCACGAAATGCAATCCAAGATGAATGGATGCTTTGGCTGATAGAAGTCAGTTGATTTACTATTTCAATTGTGTTTAAATTTGTTTGATTTAATCAATATACTAGTTTGTTTAGCCACATATGTTAATTGCATCATCAATATATCAAAATGTGTTTTTGGAACCAAAAGAGTTGAACTGCTAAGTAGAAGAAATGATGGCAGGTACTCTTTATCTTGTAACACAAGTAATATATTATCAATAAGAAATGCAAAACAAGATGGAGGACACTATTGTTTGATGGAATTTAATGAATTCATGCTATAGATGGTTCATTGACATTGTTTTCATAATGAATATAGCCATTAATATAGTGACAAAAGATAATTTTATGGTCATTCCATGAAAAATACTTCTTGTCACAATAAGAGGATCCTAATTAGGTTGAGGTGATATGAAAGTCTCATTGTTTTGGAATTACACAACTTCACATTAGAACGAAATGCAAACCAAGATGAATGGATGCTTTGGCTGATGGAAGTAAGTTGATTTAGTATTTCAATGGTGTTTAAATTTGTTTGCTTTCATCAATATACTAGTTTGTTTAGCCTCATATGTTAATTGCATCATCAATATATCAAAATGTGTTTTTGGAATCAAAAGAGGTGAACCGCTAACTAGAAGAAATGATGGCAGGTACTCTTTATCTTGTAACGCAAGCAATATATTATCAATAAGAAATGCAAAACAAGATGGAGGACTCTATTGTTTGATGGAATTGAATGAATTCAAGTTATAGACGGTTCATTGGCATTGTTTTCAAAATGAATATAGCCATTAATAAAGACACAAAAGATAATTTCATGGTCATTGCATGAAAAATACTTCTTGTAACAATAAGAGGTGCCTAATTAGCTTGAGGTGATATGAAAGTCTAATTGTTTTGGAATTACACAACTTCACATTGGCACGAAATGCAATCCAAGATGAATGGATGCTTTGGCTGATGGAAGTAAGTTGATTTACTATTTCAATGGTGTTTGAATTCATCAATATACGAGTTTGTTTAGCCACATATGTTAATTGCATCATCAATATATCAAAATGTGTTTTTGGAACCAAAAAAGGTGAACTGCTAACTAGAAGAAATGATGGCAGGTACTCTTTACCTTGTAACGCAACCAATATATTATCAATAAGAAATACAAAACAAGATGGAGGACTCTATTGTTTGATGGAATTGAATGATTTCATGTTATAGACGATTCATTGGCATTGTTTTCATAATGAATATAGCCATTAATAAAGAAAGAAAAGATAATTGCATGAAAAATACTTCTTGTAACAATAAGAAAAGCCTAATTAGCTTGACGTGATATGAAAGTCTCATTGTCTCGGAATTACACAACTTCACATTTGCACGAAATGCAATCCAAGATGAATGGATGCTTTGGCTGATGGAAGTAAGTTGATTTTCTATTTCAATGGTGTTTAAATTTGTTTGATTTAATCAATATACTAGTTTGTTTAGCCACATATGTTAATTGCATCATCAATATATCAAAATGTGTTTTTGTAACCAAAAGTGGTGAACTGCTAAGTAGAAGAAATGATGGTAGGTACTCTTTATCTTGCAACGCAACCAATATATTATCAATAAGAAATGAAAAACAAGATGGAGGACTCTATTGTTTGATGGAATTGAATGAATTCATGTTATAGACGGTTCATTGACATTGTTTTCATAATGAATATAGCCATTAATAAAGTGACAAAAGATAATTTTATCGTAATTCCATGAAAAATACTTCTTGTCACAATAAGAGGATCCTAATTAGCTTGAGGTGATATGAAAGTCTCATTGTTTTGGAATTACACAACATCACATTAGCACGAAATGCAAACCATGATGAATGGATGCTGTGGCTGATGGAAGTAAGTTGATTTACTGTTTCAATGGTGTTTAAATTTGTTTGATTTAATCAATATACTAGTTTGTTTAGCCACATATGTTAATTGCATCATCAATATATCAAAATGTGTTTTTGTAACCAAAAGAGGTGAACTGCTAAGTAGAAGGAATGATAACAGGTACTCTTTATCTTGCAACGCAACCAATATATTATCAATAAGAAATACAAAACAAGATGGAGGACTCTATTGTTTGATGGAATTGAATGAATTCATGTTATAGACGATTCATTGGCATTGTGTTCATAATGAATATAGCCATTAATAAAGTGACAAAAGATAATTTTATCGTCATTCCATGAAAAATACTTCTTGTCACAATAACAGGAGCCTAATTAGCTTCAGGTGATATGAAAGTGTCATTGTTTTGGAATTACACAACTTCACATTAGCACGAAATCCAAACCAAGATGAATGGATGCTTTGGCTGATGGAAGTAAGTTGATTTATTGTTTCAATGGTGTTTGAATTCATCAATATACTAGTTTGTTTAGCCACATATGTTAATTGCATCATCAATATATCAAAATGTGTTTTTGGAACCAAAAGAGGTGAACTACTAACTAGAAGAAATGATGGCAGGTACTCTTTACCTTGTAACGCAACCAATATATTATCAATAAGAAATCCAAAACAAGATGGTGGACTCTATTGTTTGATGGAATTGAATGAATTCATGTTATAGACGCTTCATTGGTATTGTTTTCATAATGAATATAGCCATTAATAAAAAAAGAAAAGATAATTGCAAGAAAAATACTTCTTGTAACAATAAGAAAAGCCTAATTAGCTTGACGTGATATGAAAGTCTCATTGTCTCGGAATTACACAACTTCACATTTGCACGAAATGCAATCCAAGATGAATGGATGCTTTGGCTGATGGAAGTAAGTTGATTTACTGTTTCAATGGTGTTTGATTTCATCAATATACTAGTTTGTTTAGCCACATATGTTAATTGCATCATCAATATATCAAAATGTGTTTTTGGAACCAAAAGAGGTGAACTGCTAACTAGAAGAAATGATGGCAGGTACTCTTTACCTTGTAACGCAACCAATATATTATGAATAAAAAATACAAAACAAGATGGAGGACTCTATTGTTTGATGGAATTGAATGAATTCATGTTATAGACGATTCATTGGCATTGTTTTCATAATGAATATAGCCATTAATAAAGAAAGAAAAGATAATTGCATGAAAAATACTTCTTGTAACAATAAGAAAAGCCTAATTAGCTTGACGTGATATGAAAGTCTCATTGTCTCGGAATTAAACAACTTCACATTTGCACGAAATGCAATCCAAGATGAATGGATGCTTTGGGTGATGGAAGTAAGTTGATTTTCTATTTCAATGGTGTTTAAATTTGTTTGATTTAATCAATATACTAGTTTTTGTTTAGCCACATATGTTAATTGCATCATCAATATATCAAAATGTGTTTTTGGAACCAAAAAGAGGTGAACTGCTGACTAGAAGAAATGATGGCAGGTACTCTTTACCTTGTAACGCAACCAATATATTATCAATAAGAAATGCAAAACAAGATGGAGGACTCTATTGTTTGATGGAATTGAATGAATTCATGTTATAGACGCTTCATTGGCATTGTTTTCATAATGAAGATAGCCATTAATAAAGAAAGAAAAGATAATTTTATGGTCATTGGATGAAAAATACTTCTTGTAACAATAAGAAAAGACTAATTAGCTTGATGTGATATGAAAGTCTCATTGTCATGGAATTACACAACTTCACATTAGCACGAAATGCAATCCAAGATGAATGGATGCTTTGGCTGATGGAAGTAAGTTGGTTTAGTGTTTCAATGGTGTTTGAATTCATCAATATACTAGTTTGTTTAGCCACATATGTTAATTGCATCATCAATATATCAAAATGTGTTTTTGGAACCAAAAGAGGTGAACTGCTAACTAGAAGAAATGATGGCAGGTACTCTTTACCTTGTAACGCAACCAATATATTATCAATAAGAAATGTAAAACAAGATGGAGGACTCTATTGTTTGATGGAATTGAATGAATTAATGTTATAGACGGTTCATTGACATTGTTTTCATAATGAATATAGCCATTAATAAAGTGACAAAAGATAATTTTATCGTAATTCCATGAAAAATACTTCTTGTCACAATAAGAGGATCCTAATTAGCTTGAGGTGATATGAAAGTCTCATTGTTTTGGAATTACACAACATCACATTAGCACGAAATGCAAACCATGATGAATGGATGCTGTGGCTGATGGAAGTAAGTTGATTTACTGTTTCAATGGTGTTTAAATTTGTTTGATTTAATCAATATACTAGTTTGTTTAGCCACATATGTTAATTGCATCATCAATATATCAAAATGTGTTTTTGTAACCAAAAGAGGTGAACTGCTAAGTAGAAGGAATGATAACAGGTACTCTTTATCTTGCAACGCAACCAATATATTATCAATAAGAAATACAAAACAAGATGGAGGACTCTATTGTTTGATGGAATTGAATGAATTCATGTTATAGACGATTCATTGGCATTGTGTTCATAATGAATATAGCCATTAATAAAGTGACAAAAGATAATTTTATCGTCATTCCATGAAAAATACTTCTTGTCACAATAACAGGAGCCTAATTAGCTTCAGGTGATATGAAAGTGTCATTGTTTTGGAATTACACAACTTCACATTAGCACGAAATCCAAACCAAGATGAATGGATGCTTTGGCTGATGGAAGTAAGTTGATTTATTGTTTCAATGGTGTTTGAATTCATCAATATACTAGTTTGTTTAGCCACATATGTTAATTGCATCATCAATATATCAAAATGTGTTTTTGGAACCAAAAGAGGTGAACTACTAACTAGAAGAAATGATGGCAGGTACTCTTTACCTTGTAACGCAACCAATATATTATCAATAAGAAATCCAAAACAAGATGGTGGACTCTATTGTTTGATGGAATTGAATGAATTCATGTTATAGACGCTTCATTGGTATTGTTTTCATAATGAATATAGCCATTAATAAAAAAAGAAAAGATAATTGCAAGAAAAATACTTCTTGTAACAATAAGAAAAGCCTAATTAGCTTGACGTGATATGAAAGTCTCATTGTCTCGGAATTACACAACTTCACATTTGCACGAAATGCAATCCAAGATGAATGGATGCTTTGGCTGATGGAAGTAAGTTGATTTACTGTTTCAATGGTGTTTGATTTCATCAATATACTAGTTCGTTTAGCCACATATGTTAATTGCATCATCAATATATCAAAATGTGTTTTTGGAACCAAAAGAGGTGAACTGCTAACTAGAAGAAATGATGGCAGGTACTCTTTACCTTGTAACGCAACCAATATATTATGAATAAAAAATACAAAACAAGATGGAGGACTCTATTGTTTGATGGAATTGAATGAATTCATGTTATAGACGATTCATTGGCATTGTTTTCATAATGAATATAGCCATTAATAAAGAAAGAAAAGATAATTGCATGAAAAATACTTATTGTAACAATAAGAAAAGCCTAATTAGCTTGACGTGATATGAAAGTCTCATTGTCTCGGAATTAAACAACTTCACATTTGCACGAAATGCAATCCAAGATGAATGGATGCTTTGGGTGATGGAAGTAAGTTGATTTTCTATTTCAATGGTGTTTAAATTTGTTTGATTTAATCAATATACTAGTTTGTTTAGCCACATATGTTAATTGCATCATCAATATATCAAAATGTGTTTTTGGAACCAAAAGAGGTGAACTGCTGACTAGAAGAAATGATGGCAGGTACTCTTTACCTTGTAACGCAACCAATATATTATCAATAAGAAATGCAAAACAAGATGGAGGACTCTATTGTTTGATGGAATTGAATGAATTCATGTTATAGACGCTTCATTGGCATTGTTTTCATAATGAAGATAGCCATTAATAAAGAAAGAAAAGATAATTTCATGGTCATTGGATGAAAAATACTTCTTGTAACAATAAGAAAAGACTAATTAGCTTGATGTGATATGAAAGTCTCATTGTCATGGAATTACACAACTTCACATTAGCACGAAATGCAATCCAAGATGAATGGATGCTTTGGCTGATGGAAGTAAGTTGGTTTAGTGTTTCAATGGTGTTTGAATTCATCAATATACTAGTTTGTTTAGCCACATATGTTAATTGCATCATCAATATATCAAAATGTGTTTTTGGAACCAAAAGAGGTGAACTGCTAACTAGAAGAAATGATGGCAGGTACTCTTTACCTTGTAACGCAACCAATATATTATCAATAAGAAATGTAAAACAAGATGGAGGACTCTATTGTTTGATGGAATTGAATGAATTAATGTTATAGACGCTTCATTGGCATTGTTTTCATAATGAATATAGCCATTACTAAAGAAAGAAAAGATAATTTCATGGTCATTGCATGAAAAATACTTCTTGTAACAATAAGAAAAGCCTAATTAGCTTGACGTGATATGAAAGTCTCATTGTCTCGGAATTACACAACTTCACATTAGCACGAAATGCAATCCAAGATGAATGGATGCTTTGGCTGATGGAAGTAAGTTGATTTTCTGTTTCAATGGTGTTTAAATTTGTTTGATTTAATCAATATACTAGTTTGTTTAGCCACATATGTTAATTGCATCATCAATATATCAAAATGTGTTTTTGTAACCAAAAGAGGTGAACTGCTAAGTAGAAGGAATGATAACAGGTACTCTTTATCTTGCAACGCAACAAATATATTATCAATAAGAAATGCAAAACAAGATGGAGGACACTATTGTTTGATGGAATTGAATGAATTCATGTTATAGACGGTTCATTGACATTGTTTTCATAATGAATATAGCCATTAATAAAGTGACAAAAGATAATTTTATCGTCATTCCATGAAAAATACTTCTTGTCACAATAAGAGGATCCTAATTAGCTTGAGGTGATATGAAAGTCTCATTGTTTTGGAATTACACAACTTCACATTAGCACGAAATGCAAACCAAGATGAATGGATGCTTTGGCTGATGGAAGTAAGTTGATTTAGTGTTTCAATGGTGTTTAAAATTGTTTGATTTAATCAATATACTAGTTTGTTTAGCCACATATGTTAATTGCATCATCAATATATCAAAATGTGATTTTGGAACCAAAAGAGGTGAACTGCTAACTAGAAGAAATGATGGCAGGTACTCTTTATCTTGTAACGCAAGCAATATATTATCAATAAGAAATGCAAAACAAGATGGAGGACTCTATTGTTTGATGGAATTGAATGAATTCAAGTTATACAGGGTTCATTGGCATTGTTTTCAAAATGAATATAGCCATTAATAAAGACACAAAAGATAATTTCATTGTCATTGCATGAAAAATACTTCTTGTAACAATAAGAGGAGCCTAATTAGCTTGAGGTGATATGAAAGTCTCATTGTTTTGGAATTACACAACTTCACATTGGCACAAAATGCAATCCAAGATGAAGGGATGCTTTTGCTGATGGAAGTAAGTTGATTTTCCGTTTCAATGGTGTTTAAATTTGTTTGATTTAATCAATATACTTGTTTGTTTGGCCACATATGTTAATTGCATCATCAATATATCAAAATGTGTTTTTGGAACCAAAAGAGGTGAACTGCTAAGTAGAAGAAATGATGGCAGGTACTCTTTATCTTGTAATGCAAGCAATATATTATCAATAAGAAATGCAAAACAAGATGGAGGACTCTATTGTTTGATGGAACTGAATGAATTCATGTTATACACGGTTCATTGACATTGTTTTCATAATGAATATTGCCATTAATAAAGTGACAAAAGATAATTTTACGGTCATTCCATGAAAAATACTTCTTGTCACAATAAGAGGATCCTAATTAGCTTGATGTGATATGAAAGTCTCATTGTTTTGGAATTACACAACTTCACAATAGCACGAAATGCAAACCAAGAAGAATGGATGCTTTGGCTGATGGAAGTAAGTTGATTTAGTGTTTCAATGGTGTTTAAGTTTGTTTGATTTAATCAATATACTAGTTTGTTTAGCCACATATGTTAATTGCATTATCAATATATCAAAATGTGTTTTTGGAACCAAAAGAGGTGAACTGCTAAGTAGAAAAAATGATGGCATGTACTCTTTATCTTGCAACGCAACCAATATATTATCAATAAGAAATGCAAAACAAGATGGAGGACTTTATTGTTTTATGGAATTGAATGAATTCATGTTATAGACGATTCATGGACATTGTTTTCATAACGAATACAGCCATTAATAAAGTGACAACAGATAATTTTATGGTCATTCCATGAAAAATACTTCTTGTCACAATAAGAGGATCCTAGTTAGCTTGAGGTGATATGAAAGTCTCATTGTTTTGCCATTACACAACTTCACATTAGCACGAAATGCAAACCAAGATGAATGGATGCTTTGGCTGATGGAAGTAAGTTGATTTAGTGTTTCAATGGTGTTTAAATTTGTTTGATTTAATCAATATACTAGTTTGTTTAGCCATATACGTTTCTTGCATCATCAATATATCAAAATGTGTTTTTGGAACCAAAAGAGGTGAACTGCTAACTAGAAGAAATGATGGCAGGTACTCTTTATCTTGTAACGCAACCAATATATTATCAATAAGAAATGCAAAAGAAGATGGAGGACTCTCTTGTTTGATGGAATTGAATGAATTCATGTTATAGACGCTTCATTGGCATTGTTTTCAAAATGAATATAGCCATTAATAAAGACACAAAAGATAATTTCATGGTCATTGCATGAAAAATATTTCTTGTAACAATAAGAGGAGCCTAATTAGATTGAGGGGATAAGAAAGTCTCATTGTTTTGGAATTACACAACTTCACATTAGCACGAAATGCAATCCAAGATGAATGGATGCTTGGGCTGATGGAAGTAAGTTGATTTACTGTTTCAATGGTGTTTAAATTTGTTTGATTTAATCAATATACTAGTTTGTTTAGCCACATATGTTAATTGCATCATCAATATATCAAAATGTGTTTTTGGAACCAAAAGAGGTGAACTGCTAACTAGAAGAAATGATGGCAGGTACTCTTTATCTTGTAACGCAACCAATATATTATCAATAAGAAATGCAAAACAAGATGGAGGACTCTATTGTTTGATGGAATTGAATGAATTCATGTTATAAATGCTTCATTGGCATTGTTTTCATAATGAATATAGCCATTAATAAAGAAAGAAAAGATAATTTCATGGTCATTGCATGAAAAATACTTCTTGTAACAATAAAAAAAGCCTAATTAGCTTGACGTGATATGAAAGTCTCATTGTCTTGGAATTACACAACTTCACATTAGCACGAAATGCAATCCAAGATGAATGGATGCTTTAGCTGATGGAAGTAAGTTGATTTAGTGTTTCAATGGTGTTTGAATTCATCAATATACTAGTTTGTTTAGCCACATATGTTAATTGCATCATCAATATATCAAAATGTGTTTTTGGAACAAAAATAGGGGAACTGCTAACTAGAAGAAATGATGGCAGGTACTCTTTATCTTGTAACGCAACCAATATATTATCAATAAGAAATGCAAAAGAAGATGGAGAACTCTATTGTTTGATGGAATTGAAGGAATTCATGTTATAGACGCTTCATTGGCATTGTTTTCAAAATGAATATAGCCATTAATAAAGACACAAAAGATAATTTCATGGTCATTGCATGAAAAATATTTCTTGTAACAATAAGAGGAGCCTAATTAGCTTGAGGGGATATGAAAGTCTCATTGTTTTGGAATTACACAACTTCACATTAGCACGAAATGCAATCCAAGATGAATGGATGCTTGGGCTGATGGAAGTAAGTTGATTTACTGTTTCAATGGTGTTTAAATTTGTTTGATTTAATCAATATACTAGTTTGTTTAGCCACATATGTTAATTGCATCATCAATATATCAAAATGTGTTTTTGGAACAAAAAGAGGTGAACTGCTAAGTAGAAGAAATGATGGCAGGTACTCTTTAACTTGTAACGCAAGCAATATATTATCAATAAGAAATGCAAAACAAGATGGAGGACTCTATTGTTTGATTGAATTGAATGAATTCATGTTATAGACGGTTCATTGGCATTGTTTTCATAATGAATATAGCCATTAATAAAGACGCAAAAGATAATTTCATGGTCTTGTCATGAAAAAAACTTCTTGTAACAATAAGAGGAGCCTAATTAGCTTGAGGTGATATGAAAGTCTCATTGTTTTGGAATTACACAACTTCACATTAGCACGAAATGCAAACCAAGATGAATGGATGCTTTGTCTGATGGAAGTATGTTGATTTATTGTTTCAATGTTGTTCGAATTCATCAATTTACTAGTTTGTTTAGCCGCATATGTTAATTGCATCATCAATATATCAAAATGTGTTATTGGAACAAAAAGAGGGGAACTGCTAACTAGAAGAAATGATGGCAGCTACTCTTTATCATGTAACGCAACCAATATATTATCAATAAGAAATGCAAAACAAGATGGAGGACTCTATTGTTTGATGGATTTGAATGAATTCATGTTGTAAATGCTTCATTGGCATTGTTTTCATAATGAATATAGCCATTAATAAAGAAAGAAAAGATAATTTCATGGTCATTGCATGAAAAATACTTCTTGTAACAATAAAAAAAGCCTAATTAGCTTGACGTGATATGAAAGTCTCATTGTCTTGGAATTACACAACTTCACATTAGCACGAAATGCAATCCAAGATGAATGGATGCTTTAGCTGATGGAAGTAAGTTGATTTAGTGTTTCAATGGTCTTTAAATTTTTTTTGATTTAATCAATACACTAGTTTGTTTAGCCACATATGTTAATTGCATCATCAATATATCAAAATGTGTTTTTGGAACCGAAAGAAGTGAACTGCTGACTAGAAGAAATGATGGCAGGTACTCTTTATCTTGTAACGCAACCAATATATTATCAATAAGAAATGCAAAACAAGATGGAGGACTCTATTGTTTGATGGAATTGAATGAATTCATGTTATAGATGGTTCATGGACATTGTTTTCATAATGAATATAGCCATTAATAAAGTGACAAAAGATAATTTTATAGTCATTCCATGAAAAATACTTCTTGTCACAATAAGAGGATGCTAATTAGGTTGAGGTGATATGAACGTCTCATTGTTTTGGAATTACACAACTTCACGTTAGCACGAAATGCAAACCAAGATGAATGGATGCTTTGGCTGATGGAAGTAAGTTGATTTATTGTCTCAATGGTGTTTGAATTCATCAATATACTAGTTTGTTTAGCCATATATGTTAATTGCATCATCAATATATCAAAATGTGTTTTTGGAATCAAAAGAGGTGAACCGCTAACTGGAAGAAATGATGGCAGGTACTCTTTATCTTGTAAAGCAAGCAATATATTATCAATAAGAAATGCAAAACAAGATGTAGGACTCTATTGTTTGATGAAATTGAATGAATTCAAGTTATAGACGGTTCATTGGCATTGTTTTCAAAATGAATATAGCCATTAATAAAGACACAAAAGATAATTTCATGGTCATTGGATGAAAAATACTTCTTGTAACAATAAGAGGAGCCTAATTAGCTTCAGGTGATATGAAAGTCTAATTGTTTTGGAATTACACAACTTCACATTGGCACGAAATGCAATCCAAGATGAATGGATGCTTTGGCTGATGGAAGTAAGTTGATTTACTGTTGCAATGGTGTTTAAATTTGTTTGATTTAATCAATATACTAGTTTGTTTAGCCACATATGTTAATTGCATCATCAATATATCAAAATGCATTTTTGGAACCAAAAGAGGAGAACTGCTAAGTAGAAGAAATGATGGTAGGTACTCTTTATCTTGTAACGCAACCAATACATTATCAATAAGAAATGCAAAACAAGATGGAGGACTCTATTGTTTGATGGAATTGAATGAATTCATGTTATAGATGCTTCATTGACATTGTTTTCATAATGAATATTGCCATTAATAAAGTGAGAAAAGATAATTTTACGGTCATTCCATGAAAAATACTTCTTGTCACAATAAGAGGATCCTAATTAGCTTGATGTGATATGAAAGTCTCATTGTTTTGGAATTACACAACTTCACATTAGCACGAAATGCCAACCAAGATGAATGGATGCTTTCGATGATGGAAGTAAGTTGATTTAGTGTTTCAATGGTGTTTAAGTTTGTTTGATTTAATCAATATACTAGTTTGTTTAGCCACATATGTTAATTGCATCATCAATATATCAAAATGTGTTTTTGGAACCAAAAGAGGTGAACTGCTAAGTAGAAGAAATGATGGCAGGTACTCTTTATCTTGTAACGCAAGCAATATAATATCAATAAGAAATGCAAAACAAGATGGAGGACTCTATTATTTGATGGAATTGAATGAATTCATGTTATAGAAGGTTCATTGGCATTGTTTTCATAATGAATATAGCCATTAATAAAGACACAAAAGATAATTTCTTGGTCATGTCATGAAAAATACTTCTTGTTACAATAAGAGGAGGCTAATTAGCTTGAGGTGATATGAAAGTCTCATTGTTTTGGAATTACACAACTTCACATTTGCACAAAATGCAATCCAAGATGAATGGATGCTTTGGCTGATGGAAGTAAGTTGATTTAGTGTTTCAATGGTGTTTGAATTCATCAATATACTAGTTTGTTTAGCCACATATGTTAATTGCATCATCAATATATTAAAATGTGTTTTTGGAACAAAAGGAGGTGAACTGCTAACTAGAAGAAATGATGGCAGGTACTCTTTACCTTGTAACGCAACCAATATATTATCAATAGGAAATACAAAACAAGATGGAGGACTCTATTGTTTGATGGAATTGAATGAATTCATGTTATAGACGCTTCATTGGCATTGTTTTCATAATGAATATAGCCATTAATAAAGAAAGAAAAGATAATTGCATGAAAAATACTTCTTGTAACAATAAGAAAAGCCAAATTAGCTTGACGTGATATGAAAGTCTCATTGTCTCGGAATTACACAACTTCACAATTTGCACGAAATGCAATCCAAGATGAATGGATGCTTTGGCAGATGGATGTAAGTTGATTTTCTATTTCAATGGTGTTTAAATTTGTTTGATTTAATCAATATACTAGTTTGTTTAGCCACATATGTTAATTGCATCATCAATATATCAAAATGTGTTTTTGTAACCAAAAGAGGTGAACTCCTAAGTAGAAGAAATGATGGTAGGTACTCTTTATCTTGCAACGCAACCAATATATTATCAATAAGAAATGCAAAACAAGATGGAGGACTCTATTGTTTGATGGAATTGAATGAATTCATGTTATAGACGGTTCATTGACATTTTTTTCATAATGAATATAGCCATTAATAAAGTGACAAAAGATAATTTTATTGTCATTCCATGAAAAATACTTTTGTCACAATAAGAGGATCCTAATTAGCTTGAGGTGATATGAAAGTCTCATTGTTTTGGAATTACACAACTTCACATTAGCACGAAATGCAAACCAAGATGAATGGATGCTTTGGGTGATGGAAGTAAGTTGATTTAGTGTTTCAATGGTGTTTAAATTTGTTTGATTTAATCAATATACTAATTTGTTTAGCCACATATGTTAATTGCATCATCAATACATCAAAATGTGTTTTTGGAACAAAAAGAGGTGAACTGCTAAGTAGAAGAAATGATGGCAGGTACTCTTTAACTTGTAACGCAAGCAATATATTATCAATAAGAAATGCAAAAAAAGATGGAGGACTCTATTGTTTGATGGAATTGAATGAATTCATGTTATAGACGGTTCATTGGCATTGATTTCATAATGAATATAGCCATTAATAAAGACGCAAAAGATAATTTCATGGTCATGTCATGAAAAATACTTCTTGTAACAATAAGAGGTGCCTAATTAGCTTGAGGTGATATGAAAGTCTCATTGTTTTGGAATTACACAACTTCACATTAGCACGAAATGCAAACCAAGATGAATGGATGCTTTGTCTAATGGAAGTAAGTGGATTTATTGTTTCAATGTTGTTCGAATTCATCAATTTACTAATTTGTTTAGCCGCATATGTTAATTGCATCATCAATATATCAAAATGTGTTTTTGGAACAAAAAGAGGGGAACTGCTAACTAGAAGAAATGATGGCAGGTACTCTTTATCTTGTAACGCAACCAATATATTATCAATAAGAAATGCAAAACAAGATGGAGGACTCTATTGTTTGATGGAATTGAATGAATTCATGTTATAAACGCTTCATTGGCATTGTTTTCATAATGAATATAGCCATTAATAAAGAAAGAAAAGATAATTTCATGGTCATTGCATGAAAAATACTCTTGTAACAATAAAAAAAGCCTAATTAGCTTGACGTGATATGAAAGTCTCATTGTCTTGGAATTACACAACTTCACATTAGCACGAAAAGCAATCCAAGATGAATGGATGCTTTAGCTGATGGAAGTAAGTTGATTTAGTGTTTCAATGGTCTTTAAATTTTTTTGATTTAATCAATACACTAGTTTGTTTAGCCACATATGTTAATTGCATCATCAATATATCAAAATGTGTTTTTGGAACCGAAAGAGGTGAACTGCTAACTAGAAGAAATGATGGCAGGTACTCTTTATCTTGTAACGCAACCAATATATTATCAATAAGAAATGCAACACAAGATGGAGGACTCTACTGTTTGATGGAATTGAATGAATTCATGTTATAGACGGTTCATGGACATTGTTTTCATAATGAATATAACCATTAATAAAGTGATAAAAGATAATTTTATAGTCATTCCATGAAAAATACTTCTTGTCACAATAAGAGGAACCTAATTAGGTTGAGGTGATATGAACGTCTCATTGTTTTGGAATTACACAACTTCATGTTAGCACGAAATGCAAACCAAGATGAATGGATGCTTTGGCTGATGGAAGTAAGTTGATTTATTGTCTCAATGGTGTTTGAATTCATCAATATACTAGTTTGTTTAGCCACATATTTTAATTGCATCATCAATATATCAAAATGTGTTTTTGGAACAAAAATAGGGGAACTGCTAAGTAGAAGAAATGATGGCAGGTACTCTTTATCTTGTAACGCAAGCAATATATTATCAATAAGAAATGCAAAACAAGATGGAGGACTCTATTGTTTGATGGAATTGAATGAATTCATGTTATAGACGGTTCATTGGCATTGTTTTCAAAATGAATATAGCCATTAATAAAGACACAAAAGATAATTTCATGGTCATGTCATGAAAAATACTTCTTGTTACAATAAAAGGAGCCTAATTAGCTTGAGGTGATATAAACGTCTCATTGTTTTGGAATTACACAACATCACGTTAGCACGAAATGCAAACCAAGATGAATGGATGCTTTGGCTGATGGAAGTCAGTTGATTTATTGTTTCAATGGTGTTTGAATTCATCAATATACTAGTTTGTTTAGCCACATATGTTAATTGCATCATCAATATATCAAAATGTGTTTTTGGAAACAAAAGAGGTGAACTGCTAAGTAGATGAAATGATGGCAGGTACTCTTTACCTTGTAACGCAACCAATATATTATCAATAAGAAATGCAAAACAAGATGGAGGACTCTATTGTTTGATGGAATTGAATGAATTCATGTTATAGACGGTTCATTGGCATTGTTTTCAAAATGAATATAGCCATTATTAAAGACACAAAAGATAATTTCATGGTCATTGCATGAAAAATACTTCTTGTAACAATAAGAGGAGCCTAATTAGCTTGAGGTGATATGAAAGTCTCATTGTTTTGGAATTACACAACTTCACATTAGCACGAAATGCAATCCAAGATGAATGGATGCTTTGGCTGATGGAAGTAAGTTGATTTACTGTTTCAATGGTGTTTAAATTTGTTTAATTTAATCAATATACTAGTTTGTCTAGCCACATATGTTAATTGCATCATCAATATATCAAAATGTGTTTTTGGAACCAAAAGAGGTGAACTACTAAGTAGAAGAAATGATGGCAGGTACTCTTTACCTTGTAACGCAAGCAGTATATTATCAATAAGAAATGCAAAACAAGATGGAGGACTCTATTGTTTGATGGAATTGAATGAATTCATGTTATAGACGGTTCATTGGCATTGTTTTCATAATGAATATAGCCATTAATAAAGTGACAAAAGATAATTTTATGGTCATTCCATGAAAAATACTTCTTGTAACAATAAGAGGAGCCTAATTAGCTTGAGGTGATATGAAAGTCTCATTGTTTTGGAATTACACAACTTCACATTAGCACGAAATGCAATCCAAGATGAATGGATGCTTTGGCTGACGGAAGTAAGTTGATTTACTGTTTCAATGGTGTTTAAATTTGTTTGATTTAATCAATATACTAGTTTGTTTAGCCACATATGTTAATTGCATCAACAATGTATCAAAATGTGCTTTTGTAACCAAAAGAGGTCAACTACTAAGTAGAAGAAATGATGGTAGGTACTCTTTATCTTGTAACGCAACCACTATATTATTAATAATTAATGCAAAACAAGATGGAGGACTCTATTGTTTGATGGAATTGAATGAATTCATGTTATAGACGCTTCATTGGCATTGTTTTCATACTGGATATAGCCATTAATAAAGAAAGAAAAGATAATTTCATGGTCATTGCATGAATAAGACTTCTTGTTACTATAAGAGGAGCCTAATTAGCTTGTGGTGATATGAACGTCTCATTGTTTTGGAATTACACAACTTCATGTTAGCACGAAATGCAAACCAAGATGAATGGATGCTTTGGCTGATGGAAGTAAGTTGATTTATTATTTCAATGGTGTTTGAATTCGTCAATATACTAGTTTGTTTAGCCACATATGTTAATTGCATCATCAATATATCAAAATGTGTTTTTCGAAACAAAAGAGGTGAACTGCTAAGTAGTAGAAATGATGGCAGGTACTCTTTACCATGTAACACAACCAATATATTATCAATAAGAAATGCAAAACAAGATGGAGGACTTTATTGTTTGATGGAATTGAATGAATTCATGTTATAGACGCTTCATTGGCATTGTTTTCATAATGAATATAGCCATTAATAAAGAAAGAAAAGATAATTTCATGGTCATTGCATGAAAAATACTTCCTTTAATAATAAGAAAAGCCTAATTAGCTTGACGTGATATGAAAGTCTCATTGTCTTGGACTTACACAACTTCACATTAGCACGAAATGCAATCCGAGATGAATGGATGCTTTGGCTGATGCAAGTAAGTTGATTTAGTGTTTCAATGGTGTTTAAATTTGTTTGATTTAATCAATATACTAGTTTGTTTAGCCACATATGTTAATTGCATCATCAATATATCAAAATGTGTTTTTGGAACCAAAAGAGGTGAACTGCTAAGTAGAAGAAATGATGGCAGGTACTCTTTATCTTGTAACGCAACCAATATATTATCAATAAGAAATGCAAAACAAGATGGAGGACTCTATTGTTTGATGGAATTGAATGAATTCATGTTATAGTCGGTTCATTGGCATTGTTTTCAAAATGAATATAGCCATTAATAAAGACACAAAAGATAATTTCATGGTCATGTCATGAAAAATACTTCTTGTAACAATAACAGGAGCCTAATTAGCTTGAGGTGATATGAAAGTCTCATTGTTTTGGAATTACACAACTTCACATTAGCACGAAATGCTAACCAAGTCGAATGGATGCTTTGGCTGATGGAAGTAAGTTGATTTAGTGTTTCAATGGTGTTTAAATTTGTTTGATTTAATCAATATACTAGTTTGTTTAGCCACATATGTTAATTACATCATCAATATATCAAAATGTGTTTTTGTAACCAAAGGAGGTGAACTGCTAAGTAGAAGAAATGATGGCAGGTACTCTTTATCTTGTAACGCAAGCAATATATTATGAATAAGAAATGCAAAACAAGGTGGAGGACTCTATTGTTTGATGGAATTGAATGAATTCATGTTATAGACGGTTCATTGGCATTGTTTTCATAATGAATATAGCCATTAATAAAGACACAAAAGATAATTTCATGGTCATGTCATGAAAAATACTTCTTGTAACAATAAGAGGAGCCTAATTACGTTGACGTGATATGAAAGTCTCATTGTTTTGGAATTACACCACTTCACATTAGCACGAAATGCAAACCAAGATGAATGGATGCTTTGGCTGATGGCAGTAAGGTTATTATTGTTTCAATGGTGTTGGAATTCATCAATATACTAGTTTGTTTAGCCACATATGTTAATTGCATCATCAATATATCAAAATGTGTTTTTGGAACCAAGAGAGGTGAACTGCTAAGTAGAAGAAATGATGGCAGGTAATCTTTATCTTGTAACGCAAGCAATATATTACCAATACGAAATGCAAAACAAGATGGAGGACTGTATTGTTTGATGGAATTGAATGAATTCAAGTTATAGACGGTTCATTGGCATTGTTTTCGTAATGAATATAGCCATTAATAAAGACACAAAAGATAATTTCATGGTCATGTCTTGAAAAATACTTCTTGTAACAATAAGAGGAGACTAATTACCTTGACGTGATATGAAAGTCTCATTGTTTTGGAATTACACCACTTCACATTAGCACGAAATGCAAACCAAGATGAATGGATGCTTTGGCTGATGGAAGTAAGGTTATTTATTGTTTCAATGGTGTTTAAATTTTTTTGATTTAATCAATATACTAGTTTGTTTAGCCACATATGTTAATTGCATCATTAATATATCAAAATGTGTTTTTGGAACCAAAAGAGGTGAACTGCTAACTAGAAGAAATGATGGCAGGCACTCTTTATCTTGTAACGCAACCAATATATTATGAATAAGAAATGCAAAAGAAGATGGAGGACTCTATTATTTGATGGAATTGAATGAATTGATGTTATAGATGCTTCATTGGCATTGTTTTCATAATGAATATAGCCATTAATAAAGAAAGAAAAGATAATTTCATGGTCATTGCATGAAAAATACTTCTTGTAACAATAAGAAAAGCCTAATTAGCTTGACGTGATATGAAAGTCTCATTGTCTTGGAATTACACAACTTCACATTAGCACGAAATGCAATCCAAGATGAATGGATGCTTTGGCTGATGGAAGTAAGTTGATTTAGTGTTTCAATGGTGTTTAGATTTGTTTGATTTAATCAATATACTAGTTTGTTTAGCCACATATGTTAATTGCATCATCAATATATCAAAATGTGTTTTTGGAACCAAAAGTGGTGAATTGCTAACTAGATGAAATGATGGCAGGTACTCTTTATCTTGTAACGCAACTAATATATTATCAATAAGAAATGCAAAACAAGATGGAGGACTCTATTGTATCAAGGAATTGAATGAATTCATGTTATAGACGCTTCATTGGCATTGTTTTGATAATGAATATAGCCATTAATAAAGAAAGAAAAGATAATTTCATGGTCATTGCATGAAAAATACTTCTTATAACAATAAGAGGAGTCTAATTAGCTTGAGGTCATATGAAAGTCTCATTGTTTTGGAATTACACAACTTCACATTCGCACGAAATGCAATCCAAGATGAATGGATGCTTTGGCTGATGGAAGTAAGTTGATTTACTGTTTCAATGGTGTTTAAATTTGTTTGATTTAATCAATATACTAGTTTGTTTAGCCACATATGTTAATTGCATCATCAATATATCAAAATGTGTTTTTGGAACCAAAAGAGGTAAACTGCTAAGTAGAAGAAATGATGGCAGGTACTCTTTATCTTCTAACGCAAGCAATATATTATCAATAAGAAATTCAAAACAAGATGGAGGACTCTATTGTTTGATGGAATTAAATGAATTCATGTTATAGACGGTTCATTGACATTGATTTCATAATGAATATAGCCATTAATAAAGTGACAATAGATAATTTTATGGTCATTCCATGAAAAATACTTCTCGTCACAATAAGAGGAACCTAATTAGCTTGAGATGATATGAAAGTCTCATTGTTTTGGATTTACACCACATCACATTAGCACGAAATGCAAACCAAGATGAATGGATGCTTTGGCTGATGGAAGTAAGTTGATTTAGTGTTTCAATGGTGTTTAGATTTGTTTGATTTAATCAATATACTAGTTTGTTTAGCCACATATGTTAATTGCATCATCAATATATCAAAATGTGTTTTTGGAACCAAAAGAGGTGAACTGCTAACTAGAAGAAATGATGGGAGGTACTCTTTATCTTGGAACGCAACCAATATATTATCAATAAGAAATGCAAAACAAGATGGAGGACTCTATTGTTTGATGGAATTGAATGAATTCATGTTATAGACGGTTCTTTGGCATTGTTTTCATAATGAATATAGCCATTAATAAAGACACAAAAGATAATTTCGTGGTCATGTCATGAAAAATACTTCTTGTAACAATAAGAGGAGCCTAATTAGCTTGAGGTGATATGAAAGTCTCATTGTTTTGGAATTACACAACTTCACATTAGCACAAAATGCAATCCAAGATGAATGGATGCTTTGGCTGATGGAAGTAAGTTGATTTAGTGTTTCAATGGTGTTTAAATTTTTTTGATTTAATCAATATACTAGTTTGTTTAGCCACATATGTTAATTGCATCATTAATATATCAAAATGTGTTTTTGGAACCAAAAGAGGTGAACTGCTAACTAGAAGAAATGATGGCAGGCACTCTTTATCTTGTAACGCAACCAATATATTATGAATAAGAAATGCAAAAGAAGATGGAGGACTCTATTATTTGATGGAATTGAATGAATTAATGTTATAGACGCTTCATTGGCATTGTTTTCATAATGAATATAGCCATTAATAAAGAAAGAAAAGATAATTTCATGGTCATTGCATGAAAAATACTTCTTGTAACAATAAGAAAAGCCTAATTAGCTTGACGTGATATGAAAGTCTCATTGTCTTGGAATTACACAACTTCACATTAGCACGAAATGCAATCCAAGATGAACGGATGCTTTGGCTGATGGAAGTAAGTTGATTTAGTGTTTCAATGGTGTTTAAATTTGTTTGATTTAATCAATATACTAGTTTGTTTAGCCACATATGTTAATTGCATCATCAATATATCAAAATGTGTTTTTGGAACCAAAAGAGGTGAACTGCTAAGTGGAAGAAATGATGGCAGGTACTCTTTATCTTGTAACGCAAGCAATATATTATCAATAAGAAATGCAAAACAAGGTGGAGGACTCTATTGTTTGATGGAATTGAATGAATTCATGTTATAGACGGTTCATTGGCATTGTTTTCATAATGAATATCGCCATTAATAAAGACACAAAAGATAATTTCATGGTCATGTCATGAAAAATACTTCTCGTAACAATAAGAGGAGCCTAATTAGCTACAGGTGATATGAAAGTCTCATTGTTTTGGAATTACACAACTTCACATTAGCACGAAATGCAAACCAAGATGAATGCATGCTTTGTTTGATGGAAGTAAGTTGATTTATTGTTTCAATGGTGTTTGAATTCATCAATATACTAGTTTGTTTAGCCACATATGTTAATTGCATCATCAATATATCAACATGTGTTTTTGGAACCAAAAGTGGTGAACTGCTAACTAGAAGAAATGATGGCAGGTACTCTTTATCTTGTAACGCAACCAATATATTATCAATAAGAAATGCAAAACAAGATGGAGGACTCTATTGTATCAAGGAATTGAATGAATTCATGTTATAGAAGCTTCATTGGCATTGTTTTCATCATGAATATAGCCATCAATAAAGAAACAAAAGATAATTTCATGGTCATTGCATGAAAAATACTTCTTATAACAATAAGAGGAGCCTAATTAGCTTGACGTGATATGAAAGTCTCATTGTTTTGGAATTACACAACTTCACATTAGCACGAAATGCAAACCAAGATGAATGGATACTTTGTCTGATGGAAGTAAGTTGATTTATTGTTTCAATGGTGTTTGAATTCATCAATATACTAGTTTGTTTAGCCACATATGTTAATTGCATCATCAATATATCAAAATGTGTTTTTGGAACCAAAAAAGGTGAACTACTAACTAGAAGAAATGATGGCAGGTACTCTTTATCTTGTAACGCAACCAATATATTATCAATAAGAAATGAAAAACAAGATGGAGGACTCTATTCTTTGATGGAATTGAATGAATTCATGTTATAGACGGTTCATTGACATTGTTTTCATAATGAATATAGCCATTAATAAAGTGACAAAAGATAATTTTATTGTCATTCCATGAAAAATACTTCTTGTCACAATAAGAGTATCCTAATTAGCTTGAGGTGATATGAAAGTCTCATTGTCTTGGAATTACAAAACTTCACCTTAGCACGAAATGCAATCCAAGAGGAATGGATGCTTTGGCTGGTGGAAGTAAGTTGATTGACTGTTTCAATGGTGTTTAAATTTGTTTGATTTAATCAATATACTAGTTTGTTTAGCCACATATGTTAATTGCATCATTAATATATCAAAATCTGTTTTTGGAACCAAAAGAGGTGAACTGCTAAGTAGAAGAAATGATGGCAGGAACTCTTTATCTTGTAACGCATCCAATATATTATCAATAAGAAATGCAAAACAAGATGGAGGACTCTATTGTTTGATGGAATTGAATGAATTCATGTTATAGACACATCATTGGCATTGTTTTCATAATGAATATAGCCATTAATAAAAAAACAAAAGATAATTTCATGGTCATTGCATGAAAAATACTTCTTATAACAATAAGAGGAGCCTAATTAGCTTGACGTGATATGAAAGTCTCATTGTTTTGGAATTACACAACTTCACATTCGCACAAAATGTAAAGCAATAAGAATGGATGCTTTGGCTGATGGAAGTAAGTTGATTTAGTGTTTCAATGGTGTTTGAATTCATCAATATACTAGTTTGTTTAGCCACATATGTTAATTGCATCATCAATATATCAAAATGTGTTTTTGGAACCAAAAGAGGTGAACTGCTAACTAGAAGAAATGATGGCAAGCACTTTTTATCTTGTAACGCAACCAATATATTATCAATAAGAAATGCAAAACAAGATGGAGGACTCTATTGTTTGATGGAATTGAATGAATTCATGTTATAGACGCTTCATTGGCATTCTTTTCATAATGAATATAGCCATTAATAAAAAAACAAAAGATAATGTCATGGTCACTGCATGAAAAATACTTCTCGTAACAATAGGAGAAGCCTAATTAGCTTGACGTGATATGAAAGTCTCATTGTCTTGGAATTACACAACCTCACATTAGCACGAAATGCAATCCAAGATGAATGGATGCTTTGGCTAATGGAAGTAAGTTGATTGACTATTTCAATTGTGTTTAAATTTGTTTGATTTAATCAATATACTAGTTTGTTTAGCCACATATGTTAATTGCATCATCAATATATCAAAATGTGTTTTTCGAACCAAAAGAGGTGAACTGCTAAGTAGAAGAAATGATGGCAGGTACTCTCTATCTTGTAACGCATCCCATATATTATCAATAAGAAATGCGAAACAAGATGGAGGACTCTATTGTTTGAATGAATTGAATGAATTCATGTTATAGACGGTTCATTGACACTGTTTTCATAATGAATATAGCCATTAATAAAGTGACAAAAGATAATTTTATGGTCATTCCATGAAAAATACTTCTTGTCACAATAAGAAGATCCTAATTAGCTTGAGGTGATATGAAAGTCTCATTGTTTTGGAATTACACAACTTCACATTAGCACAAAATGCAGACCACGATGAATGGATGCTGTCGTTGATGGAAGTAAGTTGATTTAGTGTTTCAATGGTGTTTAAATTTGTTTGATTTAATCAATATACTAGTTTGTTTAGCCACATATGTTAATTGCATCATCCATATATCAAAATGTGTTTTTGGAACCAAAAGAGGTGAACTGCTAAGTACAAGAAATGATTGCAGGTACTCTTTATCTTGTAACGCAACCAATATATTATCAATAAGAAATGCAAAACAAGATGGAGGACACTATTCTTTGATGGAATTGAATGAATTCATGTTATAGACGCTTCATTGGCATTGTTGTCATAATGAATATAGCCATCAATAAAGAAAGGAAAGATAATTTCATGGTCATTGCATGAAAAATACTTCTTTTAACAATAAGAGGAGCCTAATTAGCTTGAGGTGATATGAAAGTCTCAATGTTTTGGAATTACACAACTTCACATTAGCACGAAATGCAATCCAAGATGAATGGATGCTTTGGCTGATGGAAGTAAGTTGATTTAGTGTTTCAATGGTGTTTAAATTTGTTTGATTTAATCAATATACTAGTTTGTTTAGCCACAAATGTTAATTGCATCATCAATATATCAAAATGTGTTTTTGGAACCAAAAGAGGTGAACTGCTAACTAGAAGAAATGACGGCAGGTACTCTTTATCTTGTAATGCAACCAATATATTATCATTAAGAAATGCAAAACAAGATGGAGGACTCTATTGTTTCAAGGAATTGAATGAATTCATGTTATAGACGGTTCATTGGCATTGTTTTCATAATGAATATAGCCATTAATAAAGACACAAAAGATAATTTCATGGTCATTGCATGAAAAATACTTCTTGTAACAATAAGAGGAGCCTAATTAGCTTGAGGTGATATGAAAGTCTCAATGTTTTGGAATTACACAACTTCACATTAGCACGAAATGCAATCCAAGATGAATGGATGCTTTGGCTGATGGAAGTAAGTTGATTTACTGTTTCAATGGTGTTTGAATTTGTTGGATTTAATCAATATACTAGTTTGTTTAGCCACATATGTTCATTGCATCATCAATATATCAAAATGTGTTTTTGGAAAAAAAAGAGGTGAACTGCTAACTAGAAGAAATGATGGCAGGTACTCTCTATCTTGAAACGCAAGCAATATATTATCAATAAGAAATGCAAAACAAGATGGAGGACTCTATTGTTTGATGGAATTGAATGAATTCAAGTTATAGACGGTTCATTGGCTTTGTTTTCAAAATGAATATAGCCATTACTAAAGACACAAAAGATAATTTCATGGTCATTGCATGAAAAATACTGCTTGTAACAATAAGAGGATTTAGCTTGAGGTGATATGAAACTCTCATTGTTTTGGAATTACACAACTTCACATTAGCACGAAATGCAATCCAAGATGAATGGATGCTTTGGCTGATGGAAGTAAGTTGATTTATTGCTTCAATGGTGTTTAAATTTGTTTGATTTAATCAATATACTAGTTTGTTTAGCCACATATGTTAATTGCATCATCAATATATCAAAATGTGTTTCTGGAACCAAAAGAGGATAACTGCTAACAAGAAGAAATCATTGCAGGTTCTCTTTATCTTGTAACGCAACCAATATATTATCAATTAGAAACGCAAAACAAGATGGAGGACTCTGTTGTTTGATGGAATTGAATGAATTTATGTTATAGACGGTTCATTGGCTTTGTTTTCATAATGAATATAGCCATTAATAAAGAAACAAAAGATAATTTCATGGTCATTTCATGAAAAATACATGTTGTAACAATAAGAGGAGCCTAATTAGCTTGAGGTGATATGAAAGTCTCATTGTTTTGGAATTACACAACTTCACATTAGCACAAAATGTAATCCAATAAGAATGGTTGCTTTGGTTGATGGAAGTAAGTTGATTTAGTGTTTCAATGGTGTTTAAATTTGTTTGATTTAATCAATATACTATTGTGTTTAGCCATATATTGCATCATCAATTTATCAAAATGTGTACTTGGAACCACAAGAGGTGAACTGCTAAGTAGAAGAAATGATGGGAGGTACTCTTTATCTTGGAACGCAACCACTATATTATTAATAATAAACGCAAAACAAGATGGAGGACTCTATTGTTTCAACGAATTGAATGAATTCATGTTATATAGACTGTTCATTGGCATTGTTTTCATAATGAATATAGCCATTAATAAAGACACAAAAGATAATTTCATGGCCATTTCATGAAAAATACTGCTTGTACCAATAAGAGGAGCCAAATTAGCTTGAGGTGATATGAAAGTCTCATTGTTTTGGAATTACACAACTTCACATTAGCATGAAATGCAAACCAAGATGATTGGATGCTTTGGCTGATGGAAGTAAGTTGATTTATTGTTTCAATGGTGTTTAAATTTGTTTGATTTAATCAATATACTAGTTTGTTTAGCCACATATTTTAATTGCATCATCAATATATCAAAAAGTGTTTTTGGAACCAAAAGAGGTGAACTGCTAACTAGAAGAAATGATGGCAGGTACTCATTATCATGTAACGCAAGCAATATATTATCAATAAGAAATGCAAAACAAGATGGAGGACTCTAATGTTTGATGGAATTGAATGAATTCATGTTATAGACGGTTCATTGGCATGGTTTTCATAACGAATATAGCGATTAATAAAGACACAAAAGATAATTTCATGGTCATTTCATGAAAAATACTTCTTGTACCAATAAGAGGAGCCTACTTAGCTTGAGGTGATATGAAAGTCTCATTGTTTTGGAATTACACAACTTCACATTAGCACAAAATGCAAACCAAGATGATTGGATGCTTTGGCTGATGGAAGTAAGTTGATTTATTGTTTCAATGGTGTTTAAATTTGTTTGATTTAATAAATATACTAGTTTGTTAGTTTGTTTAGCCACATATGTTAATTGCATCATCAATATATCAAAATGTGTTTTTGGAACCAAAAGAGGTCAACAGCTATCTAGAAGAAATGATGGCAGGTACTCTTTATCTTGTAACGCAAGCAATATATTATCAATAAGAAATGCAAAACAAGATGGAGGACTCTATTGTTTGATGGAATTGAATGAATTCATGTTATAGATGGTTCATTGACATTGTTTTCATAATGAATATAGCCATTAATAAAGTGAAAAGATAATTTTATGGTCATTCCAGGAAAAATACTTCTTGTAACAATAAGAGGATCCTAATTAGCTTGAGGTGATATGAAAGTCTCGTTGTTTTGGAATTACACAACTTCACATTAGCACGAAATGCAAATCAAGAAGAATAGATGCTTTGGCTAATGGAAGTAAGTTGATTTAGTGTTTCAATGGTGTTTAAATTTGTTTGGTTTAATCAATGTACTATTGTGTTTAGCCATATATGTTAATTGCATCATCAATATATCAAAATGTGTTCTTGGAAGCACAAGAGGTGAACTGCTAAGTAGAAGAAATGATGGGAGGTACTCTTTATCTTGGAACGCAACCACTACATTATTAATAATAAATGCAAAACAAGATGGTGGACTCTATTGTTTCAAGGAATTGAATTAATTCATGTTATAGATGGTTCATTGGCATTGTTTTCATAATGAATATAGCCATTAATAAAGACACAACAGATAATTTCATGGCCATTTCATGAAAAATACTTCTTGTACCAATAAGAGGCGCCTAATTAGCTTGAGGTGATATGAAAGTCTCAATGTTTTGGAATTACACAATTTCACATTAGCACGAAATGCAATCCAAGATGAATGGATGCTTTGGCTGATGGAAGTAAGTTGATTTAGTGTTTCAATGGTGTTTAAATTTGTTTGATTTAATCAATATACTAGTTTGTTTAGCCACATATGTTAATTGCATCATCAATATATCAAAATGTGTTCTTGGAACCACAAGAGGTGAACTGCTAAGTAGAAGAAATGATGGGAGGTACTCTTTATCTTGGAACACAACCACTATATTATTAATAATAAACGCAAAAACAAGATGGAGGACTCTATTGTTTCAAGGAATTGAATTAATTCATGTTATAGAGGGTTCATTGGCATTGTTTTCATAATGAATATAGCCATTAATAAAGACACAAAAGATAATTTCATGGTCAATTCATGAAAAATACTTCTTGTAACAATAAGAGAAGCCTAATTAGCTTGGGGTGACATGAAAGTCTCATTGTTTTGGAATTACACAACTTCACATTAGCACAAAATGCAAACCAATAAGAATGGAGGTTTTGGCTGATGGAAGTAAGTTGATTTAGTGTTTCAATGGTGTTTAAATTTGTTTGATTTAATCAATATACTATTGTGTTTAGCCAAAAATTTTAATTGCATCATCAATACATCAAAATGTGTTTTTGGAACCAAAAGAGGTGAACTGCTAACTAGAAGAAATGACGGCAGGTACTCTTTATCTTGTAATGCAACCAATATATTATCATTAAGAAATGCAAAACAAGATGGAGGACTCTATTGTTTCAAGGAATTGAATGAATTCATGTTATAGACGGTTCATTGGCATTGTTTTCATAATGAATATAGCCATTAATAAAGACACAAAAGATAATTTCATGGTCATTGCATGAAAAATACTTCTTGTAACAATAAGAGGAGCCTAATTAGCTTGAGGTGATATGAAAGTCTCAATGTTTTGGAATTACACAACTTCACATTAGCACGAAATGCAATCCAAGATGAATGGATGCTTTGGCTGATGGAAGTAAGTTGATTTACTGTTTCAATGGTGTTTGAATTTGTTGGATTTAATCAATATACTAGTTTGTTTAGCCACATATGTTCATTGCATCATCAATATATCAAAATGTGTTTTTGGAAAAAAAAGAGGTGAACTGCTAACTAGAAGAAATGATGGCAGGTACTCTCTATCTTGAAACGCAAGCAATATATTATCAATAAGAAATGCAAAACAAGATGGAGGACTCTATTGTTTGATGGAATTGAATGAATTCAAGTTATAGACGGTTCATTGGCTTTGTTTTCAAAATGAATATAGCCATTACTAAAGACACAAAAGATAATTTCATGGTCATTGCATGAAAAATACTGCTTGTAACAATAAGAGGATTTAGCTTGAGGTGATATGAAACTCTCATTGTTTTGGAATTACACAACTTCACATTAGCACGAAATGCAATCCAAGATGAATGGATGCTTTGGCTGATGGAAGTAAGTTGATTTATTGCTTCAATGGTGTTTAAATTTGTTTGATTTAATCAATATACTAGTTTGTTTAGCCACATATGTTAATTGCATCATCAATATATCAAAATGTGTTTCTGGAACCAAAAGAGGATAACTGCTAACAAGAAGAAATCATTGCAGGTTCTCTTTATCTTGTAACGCAACCAATATATTATCAATTAGAAACGCAAAACAAGATGGAGGACTCTGTTGTTTGATGGAATTGAATGAATTTATGTTATAGACGGTTCATTGGCTTTGTTTTCATAATGAATATAGCCATTAATAAAGAAACAAAAGATAATTTCATGGTCATTTCATGAAAAATACATGTTGTAACAATAAGAGGAGCCTAATTAGCTTGAGGTGATATGAAAGTCTCATTGTTTTGGAATTACACAACTTCACATTAGCACAAAATGTAATCCAATAAGAATGGTTGCTTTGGTTGATGGAAGTAAGTTGATTTAGTGTTTCAATGGTGTTTAAATTTGTTTGATTTAATCAATATACTATTGTGTTTAGCCATATATTGCATCATCAATTTATCAAAATGTGTACTTGGAACCACAAGAGGTGAACTGCTAAGTAGAAGAAATGATGGGAGGTACTCTTTATCTTGGAACGCAACCACTATATTATTAATAATAAACGCAAAACAAGATGGAGGACTCTATTGTTTCAACGAATTGAATGAATTCATGTTATATAGACTGTTCATTGGCATTGTTTTCATAATGAATATAGCCATTAATAAAGACACAAAAGATATAATTTCATGGCCATTTTCATGAAAAATACTGCTTGTACCAATAAGAGGAGCCAAATTAGCTTGAGGTGATATGAAAGTCTCATTGTTTTGGAATTACACAACTTCACATTAGCATGAAATGCAAACCAAGATGATTGGATGCTTTGGCTGATGGAAGTAAGTTGATTTATTGTTTCAATGGTGTTTAAATTTGTTTGATTTATTCAATATATACTAGTTTGTTTAGCCACATATTTTAATTGCATCATCAATATATCAAAAAGTGTTTTTGGAACCAAAAGAGGTGAACTGCTAACTAGAAGAAATGATGGCAGGTACTCATTATCATGTAACGCAAGCAATATATTATCAATAAGAAATGCAAAAACAAGATGGAGGACTCTAATGTTTGATGGAATTGAATGAATTCATGTTATAGACGGTTCATTGGCATGGTTTTCATAACGAATATAGCGATTAATAAAAGACACAAAAGATAATTTCATGGTCATTTCATGAAAAAATACTTCTTGTACCAATAAGAGGAGCCTACTTAGCTTGAGGTGATATGAAAGTCTCATTGTTTTGGAATTACACAACTTCACATTAGCACAAAATGCAAAACCAAGATGATTGGATGCTTTGGCTGATGGAAGTAGTAGTTGATTTATTGTTTCAATGGTGTTTAAATTTGTTTGATTTAATAAATATACTAGTTTGTTAGTTTGTTTAGCCACATATGTTAATTGCATCATCAATATATCAAAATGTGTTTTTGGAACCAAAAGAGGTCAACAGCTATCTAGAAGAAATGATGGCAGGTACTCTTTATCTTGTAACGCAAGCAATATATTTATCAATAAGAAATGCAAAACAAGATGGAGGACTCTATTGTTTGATGGAATTGAATGAATTCATGTTATAGATGGTTCATTGACATTGTTTTCATAATGATAATATAGCCATTAATAAAGTGAAAAGATAATTTTTATGGTCATTCCAGGAAAAATACTTCTTGTAACAATAAGAGGATCCTAATTAGCTTGAGGTGATATGAAAGTCTCGTTGTTTTGGAATTACACAACTTCACATTAGCACGAAATGCAAATCAAGAAGAATAGATGCTTTGGCTAATGGAAGTAAGTTGATTTAGTGTTTCAATGGTGTTTAAATTTGTTTGGTTTAATCAATGTACTATTGTGTTTAGCCATATATGTTAATTGCATCATCAATATATCAAAATGTGTTCTTGGAAGCACAAGAGGTGAACTGCTAAGTAGAAGAAATGATGGGAGGTACTCTTTATCTTGGAACGCAACCACTACATTATTAATAATAAATGCAAAACAAGATGGTGGACTCTATTGTTTCAAGGAATTGAATTAATTCATGTTATAGATGGTTCATTGGCATTGTTTTCATAATGAATATAGCCATTAATAAAGACACAACAGATAATTTCATGGCCATTTCATGAAAAATACTTCTTGTACCAATAAGAGGCGCCTAATTAGCTTGAGGTGATATGAAAGTCTCAATGTTTTGGAATTACACAATTTCACATTAGCACGAAATGCAATCCAAGATGAATGGATGCTTTGGCTGATGGAAGTAAGTTGATTTAGTGTTTCAATGGTGTTTAAAATTTGTTTGATTTAATCAATATACTAGTTTGTTTAGCCACATATGTTAATTGCATCATCAATATATCAAAATGTGTTCTTGGAACCACAAGAGGTGAACTGCTAAGTAGAAGAAATGATGGGAGGTACTCTTTATCTTGGAACACAACCACTATATTATTAATAATAAACGCAAAACAAGATGGAGGACTCTATTGTTTCAAGGAATTGAATTAATTCATGTTATAGAGGGTTCATTGGCATTGTTTTCATAATGAATATAGCCATTAATAAAGACACAAAAGATAATTTCATGGTCAATTCATGAAAAATACTTCTTGTAACAATAAGAGAAGCCTAATTAGCTTGGGGTGACATGAAAGTCTCATTGTTTTGGAATTACACAACTTCACATTAGCACAAAATGCAAACCAATAAGAATGGAGGTTTTGGCTGATGGAAGTAAGTTGATTTAGTGTTTCAATGGTGTTTAAATTTGTTTGATTTAATCAATATACTATTGTGTTTAGCCAAAAATTTTAATTGCATCATCAATACATCAAAATGTGTTTTTGGAACCAAAAGAGGTGAACTGCTAACTAGAAGAAATGATGGCAGGTACTCTTTATCTTGTAACGCAAGCAATATATTATCAATAAGAAATGCAAAACAAGATGGAGGACTCTATTGTTTGATGGAATTGAATGAATTCATGTTATAGACGGTTCATTGGCATTGTTTTCATAATGAATATAGCCATTAATAAAGACACAAAAGATCATTTCATGGCCATTTCATGAAAAATACTTCTTGTACCAATAAGAGGAGCCTAATTAGCTTGAGGTGATATGAAAGTCTTATTGTTTTGGAATTACACAACTTCACATTAGCACGAAATGCAAACCAAGATGATTGGATGCTTTGGCTGATGGAAGTAAGTTGATTTATTGTTTCAATGGTGTTTAAATTTGTTTGATTTAATCAATATACTAGTTTGTTTAGCCATATATGTTAATTGCATAATCAATATATCAAAATGTGTTTTTGGAACCAAAAGAGGTGAACTGCTAACTAGAAGAAATGATGGCAGGTACTCTTTATCTTGTAATGCAACCAGTATATTATCAATAAGAAACGCAAAACAAGATGGAAGACACTATTGTTTGATGGAATTGAATGAATTCATGTTATAGACGGTTCATTGGCATTGTTTTCATAATGAATATAGCCATTAATAAAGACACAAAAGATAATTTCATGGTCATTTCATGAAAAATACTTCTTGTAACAATAAGAGGAGCCTAATTAGCTTGGGGTGATATGAAAGTCACATTGTTTTGGAATTACACAACTTCACATTAGCACAAAATGCAAACCAATAAGAATCGAGGTTTTGGCTGATGGAAGTAAGTTGATTTAGTGTTTCAATGGTGTTTCAATTTGTTTGATTTAATCAATATACTAGTTTGTTTAGCCACAAATGTTAATTGCATCATCAATATATCAAAATGTGTTTTTGGAACCAAAAGAGGTGAACTGCTAACTAGAAGAAATGACGGCAGGTACTCTTTACCTTGTAACGCAACCAATATATTATCAATAAGAAATGCAAAACAAGATGGAGGACTCTATTGTTTGATGGAATTGAATGAATTCATGTTATAGACGGTTCATTGGCATTGTTTTCATAATGAATATAGCCATTAATAAAGACACAACAGATAATTTCATGGACATTTCATGAAAAATACTTCTTGTACCAATAAGGGGAGCCTAATTAGCTTGAGGTGATATGAAAGTCTCATTGTCTTGGAATTACACAACTTCACATTAGCACGAAATGCAATCCAAGAGGAATGGATGCTTTGGCTGATGGAAGTAAGTTGATTGACTGTTTCAATGGTGTTTAAATTTGTTTGATTTAATCAATATACTAGTTTGTTTAGCCACATATGTTAATTGCATCATCAATATATCAAAATCTGTTTTTGGAACCAAAAGAAGTGAATTGCTAAGTAGAAGAAATGATGGCAGGTACTCTTTATCTTGTAACGGATCCAATATATTATCAATAAGAAATGCAAAACAAGATGGAGGACTCTATTGTTTGATGGAATTGAATGAATTCATGTTATAGACGGTTCATTGGCATTATTTTCATAATGAATATAGCCATTAATAAAAAAACAAAAGATAATTTCATGGTCATTGCATGAAAAATACTTTTTATAACAATAAGAGGAGCCTAATTAGCTTGACGTGATATGAAAGTCTCATTGTTTTGGAATTACACAACTTCACATTAGCACAAAATGTAAACCAATAAGAATGGATGCTTTGGCTGATGGAAGTAAGTTGATTGACTGTTTCAATGGTGTTTAAATTTATTTGATTTAATCAATATACTATTGTGATTAGCCATATATGTTAATTGCATCATCAATATATCAAAATGTGTTCTTGGAACCACAGGAGGTGAACTGCTAAGTAGAAGAAATGATGGGAGGTACTCTTTATCTTGGAACGCAACCACTATATTATTAATAATAAACGCAAAACTAGATGGAGGACTCTATTGTTTCAAGGAATTGAATTAATTCATGTTATAGATGGTACATTGGCATTGTTTTCATAATGAATATAGCCATTAATAAAGACACAACAGATAATTTCATGGCCATTTCATGAAAAATACTTCTTGTACCAATAAGAGGAGCCTAATTAGCTTGAGGTGATATGAAAGTCTCATTGTTTTGGAATTACACAACTTCACATTAGCACGAAATGCAAACCAAGATGATTGGATGCTTTGGCTGATGGAAGTAAGTGGATTTATTGTTTCCACGGTGTTTAAATTTGTTTGATTTAATCAATATACTAGTTTGTTTAGCCGCATATGTTAATTGCATCATCAATATATCAAAATGTGTTTTTGGAACCAAAAGAGGTGAACTGCTAACTAGAAGAAATGATGGCAGGTACTCTTTATCTTGTAACGCAAGCAATATATTATCAATAAGAAATGCAAAACAAGACGGAGGACACTATTGTTTGATGGAATTGAATGAATTCATGTTATAGATGGTTCATTGACATTGTTTTCATAATGAATATAGCCATTAATAAAGTGAAAAGATAATTTTATGGTCATTCCATGAAAAATATTTCTTGTAACAATAAGAGGAGCCTAATTAGCTTGAGGTGATATGAAAGTCTCATTGTTTTGGATTTACACAACTTCACATTAGCACGAAATGCAAACCAAGATCATTGGATGCTTTGGCTAATGGAAGTAAGTTGATTTAGTGTTTCAATGGTGTTTAAATTTGTTTGGTTTAATCAATATACTATTGTGATTAGCCATATATGTTAATTGCATCATCAATATATCAAAATGTGTTCTTGGAACCACAGGAGGTGAACTGCTAAGTAGAAGAAATGATAGGAGGTACTCTTTATCTTGGAACGCAACCACTATATTATTAATAATAAACGCAAAACTAGATGGAGGACTCTATTGTTTCAAGGAATTGAATTAATTCATGTTATAGATGGTACATTGGCATTGTTTTCATAATGAATATAGCCATTAATAAAGACACAACAGATAATTTCATGGCCATTTCATGAAAAATACTTCTTGTACCAATAAGAGGAGCCTAATTAGCTTGAGGTGATATGAAAGTCTCATTGTTTTGGAATTACACACCTTCACATTAGCACGAAATGCAAACCAAGATGATTGGATGCTTTGGCTGATGGAAGTAAGTTGATTTATTGTTTCAATGGTGTTTAAATTTGTTTGATTTAATCAATATACTAGTTTGTTTAGCCATATATGTTAATTGCATAATCAATATATCAAAATGTGTTTTTGGAACCAAAAGAGGTGAACTGCTAAGTAGAAGAAATGATGGCAGGTACTCTTTATCTTGTAACGCATCCAATATATTATCAATAAGAAATGCAAAACAAGATGGAGGACTCTATCGTTTGATGGAATTGAATGAATTCATGTTATAGACGGTTCATTGGCATTGTTTTCATAATGAATATAGCCATTAATAAAGACACAAATGATAATTTCATGGCCATTTCATGAAAAATACTTCTTGTACCAATAAGAGGAGCCTAATTAGCTTGGGGTGATATGAAAGTCTCATTGTTTTGGAATTACACAACTTCACATTAGCACAAAATGCAAACCAATAAGAAAGGAGGTTTTGGCTGATGGAAGTAAGTTGATTTAGTGTTTCAATGGTGTTTCAATTTGTTTGATTTAATCAATATACTATTGTGTTTAGCCACATATTTTAATTGCATCATCAATATATCAAAATGTGTTTTTGGAACCAGAAGAGGTGAACTGCTTACTAGAAGAAATGTTGGCAGTTACTCATTATCATAAAATGCAAGCAATATATTATCAATAAGAAATGCAAAACAAGATGGAGGACTCTATTGTTTGATGGAATTCAATGAATTCATGTTATAGACGGTTCATTGACATTGTTTTCATAATGAATATAGCCATTAATAAAGTGAACAGATAATTTTATGGTCATTCCATGAAAAATACTTCTTGTAACAATAAGAGGAGCCTAATTAGCTTGAGGTGATATGAAAGTCTCATTGTTTTGGAATTACACAACTTCACATTAGCACGAAATGCAAACCAAGATGATTGGATGCTTTTTGCTGATGGAAGTAAGTTGATTTATTGTTTCCACGGTGTTTAAATTTGTTTGATTTAATCAATATACTAGTTTGTTTAGCCACATATGTTAATTGCATCATCAATATATCAAAATGTGTTTTTGGAACCAAAAGAGGTAAACTGCTAACTAGAAGAAATGATGGCAGGTACTCTTTATCTTGTAACGCAACCAGTATATTATCAATAAGAAATGCAAAACAAGATGGAAGACACTATTGTTTGATTGAATTGAATGAATTCATGTTATAGACGGTTCATTGGCATTGTTTTCATAATGAATATAGCCATTAATAAAGACACAAAAAGATAATTTCATGGTCATTTCATGAAAAAAATACTTCTTATAACAATAAGAGGAGCCTAATCAGCTTGGGGTGATATGAAAGTCTCATAGTTTTGGAATTACACAACTTCACATTAGCACAAAATGCAAACCAATAAGAAAGGTGGTTTTGGCTGATGGAAGTAAGTTGATTTAGTGTTTCTATGGTGTTTCAATTTGTTTGATTTAATCAATATACTATTGTGTTTACCCACATATTTTAATTGCATCATCAATATATCAAAATGTGTTTTTGGAACCAAAAGAGGTGAACTGCTAACGAGAAGAAATGACGGCAGGTACTCTTTATCTTGGAACGCAACCAATATATTATCAATAAGAAACGCAAAACAAGATGGAAGACACTATTGTTTGATGGAATTGAATGAATTCATGTTATAGACGGTTCATTGGCATTGTTTTCATAATGAATATAGCCATTAATAAAGACACAAAAGATAATTTCATGGTCATTTCATGAAAAATACTTCTTGTAACAATAAGAGGAGCCTAATTAGCTTGGGCTGATATGAAAGTCTCATTGTTTTGGAATTACACAACTTCACATTAGCACAAAATGCAAACAAATAAGAAAGGTGGTTTTGGCTGATGGAAGTAAGTTGATTTAGTGTTTCTATGGTGTTTCAATTTGTTTGATTTAATCAATATACTATTGTGTTTACCCACATATTTTAATTGCATCATCAATATATCAAAATGTGTTTTTGGAACCAAAAGAGGTGAACTGCTAACGAGAAGAAATGACGGCAGGTACTCTTTATCTTGGAACGCAACCAATATATTATCAATAAGAAATGCAAAACAAGATGGAGGACTCTATTGTTTGATGGAATTGAATGAATTCATGTTATAGACGGTTCATTGGCATTGTTTTCATAATGAATATAGCCATTAATAAAGACACAAAAGATAATTTCATGGTCATTTCATGAAAAATACTTCTTGTACCAATAAGAGGAGCCTAATTAGCTTGAGGTGATATGAAAGTCTCATTGTTTTGGAATTACACAACTTTCACATTAGCACGAAATGCAAACCAAGATGATTGGATGCTTTGGCTGATGGAAGTAAGTTGATTTATTGTTTCAATGGTGTTTAAATTTGTTTGATTTAATCAATATACTAGTTTGTTTAGCCACATATGTTAATTGCATAATCAATATATCAAAATGTGTTTTTGGAACCAAAAGAGGTGAACTGCTAACTAGAAGAAAATGATGGCAAGTACTCTTTATCTTGTAACGCAACCAGTATATTATCAATAAGTAACGCAAAACAAGATGGAAGACACTATTGTTTGATGGAATTGAATGAATTCATGTTATAGACGGTTCATTGGCATTGTTTTCATAATGAATATAGCCATTAATAAAGGCACAAAAGATAATTTCATGGTCATTTCATGAAAAATACTTCTTGTAACAATAAGAGGAGCCTAATTAGCTTGGGGGTGATATGAAAGTCTCATTGTTTTGGAATTACACAACTTCACATTAGCACAAAATGCAAACCAATAAGAATGGAGGTTATGGCTGATGGAAGTAAGTTGATTTAGTGTTTTTCAATGGTGTGTTTAAATTTGTTTGATTTAATCAATATACTATTGTGTTTAGCCACATATTTTAATTGCATCATCAATATATCAAAATGTGTTTTTGGAACCAAAAGAGGTGAACTGCTAACTAGAAGAAATGATGGCAGGTACTCTTTATCTTGTAACGCAAGCAATATATTATCAATAAGAAATGCAAAACAAGATGGAGGACTCTATTGTTTGATGGAATTGAATGAATTCATGTTATAGACGGTTCATTGGCATTGTTTTCATAATGAATATAGCCATTAATAAAGACACAAAAGATAATTTCATGGCCGTTTCATGAAAAAAATACTTCTTGTACCGACAAGAGGAGCCTAATTAGCTTGATGTGATATGAAAGTCTCATTGTTTTGGAATTACACAACTTCACATTAGCACGAAATGCAAACCAAGATGATTGGATGCTTTGGCTGATGGAAGTAAGTTGATTTATTGTTTCAATGGTGTTTAAATTTGTTTGATTTAATCAATATACTAGTTTGTTTAGCCACATATGTTAATTGCATCATCAATATATCAAAATGTGTTTTTGGAACCAAAAGAGGTGAACTGCTAACTAGAAGAAATGATGGCAGGTACTCTTTATCTTGGAACGCAACCAATATATTATCAATAAGAAATGCAGAACAAGATGGAGGACTCAATTGTTTGATGGAATTGAATGAATTCATGTTATAGACAGTTCATAGGCATTGTTTTCATAATGAATATAGCCATTAATAAAGACACAAAAGATAATTTCATGGTCATTTCATGAAAAATACTTCATGTAACAATAAGAGGAGCCTAATTAGCTTGGGGTGATATGAAAGTCTCATTGTTTTGGAATTACACAACATCACATTAGCACAAAATGCAAACCAATATGAATGGAGGTTTTGGCTGATGGAAGTAAGTTGATTTAGTGTTTCAATGGTGTTTAAATTTGTTTGATTTAATCAATATACTATTGTGTTTAGCCACATATTTTAATTGCATCATCAATATATCAAAATGTGTTTTTGGAACCAAAAGTGGTGAACTGCTAGCTAGAAGAAATGATGGCAGGTACTCTTTATCTTGGAACGAAACCAATATATTATCAATAAGAAATGCGAAACAAGATGGAGGACTCTATTGTTTGATGGAATTGAATGAATTCATGTTATAGACGGTTCATTGGCATTGTTTTCATAATGAATATAGCCATTAATAAAGACACAAAAGATAATTTCATGGTCATTTCATGAAAAATGCTTCTTGTACCAATAAGAGGAGCCTAATTTGCTTGAGGTGATATGAAAGTCTCATTGTTTTGGAATTACACAACTTCACATTAGCACAAAATGGAAACCAAGATGATTGGATGCTTTGGCTGATGGAAGTAAGTTGATTTATTGTTTCAATGGTGTTTAAATTTGTTTGATTTAATCAACATACTAATTTGTTTAGCCACATATGTTAATTGCATAATCAATATATCAAAATGTGTTTTTGGAACCAAAAGAGGTGAACTGCTAACTAGAAGAAATGATGGCAGGTACTCTTTATCTTGTAACGCAACCAGTATATTATCAATAAGAAATGCAAAACAAGATGGAAGACAATATTGTTTGATGGAATTGAATGAATTCATGTTATAGACGGTTCATTGGCATTGTTTTCATAATGAATATAGCCATTAATAAAGGCACAAAAGATAATTTCATGGTCATTTCATGAAAAATACTTCATGTAACAATAAGAGGAGCCTAATTAGCTCACGGTGATATGAAAGTCTCATTGTTTTGGCATTACACAACTTCACATTAGCACAAAATGCAAACCAATAAGAATGGAGGTTTTGGCTGATGGAAGTAAGTTGATTTAGTGTTTCAATGGTGTTTAAATTTGGTTGATTTAATCAATATACTATTGTGTTTAGCCACATATTTTAATTGCATCATCAATATATCAAAATGTGTTTTTGGAACCAAAAGAGGTGAACTGCTAACTAGAAGAAATGATGGCAGGTACTCTTTATCTTGTAACGCAAGCAATATATTATCAATAAGAAATGCAAAACAAGATGGAGGACTCTATTGTTTGATGGAATTGAATGAATTCATGTTATAGACGGTTCATTGGCATTGTTTTCATAATGAATATAGCCATTAATAAAGACGCAAAAGATAATTTCATGGCCATTTCATGAAAAATATTTCTTGTACCAATAAGAGGAGCCTAATTAGCTTGAGGTGATATGAAAGTCTCATTGTTTTGGAATTACACAACTTCACATTAGCACGAAATGCAAACCAAGATGATTGGATGCTTTGGCTGATGGAAGTAAGTTGATTTAGTGTTTCAATGGTGTTTAAATTTGTTTGGTTTAATCAATATACTATTGTGTTTAGCCATATATGTTAATTGCATCATCAATATATCAAAATGTGTTCTTGGAACCACAAGAGGTGAACTGCTAAGTACAAGAAATGATGGGAGGTACTCTTTATCATGGAATGCAACCACTATATTGTTAATAATAAACGCAAAACAAGATGGAGAACTCCATTGTTTCAAGGAATTGAATTAATTCATGTTATAGATGGTTCATTGGCATTGTTTTCATAATGAATATAGCCATTAATAAAGACACAACAGATAATTTCATGGCCATTTCATGAAAAATACTTCTTGTACCAATAAGAGGAGCCTAATTAGCTTGAGGTGATATGAAAGTCTCATTGTTTTGGAATTACACAACTTCACATTAGCACGAAATGCAAACCAAGATGATTGGATGCTTTGGCCGATGGAAGTAAGTTGATTTATTGTTTCAATGGTGTTTAAATTTGTTTGATTTAATCAATATACTAGTTTGTTTAGCCACATATGTTAATTGCATCATCAATATATCAAAATGTGTTTTTGGAACCAAAAGAGGTGAGCTACTAACTAGAAGAAATGATGGCAGGTACTATTTATGTTGTAACGCAACCAATATATTATCAATAAGAAATGCAAAACAAGATGGAGGACTCTATTGTTTGATGGAATTGAATGAATTAATGTTATAGACGCTTCATTGGCATTGTTTTCATAATGAATATAGCCATTAATAAAGTGACAAAAGATAATTTTATGGTCATTCCATGAAAAATACTTCTTGTCACAATAAGAGGATCCTAATTAGCCGGAGGTGATATGAAAGTCTCATTGTTTTGGAATTACACAACTTCACATTAGCACGAAATGCAATCCAAGATGAATGGATGCTTTGGCTGATAGAAGTAAGTCGATTTATTGTTTCAATGGTGTTTAAATTTGTTTGATTTAATCAATATACTAGTTTTTTTAGCCACATATGTTAATTGCATCATCAATATATCAAAATGAGTTTCTGGAACCAGAAGAGGATAACTGCTAACTAGAAGAAATGATTCCAGGTACTTTTTATCTTCTAACGCAACCAATATATTATCAATAAGAAATGCAAAACAAGATGGAGGACTCTATTGTTTGATGGAATTGAATGAATTCAAGTTATAGACGGTTCATTGGCATTGTTTTCAAAATGAATATAGCCAATAATAAAGACACAAAAGATAATTTCATGGTCATTGTATGAAAAATACTTCTTGTAACAATAAGAGGAGCCTGATTAGCTTGAGGTGCTATGAAAGTCTCATTGTTTTGGAATTACACAACTTCACATTAGCACGAAATGCAAAGCAAGATGATTGGATGCTTTTTGCTGATGGAAGTAAGTTGATTTATTGTTTCCACGGTGTTTAAATTTGTTTGATTTAATCAATATACTAGTTTGTTTAGCCACATATGTTAATTGCATCATCAATATATCAAAATGTGTTTTTGGAACCAAAAGAGGTAAACTGCTAACTAGAAGAAATGATGGCAGGTACTCTTTATCTTGTAACGCAACCAGTATATTATCAATAAGAAATGCAAAACAAGATGGAAGACACTATTGTTTGATTGAATTGAATGAATTCATGTTATAGACGGTTCATTGGCATTGTTTTCATAATGAATATAGCCATTAATAAAGACACAAAAGATAATTTCATGGTCATTTCATGAAAAATACTTCTTATAACAATAAGAGGAGCCTAATCAGCTTGGGGTGATATGAAAGTCTCATTGTTTTGGAATTACACAACTTCACATTAGCACAAAATGCAAACCAATAAGAAAGGTGGTTTTGGCTGATGGAAGTAAGTTGATTTAGTGTTTCTATGGTGTTTCAATTTGTTTGATTTAATCAATATACTATTGTGTTTACCCACATATTTTAATTGCATCATCAATATATCAAAATGTGTTTTTGGAACCAAAAGAGGTGAACTGCTAACGAGAAGAAATGACGGCAGGTACTCTTTATCTTGGAACGCAACCAATATATTATCAATAAGAAACGCAAAACAAGATGGAAGACACTATTGTTTGATGGAATTGAATGAATTCATGTTATAGACGGTTCATTGGCATTGTTTTCATAATGAATATAGCCATTAATAAAGACACAAAAGATAATTTCATGGTCATTTCATGAAAAATACTTCTTGTAACAATAAGAGGAGCCTAATTAGCTTGGGCTGATATGAAAGTCTCATTGTTTTGGAATTACACAACTTCACATTAGCACAAAATGCAAACAAATAAGAAAGGTGGTTTTGGCTGATGGAAGTAAGTTGATTTAGTGTTTCTATGGTGTTTCAATTTGTTTGATTTAATCAATATACTATTGTGTTTAGCCACATATTTTAATTGCATCATCAATATATCAAAATGTGTTTTTGGAACCAAAAGAGGTGAACTGCTAACGAGAAGAAATGACGGCAGGTACTCTTTATCTTGGAACGCAACCAATATATTATCAATAAGAAATGCAAAACAAGATGGAGGACTCTATTGTTTGATGGAATTGAATGAATTCATGTTATAGACGGTTCATTGGCATTGTTTTCATAATGAATATAGCCATTAATAAAGACACAAAAGATAATTTCATGGTCATTTCATGAAAAATACTTCTTGTACCAATAAGAGGAGCCTAATTAGCTTGAGGTGATATGAAAGTCTCATTGTTTTGGAATTACACAACTTCACATTAGCACGAAATGCAAACCAAGATGATTGGATGCTTTGGCTGATGGAAGTAAGTTGATTTATTGTTTCAATGGTGTTTAAATTTGTTTGATTTAATCAATATACTAGTTTGTTTAGCCACATATGTTAATTGCATAATCAATATATCAAAATGTGTTTTTGGAACCAAAAGAGGTGAACTGCTAACTAGAAGAAATGATGGCAAGTACTCTTTATCTTGTAACGCAACCAGTATATTATCAATAAGTAACGCAAAACAAGATGGAAGACACTATTGTTTGATGGAATTGAATGAATTCATGTTATAGACGGTTCATTGGCATTGTTTTCATAATGAATATAGCCATTAATAAAGGCACAAAAGATAATTTCATGGTCATTTCATGAAAAATACTTCTTGTAACAATAAGAGGAGCCTAATTAGCTTGGGGTGATATGAAAGTCTCATTGTTTTGGAATTACACAACTTCACATTAGCACAAAATGCAAACCAATAAGAATGGAGGTTATGGCTGATGGAAGTAAGTTGATTTAGTGTTTCAATGGTGTTTAAATTTGTTTGATTTAATCAATATACTATTGTGTTTAGCCACATATTTTAATTGCATCATCAATATATCAAAATGTGTTTTTGGAACCAAAAGAGGTGAACTGCTAACTAGAAGAAATGATGGCAGGTACTCTTTATCTTGTAACGCAAGCAATATATTATCAATAAGAAATGCAAAACAAGATGGAGGACTCTATTGTTTGATGGAATTGAATGAATTCATGTTATAGACGGTTCATTGGCATTGTTTTCATAATGAATATAGCCATTAATAATGACACAAAAGATAATTTCATGGCCGTTTCATGAAAAATACTTCTTGTACCGACAAGAGGAGCCTAATTAGCTTGATGTGATATGAAAGTCTCATTGTTTTGGAATTACACAACTTCACATTAGCACGAAATGCAAACCAAGATGATTGGATGCTTTGGCTGATGGAAGTAAGTTGATTTATTGTTTCAATGGTGTTTAAATTTGTTTGATTTAATCAATATACTAGTTTGTTTAGCCACATATGTTAATTGCATCATCAATATATCAAAAATGTGTTTTTGGAACCAAAAGAGGTGAACTGCTAACTAGAAGAAATGATGGCAGGTACTCTTTTATCTTGGAACGCAACCAATATATTATCAATAAGAAATGCAGAACAAGATGGAGGACTCAATTGTTTGATGGAATTGAATGAATTCATGTTATAGACAGTTCATAGGCATTGTTTTCATAATGAATATAGCCATTAATAAAGACACAAAAGATAATTTCATGGTCATTTCATGAAAAATACTTCATGTAACAATAAGAGGAGCCTAATTAGCTTGGGGTGATATGAAAGTCTCATTGTTTTGGAATTACACACAACATCACATTAGCACAAAATGCAAACCAATATGAATGGAGGTTTTGGCTGATGGAAGTAAGTTGATTTAGTGTTTCAATGGTGTTTAAATTTGTTTGATTTAATCAATATACTATTGTGTTTAGCCACATATTTTAATTGCATCATCAATATATCAAAATGTGTTTTTGGAACCAAAAGTGGTGAACTGCTAGCTAGAAGAAATGATGGCAGGTACTCTTTATCTTGGAACGCAACCAATATATTATCAATAAGAAATGCGAAACAAGATGGACGACTCTATTGTTTGATGGAATTGAATGAATTCATGTTATAGACGGTTCATTGGCATTGTTTTTTCATAATGAATATAGCCATTAATAAAGACACAAAAGATAATTTCATGGTCATTTCATGAAAAATGCTTCTTGTACCAATAAGAGGAGCCTAATTTGCTTGAGGTGATATGAAAGTCTCATTGTTTTGGAATTACACAACTTCACATTAGCACAAAATGGAAACCAAGATGATTGGATGCTTTGGCTGATGGAAGTAAGTTGATTTATTGTTTCAATGGTGTTTAAATTTGTTTGATTTAATCAACATACTAATTTGTTTAGCCACATATGTTAATTGCATAATCAATATATCAAAATGTGTTTTTGGAACCAAAAGAGGTGAACTGCTAACTAGAAGAAATGATGGCAGGTACTCTTTATCTTGTAACGCAACCAGTATATTATCAATAAGAAATGCAAAACAAGATGGAAGACAATATTGTTTGATGGAATTGAATGAATTCATGTTATGGAAGGTTCATTGGCATTGTTTTCATAATGAATATAGCCATTAATAAAGGCACAAAAGATAATTTCATGGTCATTTCATGAAAAATACTTCATGTAACAATAAGAGGAGCCTAATTAGCTCGCGGTGATATGAAAGTCTCATTGTTTTGGAATTACACAACTTCACATTAGCACAAAATGCAAACCAATATGAATGGAGGTTTTGGCTGATGGAAGTAAGTTGATTTAGTGTTTCAATGGTGTTTAAATTTGTTTGATTTAATCAATATACTATTGTGTTTAGCCACATATTTTAATTGCATCATCAATATATCAAAATGTGTTTTTTGGAACCAAAAGAGGTGAACTGCTAACTAGAAGAAATGATGGCAGGTACTCTTTATCTTGTAACGCAAGCAATATATTATCAATAAAGAAATGCAAAAACAAGATGGAGGACTCTATTGTTTGATGGAATTGAATGAATTCATGTTATAGACGGTTCATTGGCATTGTTTTCATAATGAATATAGCCATTAATAAAGACACAAAAGATAATTTCATGGCCGTTTCATGAAAAATACTTCTTGTACCGACAAGAGGAGCCTAATTAGCTTGATGTGATATGAAAGTCTCATTGTTTTGGAATTACACAACTTCACATTAGCACGAAATGCAAACCAAGATGATTGGATGCTTTGGCTGATGGAAGTAAGTTGATTTATTGTTTCAATGGTGTTTAAATTTGTTTGATTTAATCAATATACTAGTTTGTTTAGCCACATATGTTAATTGCATCATCAATATATCAAAATGTGTTTTTGGAACCAAAAGAGGTGAACTGCTAACTAGAAGAAATGATGGCAGGTACTCTTTATCTTGGAACGCAACCAATATATTATCAATAAGAAATGCAGAACAAGATGGAGGACTCAATTGTTTGATGGAATTGAATGAATTCATGTTATAGACAGTTCATAGGCATTGTTTTCATAATGAATATAGCCATTAATAAAGACACAAAAGATAATTTCATGGTCATTTCATGAAAAATACTTCATGTAACAATAAGAGGAGCCTAATTAGCTTGGGGTGATATGAAAGTCTCATTGTTTTGGAATTACACAACATCACATTAGCACAAAATGCAAACCAATATGAATGGAGGTTTTGGCTGATGGAAGTAAGTTGATTTAGTGTTTCAATGGTGTTTAAATTTGTTTGATTTAATCAATATACTATTGTGTTTAGCCACATATTTTAATTGCATCATCAATATATCAAAATGTGTTTTTGGAACCAAAAGTGGTGAACTGCTAGCTAGAAGAAATGATGGCAGGTACTCTTTATCTTGGAACGCAACCAATATATTATCAATAAGAAATGCGAAACAAGATGGACGACTCTATTGTTTGATGGAATTGAATGAATTCATGTTATAGACGGTTCATTGGCATTGTTTTCATAATGAATATAGCCATTAATAAAGACACAAAAGATAATTTCATGGTCATTTCATGAAAAATGCTTCTTGTACCAATAAGAGGAGCCTAATTTGCTTGAGGTGATATGAAAGTCTCATTGTTTTGGAATTACACAACTTCACATTAGCACAAAATGGAAACCAAGATGATTGGATGCTTTGGCTGATGGAAGTAAGTTGATTTATTGTTTCAATGGTGTTTAAATTTGTTTGATTTAATCAACATACTAATTTGTTTAGCCACATATGTTAATTGTATAATCAATATATCAAAATGTGTTTTTGGAACCAAAAGAGGTGAACTGCTAACTAGAAGAAATGATGGCAGGTACTCTTTATCTTGTAACGCAACCAGTATATTATCAATAAGAAATGCAAAACAAGATGGAAGACAATATTGTTTGATGGAATTGAATGAATTCATGTTATAGACGGATCATTGGCATTGTTTTCATAATGAATATAGCCATTAATAAAGGCACAAAAGATAATTTCATGGTCATTTCATGAAAAATACTTCATGTAACAATAAGAGGAGGCCTAATTAGCTCGCGGTGATATGAAAGTCTCATTGTTTTGGAATTACACAACTTCACATTAGCACAAAATGCAAACCAATAAGAATGGAGGTTTTGGCTGATGGAAGTAAGTTGATTTAGTGTTTCAATGGTGTTTAAATTTGTTTGATTTAATCAATATACTATTGTGTTTAGCCACATATTTTAATTGCATCATCAATATATCAAAATGTGTTTTTGGAACCAAAAGAGGTGAACTGCTAACTAGAAGAAATGATGGCAGGTACTCTTTATCTTGTAATGCAAGCAATATATTATCAATAAGAAATGCAAAACAAGATGGAGGAGTCTATTGTTTGATGGAATTGAATGAATTCATGTTATAGACGGTTCATTGGCATTGTTTTCATAATGAATATAGCCATTGATAAAGACAGAAAAGATAATTTCATGGTCATTTCAAGAAAAATACTTCTTGTACCAATAAGAGGAGCCTAATTAGCTTGAGGTGATATGAAAGTCTCATTGTTTTGGAATTACACAACTTCACATTAGCACGAAATGCAAACCAAGATGATTGGATGCTTTGGCCGATGGAAGTAAGTTGATTTATTGTTTCAAGGGTGTTTAAATTTTGTTTGATTTAATCAAATATACTAGTTTGTTTAGCCACATATGTTAATTGCATCATCAATATATCAAAATGTGTTTTTGGAACCAAAAGAGGTCAACTGCTAACTAGAAGAAATGATGGCAGGTACTCTTTCTCTTGTAACGCAAGCAATATATTATCAATAAGAAATGCAAAACAAGGTGGAGGACTCTATTGTTTGATGGAATTGAATGAATTCATGTTATAGAGAGTTCATTGACATTGTTTTCATAATGAATATAGCCATTAATAAAGACACAAAAGATAATTTCATGGTCATTTCATGAAAAATACTTCTTGTAACAATAAGAGGAGCCTAATTAGCTTGAGGTGATATGAAAGTCTCATTCTTTTGGAATTACACAACTTCACATTAGCACGAAATGCAAACCAAGAAGAATAGATGCTTTGGCTAATGGAAGTAAGTTGATTTATTGTTTCAATGGTGTTTAAATTTGTTTGATTTAATCAATATACTAGTTTGTTTAGCCACATTTGTGTTAATTGCATCGTCAATATATCAAATGTGTTGTTGGAACTAAAAGAGGTGAACCGCTAACTAGAAGAAATGATGGGAGGTACTCTTTATTTTGGAACGCAACCACAATATTATTAACAATAAATGCGAAACAAGATGGAGGACTCTATTGTTTGATGGAATTGAATGAATTCATGTTATAGACGGTTCATTGGCATTGTTTTCATAATGAATATAGCCATTAATAAAGTGACAAAAGATAATTTTATGGTCATTCCATGAAAAATACTTCTTGTTACAATAAGAGGATCCTAATTAGCTTGAGGTGATATGAAAGTTTCATTGTTTTGGAATTACACAACTTCACATTAGCACGAAATGCAATCCAAGATGAATGGATGCTTTGGCTGATGGAAGTAAGTTGATTTACTGTTTCAATGGTGTTTAAATTTGTTTCATTTAATCAACATACTAGTTTGTTTAGCCACATATGTTAATTGCATCATCAATATATCAAAATGTGTTTTTGGAACCAAAAGAGGTGAATTGCTAAGTAGAAGAAATGATGGCAGGTACTCTTTATCTTGTAACGCAACAAATATATTATCAATAAGAAATGCAAAACAAGATGGAGGACTCTATTGTTTGATGGAATTTACTGAATTCATGTTATAGACGGTTCATTGGCATTGTTTTCATAATGAATATAGCCATTAATAAAGACACAAAAGATAATTTCATGGTCATTTCATGAAAAATACTTCTTGTAACAATAAGAGGAGCCTAATTAGCTTGAGGTGATATGAAAGTCTCATTGTTTTGGAATTACACAACTTCACATTAGTACGAAATGCAAACCAATAAGAATGCATCCTATGGCTGATGGAAGTAAGTTGATTTAGTGTTTCAATGGTGTTTAAATTTGTTTGATTTAATCAATATACTATTGTGTTTAGCCATATATGTTAATTGCATCATCAATATATCAAAATGTGTTCTTGGAACCACAAGAGGTGAACTGCTAAGTACAAGAAATGATGGGAGGTACTCTTTATCTTGGAACGCAACCACTATATTATTAATAATAAACGCAAAACAAGATGGAGGAACTATTGTTTCAAGGAATTGAATGAATTCATGTTATAGACGGTTCATTGGCATTGTTTTCATAATGAATATAGTCATTAATAAAAACACAAAACATAATTTCATGGCCATTTCATGAAAAATACTTCTTGTACCAATAAGAGGAGCCTAATTAGCTTGAGGAGATATGAAAGTCTCATTGTTTTGGAATTACACAACTTCACATTAGCACGAAATGCAAACCAAGATGATTGGATGCTTTGGCTGATGGAAGTAAGTTGATTTATTGTTTCAATGGTGTTTACATTTCTTTGATTTAATCAATATACTAGTTTGTTTAGCCACATATGTTAATTGCATCATCAATATATCAAAATGTGTTTTTGGAACCAAAAGAGGTCAACTGCTAACTAGAAGAAATGATGGCAGGTACTCTTTATCTTGTAACGCAACCAATATATTATCAATAAGAAACGCAAAACAAGATGGAGGACACTATTGTTTGATGGAATTGAATGAATTCATGTTATAGACGGTTCATTGGCATTGTTTTCATAATGAATATAGCCATTAATAACGACACAAAAGATAATTTCATGGTCATTTCATGAAAAATACTTCTTGTAACAATAAGAGGAGCCTAATTAGCTTGGTGTGATATGAAAGTCTCATTGTTTTGGAATTACACAACTTCACATTAGCACAAAATGCAAACCAATAAGAATGGATGCTTTGGTTGATGGAAGTAAGTTGATTTAGTGTTTCAATGGTGTTTAAATTTGTTTCATTTAATCAATATACCAGTTTGTTTAGCCACTTATGTTAATTGCATCATCAATATATCAAAATGTATTTTTGGAACCAAAAGAGGTCAACTGCTAACTAGAAGAAATGATGGCAGGTACTCTTTATCTTGTAACGCAACCAATATATTATCAATAAGAAACGCAAAACAAGATGGAGGACACTATTGTTTGATGGAATTGAATGAATTCATGTTATAGACGGTTCATTGGCGTTGTTTTCATAGTGAATATAGCCATTAATAATGACACAAAAGATAATTTCATGGTCATTTCATGAAAAAATACTTCTTGTAACAATAAGAGGAGCCTAATTAGCTTGAGGTGATATGAAAGTCTCATTGTTTTGGAATTACACAACTTCACATTAGCACGAGATGCAATCCAAGATGAATGGATGCTTTGGCTGATGGAAGTAAGTTGATTTATTGTTTCAATGGTGTTTAAATTTGTTTGATTTAATCAATATACTAGTTTGTTTAGCCACATATGTTAATTGCATCATCAATATATCAAAATGTGTTTTTGGAACCAAAAGAGGTGAACTGCTAAGTAGAAGAAATGATGGCAGGAACTTTTATCTTTTAACGCAACCAATATATTATCAATAAGAAATGCAAAACAAGATGGAGGACTCTATTGTTTGATGGAATTGAAAGAATTTCATGTTATAGACTGTTCATTGGCATTGTTTTCATAATGAATATAGTCATTAATAAAGACACAAAAGATAATTTCATGGTCATTTCATGAAAAATACTTCTTGTACCAATAAGAGGAGCCTAATTAGCTTGGTGTGATATGAAAGTCTCATTGTTTTGGAATTACACAACTTCACATTAGCACAAAATGTAAAACCAATAAGAATGGTTGCTTTGGTTGACGGAAGTAAGTTGATTTATTGTTTCAATGGTGTTTAAATTTGTTTTGATTTAATCAATATACTAGTTTGTTTAGCCACATATGTTAATTGCATCATCAATATATCAAAATGTGTTTTTGGAACCAAAAGAGGTGAACTGCTAACTAGAAGAAATGATGGCAGCTACTCTTTATCTTGTAACGCAAGCAATATATTATCAATGAGAAATGCAAAACAAGATGGAGGAGTCTATTGTTTGATGGAATTGAATGAATTTCATGTTATAGACGGTTCATTGGCATTGTTTTCATAATGAATATAGCCATTAATAAAGGCACAAAAGATAATTTCATGGTCATTTCATGAAAAAATACTTCATGTAACAATAAGAGGAGCCTAATTAGCTCGCGGTGATATGAAAGTCTCATTGTTTTGGAATTACACAACTTCACATTAGCACAAAATGCAAACCAATAAGAATGGAGGTTTTGGCTGATGGAAGTAAGTTGATTTAGTGTTTCAATGGTGTTTAAATTTGTTTGATTTAATCAATATACTATTGTGTTTAGCCACATATTTTAATTGCATCATCAATATATCAAAATGTGTTTTTGGAACCAAAAGAGGTGAACTGCTAACTAGAAGAAATGATGGCAGGTACTCTTTATCTTGTAATGCAAGCAATATATTATCAATAAGAAATGCAAAACAAGATGGAGGAGTCTATTGTTTGATGGAATTGAATGAATTCATGTTATAGACGGTTCATTGGCATTGTTTTCATAATGAATATAGCCATTGATAAAGACAGAAAAGATAATTTCATGGTCATTTCAAGAAAAATACTTCTTGTACCAATAAGAGGAGCCTAATTAGCTTGAGGTGATATGAAAGTCTCATTGTTTTGGAATTACACAACTTCACATTAGCACGAAATGCAAACCAAGATGATTGGATGCTTTGGCCGATGGAAGTAAGTTGATTTATTGTTTCAAGGGTGTTTAAATTTGTTTGATTTAATCAATATACTAGTTTGTTTAGCCACATATGTTAATTGCATCATCAATATATCAAAATGTGTTTTTGGAACCAAAAGAGGTCAACTGCTAACTAGAAGAAATGATGGCAGGTACTCTTTATCTTGTAACGCAACCAATATATTATCAATAAGAAACGCAAAACAAGATGGAGGACACTATTGTTTGATGGAATTGAATGAATTCATGTTATAGACGGTTCATTGGCATTGTTTTCATAATGAATATAGCCATTAATAACGACACAAAAGATAATTTCATGGTCATTTCATGAAAAATACTTCTTGTAACAATAAGAGGAGCCTAATTAGCTTGGTGTGATATGAAAGTCTCATTGTTTTGGAATTACACAACTTCACATTAGCACAAAATGCAAACCAATAAGAATGGATGCTTTGGTTGATGGAAGTAAGTTGATTTAGTGTTTCAATGGTGTTTAAATTTGTTTCATTTAATCAATATACCAGTTTGTTTAGCCACTTATGTTAATTGCATCATCAATATATCAAAATGTATTTTTGGAACCAAAAGAGGTCAACTGCTAACTAGAAGAAATGATGGCAGGTACTCTTTATCTTGTAACGCAACCAATATATTATCAATAAGAAACGCAAAACAAGATGGAGGACACTATTGTTTGATGGAATTGAATGAATTCATGTTATAGACGGTTCATTGGCGTTGTTTTCATAGTGAATATAGCCATTAATAATGACACAAAAGATAATTTCATGGTCATTTCATGAAAAATACTTCTTGTAACAATAAGAGGAGCCTAATTAGCTTGAGGTGATATGAAAGTCTCATTGTTTTGGAATTACACAACTTCACATTAGTACGAAATGCAAACCAATAAGAATGCATCCTATGGCTGATGGAAGTAAGTTGATTTAGTGTTTCAATGGTGTTTAAATTTGTTTGATTTAATCAATATACTATTGTGTTTAGCCATATATGTTAATTGCATCATCAATATATCAAAATGTGTTCTTGGAACCACAAGAGGTGAACTGCTAAGTACAAGAAATGATGGGAGGTACTCTTTATCTTGGAACGCAACCACTATATTATTAATAATAAACGCAAAACAAGATGGAGGAAACTATTGTTTCAAGGAATTGAATGAATTCATGTTATAGACGGTTCATTGGCATTGTTTTCATAATGAATATAGTCATTAATAAAAACACAAAACATAATTTCATGGCCATTTCATGAAAAATACTTCTTGTACCAATAAGAGGAGCCTAATTAGCTTGAGGAGATATGAAAGTCTCATTGTTTTGGAATTACACAACTTCACATTAGCACGAAATGCAAACCAAGATGATTGGATGCTTTGGCTGATGGAAGTAAGTTGATTTATTGTTTCAATGGTGTTTACATTTCTTTGATTTAATCAATATACTAGTTTGTTTAGCCACATATGTTAATTGCATCATCAATATATCAAAATGTGTTTTTGGAACCAAAAGAGGTCAACTGCTAACTAGAAGAAATGATGGCAGGTACTCTTTATCTTGTAACGCAACCAATATATTATCAATAAGAAACGCAAAACAAGATGGAGGACACTATTGTTTGATGGAATTGAATGAATTCATGTTATAGACGGTTCATTGGCATTGTTTTCATAATGAATATAGCCATTAATAACGACACAAAAGATAATTTCATGGTCATTTCATGAAAAATACTTCTTGTAACAATAAGAGGAGCCTAATTAGCTTGGTGTGATATGAAAGTCTCATTGTTTTGGAATTACACAACTTCACATTAGCACAAAATGCAAACCAATAAGAATGGATGCTTTGGTTGATGGAAGTAAGTTGATTTAGTGTTTCAATGGTGTTTAAATTTGTTTCATTTAATCAATATACCAGTTTGTTTAGCCACTTATGTTAATTGCATCATCAATATATCAAAATGTATTTTTGGAACCAAAAGAGGTCAACTGCTAACTAGAAGAAATGATGGCAGGTACTCTTTATCTTGTAACGCAACCAATATATATTATCAATAAGAAACGCAAAAAACAAGATGGAGGACACTATTGTTTGATGGAATTGAATGAATTCATGTTATAGACGGTTCATTGGCGTTGTTTTCATAGTGAATATAGCCATTAATAATGACACAAAAGATAATTTCATGGTCATTTCATGAAAAAATACTTCTTGTAACAATAAGAGGAGCCTAATTAGCTTGAGGTGATATGAAAGTCTCATTGTTTTGGAATTACACAACTTCACATTAGCACGAGATGCAATCCAAGATGAATGGATGCTTTGGCTGATGGAAGTAAGTTGATTTATTGTTTCAATGGTGTTTAAATTTGTTTGATTTAATCAATATACTAGTTTGTTTAGCCACATATGTTAATTGCATCATCAATATATCAAAATGTGTTTTTGGAACCAAAAGAGGTGAACTGCTAAGTAGAAGAAATGATGGCAGGAACTTTTATCTTTTAACGCAACCAATATATTATCAATAAGAAATGCAAAACAAGATGGAGGACTCTATTGTTTGATGGAATTGAAAGAATTTCATGTTATAGACTGTTCATTGGCATTGTTTTCATAATGAATATAGTCATTAATAAAGACACAAAAGATAATTTCATGGTCATTTCATGAAAAATACTTCTTGTACCAATAAGAGGAGCCTAATTAGCTTGGTGTGATATGAAAGTCTCATTGTTTTGGAATTACACAACTTCACATTAGCACAAAATGTAAACCAATAAGAATGGTTGCTTTGGTTGACGGAAGTAAGTTGATTTATTGTTTCAATGGTGTTTAAATTTGTTTGATTTAATCAATATACTAGTTTGTTTAGCCACATATGTTAATTGCATCATCAATATATCAAAATGTGTTTTTGGAACCAAAAGAGGTGAACTGCTAACTAGAAGAAATGATGGCAGCTACTCTTTATCTTGTAACGCAAGCAATATATTATCAATGAGAAATGCAAAACAAGATGGAGGAGTCTATTGTTTGATGGAATTGAATGAATTTCATGTTATAGACGGTTCATTGGCATTGTTTTCATAATGAATATAGCCATTAATAAAGGCACAAAAGATAATTTCATGGTCATTTCATGAAAAATACTTCATGTAACAATAAGAGGAGCCTAATTAGCTCGCGGTGATATGAAAGTCTCATTGTTTTGGAATTACACAACTTCACATTAGCACAAAATGCAAACCAATAAGAATGGAGGTTTTGGCTGATGGAAGTAAGTTGATTTAGTGTTTCAATGGTGTTTAAATTTGTTTGATTTAATCAATATACTATTGTGTTTAGCCACATATTTTAATTGCATCATCAATATATCAAAATGTGTTTTTGGAACCAAAAGAGGTGAACTGCTAACTAGAAGAAATGATGGCAGGTACTCTTTATCTTGTAATGCAAGCAATATATTATCAATAAGAAATGCAAAACAAGATGGAGGAGTCTATTGTTTGATGGAATTGAATGAATTCATGTTATAGACGGTTCATTGGCATTGTTTTTCATAATGAATATAGCCATTGATAAAGACAGAAAAGATAATTTCATGGTCATTTCAAGAAAAATACTTCTTGTACCAATAAGAGGAGCCTAATTAGCTTGAGGTGATATGAAAGTCTCATTGTTTTGGAATTACACAACTTCACATTAGCACGAAATGCAAACCAAGATGATTGGATGCTTTGGCCGATGGAAGTAAGTTGATTTATTGTTTCAAGGGTGTTTAAATTTGTTTGATTTAATCAATATACTAGTTTGTTTAGCCACATATGTTAATTGCATCATCAATATATCAAAATGTGTTTTTGGAACCAAAAGAGGTCAACTGCTAACTAGAAGAAATGATGGCAGGTACTCTTTCTCTTGTAACGCAAGCAATATATTATCAATAAGAAATGCAAAACAAGGTGGAGGACTCTATTGTTTGATGGAATTGAATGAATTCATGTTATAGAGAGTTCATTGACATTGTTTTCATAATGAATATAGCCATTAATAAAGACACAAAAGATAATTTCATGGTCATTTCATGAAAAATACTTCTTGTAACAATAAGAGGAGCCTAATTAGCTTGAGGTGATATGAAAGTCTCATTCTTTTGGAATTACACAACTTCACATTAGCACGAAATGCAAACCAAGAAGAATAGATGCTTTGGCTAATGGAAGTAAGTTGATTTAGTGTTTCAATGGTGTTTAAATTTGTTTGATTTAATCAATATACTAGTTTGTTTAGCCACATTTGTTAATTGCATCGTCAATATATCAAATGTGTTGTTGGAACTAAAAGAGGTGAACCGCTAACTAGAAGAAATGATGGGAGGTACTCTTTATTTTGGAACGCAACCACAATATTATTAACAATAAATGCGAAACAAGATGGAGGACTCTATTGTTTGATGGAATTGAATGAATTCATGTTATAGACGGTTCATTGGCATTGTTTTCATAATGAATATAGCCATTAATAAAGTGACAAAAGATAATTTTATGGTCATTCCATGAAAAATACTTCTTGTTACAATAAGAGGATCCTAATTAGCTTGAGGTGATATGAAAGTTTCATTGTTTTGGAATTACACAACTTCACATTAGCACGAAATGCAATCCAAGATGAATGGATGCTTTGGCTGATGGAAGTAAGTTGATTTACTGTTTCAATGGTGTTTAAATTTGTTTCATTTAATCAACATACTAGTTTGTTTAGCCACATATGTTAATTGCATCATCAATATATCAAAATGTGTTTTTGGAACCAAAAGAGGTGAATTGCTAAGTAGAAGAAATGATGGCAGGTACTCTTTATCTTGTAACGCAACAAATATATTATCAATAAGAAATGCAAAACAAGATGGAGGACTCTATTGTTTGATGGAATTTACTGAATTCATGTTATAGACGGTTCATTGGCATTGTTTTCATAATGAATATAGCCATTAATAAAGACACAAAAGATAATTTCATGGTCATTTCATGAAAAATACTTCTTGTAACAATAAGAGGAGCCTAATTAGCTTGAGGTGATATGAAAGTCTCATTGTTTTGGAATTACACAACTTCACATTAGTACGAAATGCAAACCAATAAGAATGCATCCTATGGCTGATGGAAGTAAGTTGATTTAGTGTTTCAATGGTGTTTAAATTTGTTTGATTTAATCAATATACTATTGTTTTTAGCCGTATATGTTAATTGCATCATCAATATATCAAAATGTGTTCTTGGAAGCACAAGAGGTGAACTGCTAAGTACAAGAAATGATGGGAGGTACTCTTTATCTTGGAACGCAACCACTATATTATTAATAATAAACGCAAAACAAGATGGAGGAACTATTGTTTCAAGGAATTGAATGAATTCATGTTATAGACGGTTCATTGGCATTGTTTTCATAATGAATATAGTCATTAATAAAAACACAAAACATAATTTCATGGCCATTTCATGAAAAATACTTCTTGTACCAATAAGAGGAGCCTAATTAGCTTGAGGAGATATGAAAGTCTCATTGTTTTGGAATTACACAACTTCACATTAGCACGAAATGCAAACCAAGATGATTGGATGCTTTGGCTGATGGAAGTAAGTTGATTTATTGTTTCAATGGTGTTTACATTTCTTTGATTTAATCAATATACTAGTTTGTTTAGCCACATATGTTAATTGCATCATCAATATATCAAAATGTGTTTTTGGAACCAAAAGAGGTCAACTGCTAACTAGAAGAAATGATGGCAGGTACTCTTTATCTTGTAACGCAACCAATATATTATCAATAAGAAACGCAAAACAAGATGGAGGACACTATTGTTTGATGGAATTGAATGAATTCATGTTATAGACGGTTCATTGGCATTGTTTTCATAATGAATATAGCCATTAATAACGACACAAAAGATAATTTCATGGTCATTTCATGAAAAATACTTCTTGTAACAATAAGAGGAGCCTAATTAGCTTGGTGTGATATGAAAGTCTCATTGTTTTGGAATTACACAACTTCACATTAGCACAAAATGCAAACCAATAAGAATGGATGCTTTGGTTGATGGAAGTAAGTTGATTTAGTGTTTCAATGGTGTTTAAATTTGTTTCATTTAATCAATATACCAGTTTGTTTAGCCACTTATGTTAATTGCATCATCAATATATCAAAATGTATTTTTGGAACCAAAAGAGGTCAACTGCTAACTAGAAGAAATGATGGCAGGTACTCTTTATCTTGTAACGCAACCAATATATTATCAATAAGAAACGCAAAACAAGATGGAGGACACTATTGTTTGATGGAATTGAATGAATTCATGTTATAGACGGTTCATTGGCGTTGTTTTCATAGTGAATATAGCCATTAATAATGACACAAAAGATAATTTCATGGTCATTTCATGAAAAATACTTCTTGTAACAATAAGAGGAGCCTAATTAGCTTGAGGTGATATGAAAGTCTCATTGTTTTGGAATTACACAACTTCACATTAGCACGAGATGCAATCCAAGATGAATGGATGCTTTGGCTGATGGAAGTAAGTTGATTTATTGTTTCAATGGTGTTTAAATTTGTTTGATTTAATCAATATACTAGTTTGTTTAGCCACATATGTTAATTGCATCATCAATATATCAAAATGTGTTTTTGGAACCAAAAGAGGTGAACTGCTAAGTAGAAGAAATGATGGCAGGAACTTTTATCTTTTAACGCAACCAATATATTATCAATAAGAAATGCAAAACAAGATGGAGGACTCTATTGTTTTTGATGGAATTGAAAGAATTTCATGTTATAGACTGTTCATTGGCATTGTTTTCATAATGAATATAGTCATTAATAAAGACACAAAAGATAATTTCATGGTCATTTCATGAAAAATACTTCTTGTACCAATAAGAGGAGCCTAATTAGCTTGGTGTGATATGAAAGTCTCATTGTTTTGGAATTACACAACTTCACATTAGCACAAAATGTAAACCAATAAGAATGGTTGCTTTGGTTGACGGAAGTAAGTTGATTTATTGTTTCAATGGTGTTTAAATTTGTTTGATTTAATCAATATACTAGTTTGTTTAGCCACATATGTTAATTGCATCATCAATATATCAAAATGTGTTTTTGGAACCAAAAGAGGTGAACTGCTAACTAGAAGAAATGATGGCAGCTACTCTTTATCTTGTAACGCAAGCAATATATTATCAATGAGAAATGCAAAACAAGATGGAGGAGTCTATTGTTTGATGGAATTGAATGAATTCATGTTATAGACGGTTCATTGGCATTGTTTTCATAATGAATATAGCCATTAATAAAGACACAAAACATACATTCATGGTCATTTCATGAAAAATACTTCTTGTACCAATAAGAGGAGCCTAATTAGCTTGGTGTGATATGAAAGTCTCATTGTTTTGGAATTACACAACTTCACATTAGCACAAAATGCAAACCAATAAGAATGGATGCTTTCGCTGATGGAAGTAAGTTGATTTAGTGTTTCAATGGTGTTTAAATTTGTTTGATTTAATCAATATACTATTGTGTTTAGCCATACATGTTAATTGCATCATCAATATATCAAAATGTGTTTCTGGAACCAAAAGAGGATAACTGCTAACTAGAAGAAATGATTGCAGGTACTCTTTATCTTGTAATGCAACCAATATATTATCAATAAGAAACGCAAAACAAGATGGAGGACACTATTGTTTGATGGAATTGAATGAATTCAAGTTATAGACGGTTCATTGGCATTGTTTTCAAAATGAATATAGCCTTTAATAAAGACACAAAAGATACTTTCATGGTCATTACATGAAAAATACTACTTGTAACAATAAGAGGATCCTATTTAGCTTGAGGTGATATGAAAGTCTCATTGTTTTGGAATTACACAACTTCACATTAGCTCGAAATGGAATCCAAGATGAATGGATGCTTTGGCTGATGGAAGTAAGTTGATTTATTGTTTCAATGGTGTTTAAATTTGTTTGATTTAATCAATATACTAATTTGTTTAGCCACATATGTTAATTGCATCATCAATATATCAAAATGTGTTTTTGGAACCAAAAGAGGTGAACTGCTAAGTAGAAGAAATGATGGCAGCTACTCTTTATCTTGTAACGCAAGCAATATATTATCAATGAGAAATGCAAAACAAGATGGAGGAGTCTATTATTTGATGGAATTGAATGAATTCATGTTATAGACGGTTCATTGGCATTGTTTTCATAATGAATATAGCCATTAATAAAGACACAAAAGATAATTTCATGGTCATTTCATGAAAAATACTTCTTGTAATAAAGTGACATTGTAATGAATTCATGTTATAGACGGTTCATTGGCATTGTAATGAATATAGCCATTAATAAAGTGACAAAAGATAATTTTATGGTCATTCCATGAAAAATACTTCTTGTCACAATAAGAGGATCCTAATTAGCTTGAGGTGATATGAAAGTCTCATTGTTTTGGAATTACACAACTTCACATTAGCACGAAATGCAAACCAACATGATTGGATGCTTTGGCTGATGGAAGTAAGTTGATTTATTGTTTCAATGGTGTTTAAATTTCTTTGATTTAATCAATATACTAGTTTGTTTAGCCACATATGTTAATTGCATCATCAATATATCAAAATGTGTTTTTGGAACCAAAAGAGGTCAACTGCTAACTAGAAGAAATGATGGCAGGTACTCTTTATCTTGTAACGCAACCAATATATTATCAATAAGAAACGCAAAACAAGATGGAGGACACTATTGTTTGATGGAATTGAATGAATTCATGTTATAGACGGTTCATTGGCATTGTTTTCATAATGAATATAGCCATTAATAACGACACAAAAGATAATTTCATGGTCATTTCATGAAAAATACTTCTTGTAACAATAAGAGGAGCCTAATTAGCTTGGTGTGATATGAAAGTCTCATTGTTTTGGAATTACACAACTTCACATTAGCACAAAATGCAAACCAATAAGAATGGATGCTTTCGCTGATGGAAGTAAGTTGATTTAGTGTTTCAATGGTGTTTAAATTTGTTTGATTTAATCAATATACTATTGTGTTTAGCCATACATGTTAATTGCATCATCAATATATCAAAATGTGTTTCTGGAACCAAAAGAGGATAACTGCTAACTAGAAGAAATTATTGCAGGTACTCTTTATCTTGTAACGCAACCAATATATTATCAATAAGAAACGCAAAACAAGATGGAGGACACTATTGTTTGATGGAATTGAATGAATTCAAGTTATAGACGGTTCATTGGCATTGTTTTCAAAATGAATATAGCCTTTAATAAAGACACAAAAGATACTTTCATGGTCATTACATGAAAAATACTACTTGTAACAATAAGAGGATCCTATTTAGCTTGAGGTGATATGAAAGTCTCATTTTTTTGGAATTACACAACTTCACATTGGCACGAAATGGAATCCAAGATCAATGGATGCTTTGGCTGATGGAAGTAAGTTGATTTATTGTTTCAATGGTGTTTAAATTTGTTTGATTTAATCAATATACTAATTTGTTTAGCCACATATGTTAATTGCATCATCAATATATCAAAATGTGTTTCTGGAACCAAAAGAGGATAACTGCTAACTAGAAGAAATGATTGCAGGTACTATTTATCTTGTAACGCAGCCAATATATTATCAATGAGAAACGCAAAACAAGATGGAGTACTCTGTTGTTTGATGGAATTGAATGAATTCATGTTATAGACGGTTCATTGGCATTGTTTTCATAATGAATATAGCCATTAATAAAGACACAAAAGATAATTTCATGGTCATTTCATGAAAAATACTTCTTGTAACAATAAGAGGAGCCTAATTAGCTTGAGGTGATATGAATGTCTCATTGTTTTGGAATTACACAACTTCACATTAGCACGAAATGCAAACCAATAAGAATGCATCCTATGGCTGATGGAAGTAAGTTGATTTAGTGTTTCAATGGTGTTTAAATTTGTTTGATTTAATCAATATACTATTGTGTTTAGCCATACATGTTAATTGCATCATCAATATATCAAAATGTGTTCCTGGAACCACAAGAGGTGAACTGCTAAGTACGAGAAATGATGGGAGGTACTCTTTATCTTGGAACGCAACCACTATATTTTTAATAATAAACGCTAAACATGATGGAGGAACTATTGTTTCAAGGAATTGAATGAATTCATGTTATAGACGGTTGATTGGCATTGTTTTCATAATGAATATATTCATGAATAAAGACACAAAAGATAATTTCATGGCCATTTCATGAAAAATACTTCTTGTAACAATAAGAGGAGCCTAATTAGCTTGAGGTGATATGAAAGTCTCATTGTTTTGGAATTACACAACTTCACATTAGTACGAAATGCAAACCAATAAGAATGCATCCTATGGCTGATGGAAGTAAGTTGATTTAGTGTTTCAATGGTGTTTAAATTTGTTTGATTTAATCAATATACTATTGTTTTTAGCCGTATATGTTAATTGCATCATCAATATATCAAAATGTGTTCTTGGAACCACAAGAGGTGAACTGCTAAGTACAAGAAATGATAAGAGGTACTCTTTATCTTGGAACGCAACCACTATATTATTAATAATAAACGCAAAACAAGATGGAGGAACTATTGTTTCAAGGAATTGAATGAAATCATGTTATAGACGGTTCATTGGCATTGTGTTCATAATGAATATAGTCATTAATAAAAACACAAAACATAATTTCATGGCCATTTCATGAAAAATACTTCTTGTACCAATAAGAGGAGCCTAATTAGCTTGAGGAGATATGAAAGTCTCATTGTTTTGGAATTACACAACTTCACATTAGTACGAAATGCAAACCAATAAGAATGCATCCTATGGCTGATGGAAGTAAGTTGATTTAGTGTTTCAATGGTGTTTAAATTTGTTTGATTTAATCAATATACTATTGTGTTTAGCCGTATATGTTAATTGCATCATCAATATATCAAAATGTGTTCTTGGAACCACAAGAGGTGAACTGCTAAGTACAAGAAATGATGGGAGGTACTCTTTATCTTGGAACGCAACCACTATATTATTAATAATAAACGCAAAACAAGATGGAGGAACTATTGTTTCAAGGAATTGAATGAATTCATGTTATAGACGGTTCATTGGCATTGTTTTCATAATGAATATAGTCATTAATAAAAACACAAAACATAATTTCATGGCCATTTCATGAAAAATACTTCTTGTACCAATAAGAGGAGCCTAATTAGCTTGAGGAGATATGAAAGTCTCATTGTTTTGGAATTACACAACTTCACATTAGCACGAAATGCAAACCAAGATGATTGGATGCTTTGGCTGATGGAAGTAAGTTGATTTATTGTTTCAATGGTGTTTACATTTCTTTGATTTAATCAATATACTAGTTTGTTGAGCCACATATGTTAATTGCATCATCAATATATCAAAATGTGTTTTTGGAACCAAAAGAGGTGAATTGCTAAGTAGAAGAAATGATGGCAGGTACTCTTTATCTTGTAATGCAACCAATATATTATCAATAAGAAAAGCAAAACAAGATGGAGGACTCTATTGTTTGATGGAATTGAATGAATTCATGTTATAGACGGTTCATTGACATTGTTTTCATAATGAATATAGCCATTAATAAAGTGACAAAAGATAATTTTATGGTCATTCCATGAAAAATACTTCTTGTTACAATAAGAGGATCCTAATTAGCTTGAGGTGATATGAAAGTTTCATTGTTTTGGAATTACACAACTTCACATTAGCACGAAATGCAATCCAAGATGAATGGATGCTTTGGCTGATGGAAGTAAGTTGATTTACTGTTTCAATGGTGTTTAAATTTGTTTCATTTAATCAACATACTAGTTTGTTTAGCCACATATGTTAATTGCATCATCAATATATCAAAATGTGTTTTTGGAACCAAAAGAGGTGAATTGCTAAGTAGAAGAAATGATGGCAGGTACTCTTTATCTTGTAACGCAACAAATATATTATCAATAAGAAATGCAAAACAAGATGGAGGACTCTATTGTTTGATGGAATTTACTGAATTCATGTTATAGACGGTTCATTGGCATTGTTTTTCATAATGAATATAGCCATTAATAAAGACACAAAAGATAATTTCATGGTCATTTCATGAAAAATACTTTTTACTTCTTGTAACAATAAGAGGAGCCTAATTAGCTTGAGGTGATATGAAAGTCTCATTGTTTTAGAATTACACAACTTCACATTAGTACGAAATGCAAACCAATAAGAATGCATCCTATGGCTGATGGAAGTAAGTTGATTTAGTGTTTCAATGGTGTTTAAATTTGTTTGATTTAATCAATATACTATTGTGTTTAGCCATATATGTTAATTGCATCATCAATATATCAAAATGTGTTCTTGGAATCACAAGAGGTGAACTGCTAAGTACAAGAAATGATGGGAGGTACTCTTTATCTTGGAACACAACCACTATATTATTAATAATAAACGCAAAACAAGATGGAGGAACTATTGTTTCAAGGAATTGAATGAATTCATGTTATAGACGGTTCATTGGCATTGTTTTCATAATGAATATAGTCATTAATAAAAACACAAAACATAATTTCATGGCCATTTCATGAAAAATACTTCTTGTACCAATAAGAGGAGCCTAATTAGCTTGAGGAGATATGAAAGTCTCATTGTTTTGGAATTACACAACTTCACATTAGCACGAAATGCAAACCAAGATGATTGGATGCTTTGGCTGATGGAAGTAAGTTGATTTATTGTTTCAATGGTGTTTACATTTCTTTGATTTAATCAATATACTAGTTTGTTTAGCCACATATGTTAATTGCATCATCAATATATCAAAATGTGTTTTTGGAACCAAACGAGGTCAACTGCTAACTAGAAGAAATGATGGCAGGTACTCTTTATCTTGTAACGGAACCAATATATTATCAATAAGAAACGCAAAACAAGATGGAGGACACTATTGTTTGATGGAATTGAATGAATTCATGTTATAGACGGTTCATTGGCATTGTTTTCATAATGAATATAGCCATTAATAACGACACAAAAGATAATTTCATGGTCATTTCATGAAAAATACTTCTTGTAACAATAAGAGGAGCCTAATTAGCTTGGTGTGATATGAAAGTCTCATTGTTTTGGAATTACACAACTTCACATTAGCACAAAATGCAAACCAATAAGAATGGATGCTTTGGTTGATGGAAGTAAGTTGATTTAGTGTTTCAATGGTGTTTAAATTTGTTTCATTTAATCAATATACCAGTTTGTTTAGCCACTTATGTTAATTGCATCATCAATATATCAAAATGTATTTTTGGAACCAAAAGAGGTCAACTGCTAACTAGAAGAAATGATGGCAGGTACTCTTTATCTTGTAACGCAACCAATATATTATCAATAAGAAACGCAAAACAAGATGGAGGACACTATTGTTTGATGGAATTGAATGAATTCATGTTATAGACGGTTCATTGGCGTTGTTTTCATAGTGAATATAGCCATTAATAATGACACAAAAGATAATTTCATGGTCATTTCATGAAAAATACTTCTTGTAACAATAAGAGGAGCCTAATTAGCTTGAGGTGATATGAAAGTCTCATTGTTTTGGAATTACACAACTTCACATTAGCACGAGATGCAATCCAAGATGAATGGATGCTTTGGCTGATGGAAGTAAGTTGATTTATTGTTTCAATGGTGTTTTTAAATTTGTTTGATTTAATCAATATACTAGTTTGTTTAGCCACATATGTTAATTGCATCATCAATATATCAAAATGTGTTTTTGGAACCAAAAGAGGTGAACTGCTAAGTAGAAGAAATGATGGCAGGTACTCTTTATCTTTTAACGCAACCAATATATTATCAATAAGAAATGCAAAACAAGATGGAGGACTCTATTGTTTGATGGAATTGAAAGAATTTCATGTTATAGACTGTTCATTGGCATTGTTTTCATAATGAATATAGCCATTAATAAAGACACAAAAGATAATTTCATGGTCATTTCATGAAAAATACTTCTTGTACCAATAAGAGGAGCCTAATTAGCTTGGTGTGATATGAAAGTCTCATTGTTTTGGAATTACACAACTTCACATTAGCACAAAATGTAAACCAATAAGAATGGTTGCTTTGGTTGACGGAAGTAAGTTGATTTATTGTTTCAATGGTGTTTAAATTTGTTTGATTTAATCAATATACTAGTTTGTTTAGCCACATATGTTAATTGCATCATCAATATATCAAAATGTGTTTTTGGAACCAAAAGAGGTGAACTGCTAACTAGAAGAAATGATGGCAGCTACTCTTTATCTTGTAACGCAAGCAATATATTATCAATGAGAAATGCAAAACAAGATGGAGGAGTCTATTGTTTGATGGAATTGAATGAATTCATGTTATAGACGGTTCATTGGCATTGTTTTCATAATGAATATAGCCATTAATAAAGACACAAAAGATAATTTCATGGTCATTTCATGAAAAATACTTCTTGTAATAAAGTGACATTGTAATGAATTCATGTTATAGACGGTTCATTGGCATTGTAATGAATATAGCCATTAATAAAGTGACAAAAGATAATTTTATGGTCATTCCATGAAAAATACTTCTTGTCACAATAAGAGGATCCTAATTAGCTTGAGGTGATATGAAAGTCTCATTGTTTTGGAATTACACAACTTCACATTAGCACGAAATGCAAACCAACATGATTGGATGCTTTGGCTGATGGAAGTAAGTTGATTTATTGTTTCAATGGTGTTTAAATTTCTTTGATTTAATCAATATGCTAGTTTGTTTAGCCACATATGTTAATTGCATCATCAATATATCAAAATTTGTTTTTGGAACCAAAAGAGGTCAACTGCTAACTAGAAGAAATGATGGCAGGTACTCTTTATCTTGTAACGCAACCAATATATTATCAATAAGAAATGCAAAACAAGATGGAGGACACTATTGTTTGATGGAATTGAATGAATTCATGTTATAGACGGTTCATTGGCATTGTTTTCATAATGAATATAGCCATTAATAACGACACAAAAGATAATTTCATGGTCATTTCATGAAAAATACTTCTTGTAACAATAAGAGGAGCCTAATTAGCTTGGTGTGATATGAAAGTCTCATTGTTTTGGAATTACACAACTTCACATTAGCACAAAATGCAAACCAATAAGAATGGATGCTTTCGCTGATGGAAGTAAGTTGATTTAGTGTTTCAATGGTGTTTAAATTTGTTTGATTTAATCAATATACTATTGTGTTTAGCCATACATGTTAATTGCATCATCAATATATCAAAATGTGTTTCTGGAACCAAAAGAGGATAACTGCTAACTAGAAGAAATGATTGCAGGTACTCTTTATCTTGTAATGCAACCAATATATTATCAATAAGAAACGCAAAACAAGATGGAGGACACTATTGTTTGATGGAATTGAATGAATTCAAGTTATAGACGGTTCATTGGCATTGTTTTCAAAATGAATATAGCCTTTAATAAAGACACAAAAGATACTTTCATGGTCATTACATGAAAAATACTACTTGTAACAATAAGAGGATCCTATTTAGCTTGAGGTGATATGAAAGTCTCATTGTTTTGGAATTACACAACTTCACATTAGCTCGAAATGGAATCCAAGATGAATGGATGCTTTGGCTGATGGAAGTAAGTTGATTTATTGTTTCAATGGTGTTTAAATTTGTTTGATTTAATCAATATACTAATTTGTTTAGCCACATATGTTAATTGCATCATCAATATATCAAAATGTGTTTCTGGAACCAAAAGAGGATAACTGCTAACTAGAAGAAATGATTGCAGGTACTATTTATCTTGTAACGCAGCCAATATATTATCAATGAGAAACGCAAAACAAGATGGAGTACTCTGTTGTTTGATGGAATTGAATGAATTCATGTTATAGACGGTTCGTTGGCATTGTTTTCATAATGAATATAGCCATTAATAAAGACACAATAGATAATTTCATGGTCATTTCATGAAAAATACTTCTTATAACAATAAGAGGAGCCTAATTAGCTTGGTGTGATATGAAAGTCTCATTGTTTTGGAATTACACAACTTCACATTAGCACGAAATGCAAACCAATAAGAATGCATCCTATGGCTGATGGAAGTAAGTTGATTTAGTGTTTCAATGGTGTTTAAATTTGTTTGATTTAATCAATATACTATTGTGTTTAGCCATACATGTTAATTGCATCATCAATATATCAAAATGTGTTCCTGGAACCACAAGAGGTGAACTGCAAAGTACGAGAAATGATGGGAGGTATTCTTTATCTTGGAACGCAACCACTATATTGTTAATAATAAACGCTAAACATGATGGAGGAACTATTGTTTCAAGGAATTGAATGAATTCATGTTATAGACGGTTGATTGGCATTGTTTTCATAATGAATATATTCATGAATAAAGACATAAAAGATAATTTCATGGCCATTTCATGAAAAATACTTCTTGTAACAAGAAGAGGAGCCTAATTAGCTTGAGGTGATATGAAAGTCTCATTGTTTTGGAATTACACAACTTCACATTAGTACGAAATGCAAACCAATAAGAATGCATCCTATGGCTGATGGAAGTAAGTTGATTTAGTGTTTCAATGGTGTTTAAATTTGTTTGATTTAATCAATATACTATTGTGTTTAGCCATATATGTTAATTGCATCATCAATATATCAAAATGTGTTCTTGGAACCACAAGAGGTGAACTGCTAAGTACAAGAAATGATGGGAGGTACTCTTTATCTTGGAACGCAACCACTATATTATTAATAATAAACGCAAAACAAGATGGAGGAACTATTGTTTCAAGGAATTGAATGAATTCATGTTATAGACGGTTCATTGGCATTGTTTTCATAATGAATATAGTCATTAATAAAAACACAAAACATAATTTCATGGCCATTTCATGAAAAATACTTCTTGTACCAATAAGAGGAGCCTAATTAGCTTGAGGAGATATGAAAGTCTCATCGTTTTGGAATTACACAACTTCACATTAGCACGAAATGCAAACCAAGATGATTGGATGCTTTGGCTGATGGAAGTAAGTTGATTTATTGTTTCAATGTTGTTTAAATTTCTTTGATTTAATCAATATACTAGTTTGTTTAGTGACATATGTTAATTGCATCATCAATATATCAAAATGTGTTTGTGGAACCAAAAGAGGTGAACTGCTAACTAGAAGAAATGACGGCAGGTACTCTTTATCTTGTAACGCAACCAATATATTATCAATAAGAAACGCAAAACAAGATGGAGGACACTATTGTTTGATGGAATTGAATGAATTCATGTTATAGACGGTTCATTGGCATTGTTTTCATAATGAATATAGCCATTAGTAACGACACAAAAGATAATTTCATGGTCATTTCATGAAAAATACTTCTTATAACAATAAGAGGAGCCAAATTAGCTTGGTGTGATATGAAAGTCTCATTGTTTTGGAATTACACAACTTCACATTAGCACGAAATGCAAACCAAGATGATTGGATGCTTTGGCTGATGGAAGAAAGTTGATTTATTGTTTCAATGTTGTTTAAATTTCTTTGATTTAATCAATATACTAGTTTGTTTAGTGACATATGTTAATTGCATCACCAATATATCAAAATGTGTTTGTGGAACCAAAAGAGGTGAACTGCTAACTAGAAGAAATGACGGCAAGTACTCTTTATCTTGTAACGCAACCAATATATTATCAATAAGAAACGCAAAACAAGATGGAGGACACTATTGTTTGATGGAATTGAATGAATTCATGTTATAGACGGTTCATTGGCATTGTTTTCATAATGAATATAGCCATTAGTAATGACACAAAAGATAATTTCATGGTCATTTCAGGAAAAATACTTCTTATAACAATAAGAGGAGCCTAATTAGCTTGGTGTGATATGAAAGTCTCATTGTTTTGGAATTACACAACTTCACATTAGCACAAAATGCAAACCAATAAGAATGGATGCTTTGGCTGATGGAAGTAAGTTGATTTAGTGTTTCAATGGTGTTTAAATTTGTTTGATTTAATCAATATACTATTGTGTTTAGCCACATATGTTAATTGCATCATCAATATATCAAAATGTGTTTTTGGAACCAAAAGAGGTCAACTGCTAACTAGAAGAAATGATGGCAGGTACTCTTTATCTTGTAACGCAACCAATATATTATCAATAAGAAACACAAAACAAGATGGAGGAGACTATTGTTTGATGGAATTGAATGAATTCATGTTATAGACGGTTCATTGGCATTGTTTTCATAATGAATATAGCCATTAATAAAGTGAAAAGATAATTTTATGGTCATTCTATGAAAAATACTTCTTGTAACAATAAGAGGAGCTTAATTAGCTTGAGGTGATATGAAAGTCTCATTGTTTTGGAATTACACAACATCACATTAGCACGAAATGCAAACCAAGATGAATGGATGCTTTGGCTGATGGAAGTAAGTTGATTTAGTGTTTCAATGGTCTTTAAATTTGTTTGATTTAATCAATACAATAGTTTGTTTAGCCACATATGTTAATTGCATCATCAATATATCAAAATGTGTTTTTGGAACCAAAAGAGGTGAACTGCTAACTAGAAGAAATGATGGCAGGTACACTTTATCTTGTAACGCAACCAATATATAATCAATAAGAAATGCAAAGCAAGATGGAGGACTCTATTGTTTGATGGAATTGAATGAATTCATGTTATAGACGGTTCATTGGCATTGTTTTCATAATGAATATAGCCATTAATAAAGACACAAAAGATAATTTCATGGTCATTTCATGAAAAATACTTCTTCTAATAATAAAAGGAGCCTAACTAGCTTGAGGTGATATGAAAGTATCATTGTTTTGGAATTATACAACCTCACATTAGCACGAAATGCAAACCAAGATGAATGGATGCTTTGGCTGATGGAAGTAAGTTGATTTATTGTTTCAATGGTAGTTAAATATGTTTGATTTAATCAATATACTAGTTTGTTTAGCCACATATGTTAATTGCATCATCAATATATCAAAATGTGTTTTTGGAACCAAAAGAGGTCAACTGCTAACTAGAAGAAATGATGGCAGGTACTCTTTATCTTGTAACGCAACCAATATATTATCAATAAGAAACGCAAAACAAGATGGAGGACACTATTGTTTGATGGAATTGAATGAATTCATGTTATAGACGGTTCATTGGCATTTTTTCATAATGAATATAGCCATTAATAACGACACAAAAGATAATTTAATGGTCATTTCATGAAAAATACTTCTTGTAACAATAAGAGGAGCCTAATTAGCTTGGTGTGATATGAAAGTCTCATTGTTTTGGAATTACACAACTTCACACTAGCACGAAATGCAAACCAACATGATTGGATGTTTTGGCTGATGGAAGTAAGTTGATTTATTGTTTCAATGGTGTTTAAATTTGTTTGATTTAATCAATATACTAGTTTGTTTAGCCACATATGTTAATTGCATCATCAATATATCAAAATGTGTTTTTGGAACCAAAAGAGGTGAACTGCTAACTAGAAGAAATGATGGCAGGTACTCTTTATCTTGTAACGCAACCAATATATTATCAATAAGAAATGCAAAACAAGATGGAGGACACTATTGTTTGATGGAATTGAATGAATTCATGTTATAGACGGTTCATTGGCATTGTTTTCATAATGAATATAGCCATTAATAACGACACAAAAGATAATTTCATGGTCTTTTCATGAAAAATACTTCTTGTAACAATAAGAGGAGCCTAATTAGCTTGGTGTGATATGAAAGTCTCATTGTTTTGGAATTACACAACTTCACATTAGCACGAGATGCAATCCAAGATGAATGGATCCTTTGGCTGATGGAAGTAAGTTGATTTATTGTTTCAATGGTGTTTAAATTTGTTTGTTTTAATCAATATACTATTGTGTTTAGCCATATATGTTAATTGCATCATCAATATATCAAAATGTGTTCTTGGAACCAAAAGAGGTGAACTGCTTACTAGAAGAAATGATGGAAGGTACTCTTTATCTTGTAACGCAACCAATATATTATCAATGAGAAATGCAAAACAAGATGGAGGACTCTATTGTTTGATGGAATTGAATGAATTCATGTTATAGACGGTTCATTGGCATTGTTTTCATAATGAATATAGCCATTAATAAAGACACAAAAGATAATTTCATGGTCATTTCATGAAAAGTACTTCTTGTACCAATAAGAGGAGCCTAATTAGCTTGAAGTGATATGAAAGTCTCATTGTTTTGGAATTACACAACTTCACATTAGCACGAAATGCAAACCAAGATCAATGGATGCTTTGGCTGATGGAAGGAAGTTGATTTAGTGTTTCAATGGTCTTTAAATTTGTTTGATTTAATCAATACAATAATTTGTTTAGCCACATATGTTAATTGCATCATCAATATATCAAAATGTGTTTTTGGAACCAAAAAAGGTGAACTGCTAACTAGAAGAAATGATGGTAGGTACTCTTTATCTTGTAACGCAACCAATATATTATCAATGAGAAATGCAAAACAAGATGGAGGACTCTATTGTTTGATGGAATTGAATGAATTCATGTTATAGACGGTTCATTGGCATTGTTTTCATAATGAATATAGCCATTAATAAAGACACAAAAGATAATTTCATGGTCATTTCATGAAAAGTACTTCTTGTACCAATAAGAGGAGCCTAATTAGCTTGAAGTGATATGAAAGTCTCATTGTTTTGGAATTACACAACTTCACATTAGCACAAAATGCAAACCAAGATGAATGGATGCTTTGGCTGATGGAAGTAAGTTGATTTATTGTTTCAATGGTGATTAAATTTGTTTGATTTAATCAATATACTAGTTTGTTTAGCCACATATGTTAATTGCATCATCAATATATCAAAATGTGTTTTTGGAAACAAAAGAGGTCAACTGCTAACTAGAAGAAATGATGGCAGGTACTCTTTATCTTGTAACGCAACCAATATATTATCAATAAGAAACGCAAAACAAGATGGTGGACACTATTGTTTGATGGAATTGAATGAATTCATGTTATAGACGGTTCATTGGCATTTTTTCATAATGAATATAGCCATTAATAACGACACAAAAGATAATTTCATGGTCATTTCATGAAAAATACTTCTTGTAATAATAAGAGGAGCCTAATTAGGTTGGTGTGATATGAAAGTCTCATTGTTTTGGAATTACACAACTTCACATTAGCACGAAATGCAAACCAAGATGATTGGATGCTTTGGCTGATGGAAGTAAGTTGATTTATTGTTTCAATGGTGTTTAAATTTGTTTGATTTAATCAATATACTAGTTTGTTTAGCCACATATGTTAATTGCATCATCAATCTATCAAAATATGTTTTTGGAACCAAAAGAGGTCAACTGCTAACTAGAAGAAATGATGGCAGGTACTCTTTATCTTGTAACGCAACCAATATATTATCAATAAGAAACGCAAAAGAAGATGGAGGACACTATTGTTTGATGGAATTGAATGAATTCATGTGATAGACGGTTCATTGGCATTGTTTTCAAAATGAATATAGCCATTAATAAAGACACAAAAGATAATTTCATGGTCATTTCACGAAAAATACTTCTTGTACCAATAAGAGGAGCCTAATTAGCTTAGGTGATATGAAAGTCTCATTGTTTTGGAATTACACAACTTCACATTAGCACGAAATGCAAACCAAGATGAATGGATGCTTTGGCTGATGGAAGTAAATTGATTTATTGTTTCAATGGTGTTTAAATTTGTTTGATTTAATCAATATACTAGTTTGTTTAGCCACATATGTTAATTGCATCATCAATATATCAAAATGTGTTTCTGGAACCAAAAGAGGAGAACTGCTAACTAGAAGAAATGATGGCAGGTACTCTTTATCTTGTAACGCAACCAATATATTATCAATAAGAAACGGAAAACAAGATGGAGGACTCTATTGTTTGATAGAATTGAATGAATTCATGTTATAGACGGTTCATTGGCATTGTTTTCATAATAAATATAGCCATTAATAAAGACACAAAAGATAATTTCATGGTCATTGCATGAAAAAATACTTCTTGTCACAATAAGAGGATCCTATTTAGCTTGAGGCGATATGAAAGTCTCATTGTTTTGGAATTACACAACTTCAGATTAGCACAAAATGCAAACCAATAAGAATGGAGGCTTTGGCTGATGGAAGTAAGTTGATTTAGTGTTTCAATGGTGTTTAAAATTTGTTTGATTTAATCAATATACTATTGTGTTTAGCCATATATGTTAATTGCATCATCAATATATCAAAATGTGTTCTTGGAACCAAAAGAGGTGAACTGCTAACTAGAAGAAATGATGGGAGGTTCTCTTTATCTTGGAACACAACCACTATATTATTGATAATAAACGCAAAACAAGATGAAGGACTCTATTGTTTCAAGGAATTGAATGAATTCATGTGATAGACGGTTCATTGGCATTGTTTTCAAAATGAATATAGCCATTAATAAAGACACAAAAGATAATTTCATGGTCATTTCACGAAAAATATTTCTTTCTTGTACCAATAAGAGGAGCCTAATTAGCTTAGGTGATATGAAAGTCTCATTGTTTTGGAATTACACAACTTCATATTAGCACGAAATACAAACAAAATGATTGTATGCTTTGGCTGATGGAAGTAAGTTGATTTATTGTTTCAATGGTGTTTAAATTTGTTTTGATTTAATCAATATACTACTAGTTTGTTTAGCCACATATGTTAATTGAATCATCAATATATCAAAATGTGTTTTTTGAACCAGAAGAGGTCAACTGCTAACTACAAGAAATGATGGCAGGTACTCTTTATCTTGTAACTCAACCAATATATTATCAATAAGAAATGCAAAACAAGATGGAGGACTCTATTGTTTGATGGAATTGAATGAATTCATGTTATAGACGGTTCATTGGCATTGTTTTCATAATGAATACAGCCATTAATAAAGACACAAAACATACATTCATGGTCATTTCATGAAAAATACTTCTTGTACCAATAAAAGGAGCCTAATTAGCTTGAAGTGATATGAAAGTCTCATTGTTTTGGAATTACACAACTTCACATTAGCACGAAATGCAAACCAAGATGATTGGATGCTTTGGCTGATGGAAGTAAGTTGATTTATTGTTTCAATGGTGTTTAAATTTGTTTGATTTAATCAATATACTAGTTTGTTTAGCCACATATGTTAATTGCATCATCAATCTATCAAAATATGTTTTTGGAACCAAAAGAGGTCAACTGCTAACTAGAAGAAATGATGGCAGGTACTCTTTATCTTGTAACGCAACCAATATATTATCAATAAGAAACGCAAAAGAAGATGGAGGACACTATTGTTTGATGGAATTGAATGAATTCATGTGATAGACGGTTCATTGGCATTGTTTTCAAAATGAATATAGCCATTAATAAAGACACAAAAGATAATTTTATGGTCATTTCACGAAAAATACTTCTTGTACCAATAAGAGGAGCCTAATTAGCTTAGGTGATATGAAAGTCTCATTGTTTTGGAATTACACAACTTCACATTAGCACGAAATGCAAACCAAGATGAATGGATGCTTTGGCTGATGGAAGTAAATTGATTTATTGTTTCAATGGTGTTTAAATTTGTTTGATTTAATCAATATACTAGTTTGTTTAGCCACATATGTTAATTGCATCATCAATATATCAAAATGTGTTTCTGGAACCAAAAGAGGAGAACTGCTAACTAGAAGAAATGATGGCAGGTACTCTTTATCTTGTAACGCAACCAATATATTATCAATAAGAAACGGAAAACAAGATGGAGGACTCTATTGTTTGATAGAATTGAATGAATTCATGTTATAGACGGTTCATTGGCATTGTTTTCATAATAAATATAGCCATTAATAAAGACACAAAAGATAATTTCATGGTCATTGCATGAAAAATACTTCTTGTCACAATAAGAGGATCCTATTTAGCTTGAGGCGATATGAAAGTCTCATTGTTTTGGAATTACACAACTTCAGATTAGCACAAAATGCAAACCAATAAGAATGGAGGCTTTGGCTGATGGAAGTAAGTTGATTTAGTGTTTCAATGGTGTTTAAATTTGTTTGATTTAATCAATATACTATTGTGTTTAGCCATATATGTTAATTGCATCATCAATATATCAAAATGTGTTCTTGGAACCAAAAGAGGTGAACTGCTAACTAGAAGAAATGATGGGAGGTTCTCTTTATCTTGGAACACAACCACTATATTATTGATAATAAACGCAAAACAAGATGAAGGACTCTATTGTTTCAAGGAATTGAATGAATTCATGTGATAGACGGTTCATTGGCATTGTTTTCAAAATGAATATAGCCATTAATAAAGACACAAAAGATAATTTCATGGTCATTTCACGAAAAATATTTCTTGTACCAATAAGAGGAGCCTAATTAGCTTAGGTGATATGAAAGTCTCATTGTTTTGGAATTACACAACTTCATATTAGCACGAAATGCAAACAAAATGATTGTATGCTTTGGCTGATGGAAGTAAGTTGATTTATTGTTTCAATGGTGTTTAAATTTGTTTGATTTAATCAATATACTAGTTTGTTTAGCCACATATGTTAATTGAATCATCAATATATCAAAATGTGTTTTTTGAACCAGAAGAGGTCAACTGCTAACTACAAGAAATGATGGCAGGTACTCTTTATCTTGTAACTCAACCAATATATTATCAATAAGAAATGCAAAACAAGATGGAGGACTCTATTGTTTGATGGAATTGAATGAATTCATGTTATAGACGGTTCATTGGCATTGTTTTCATAATGAATATAGCCATTAATAAAGACACAAAACATACATTCATGGTCATTTCATGAAAAATACTTCTTGTACCAATAAAAGGAGCCTAATTAGCTTGAAGTGATATGAAAGTCTCATTGTTTTGGAATTACACAACTTCACATTAGCACGAAATGCAAACCAAGATGATTGGATGCTTTGGCTGATGGAAGTAAGTTGATTTATTGTTTCAATGGTGTTTAAATTTGTTTGATTTAATCAATATACTAGTTTGTTTAGCCACATATGTTAATTGCATCATCAATCTATCAAAATATGTTTTTGGAACCAAAAGAGGTCAACTGCTAACTAGAAGAAATGATGGCAGGTACTCTTTATCTTGTAACGCAACCAATATATTATCAATAAGAAACGCAAAAGAAGATGGAGGACACTATTGTTTGATGGAATTGAATGAATTCATGTGATAGACGGTTCATTGGCATTGTTTTCAAAATGAATATAGCCATTAATAAAGACACAAAAGATAATTTTATGGTCATTTCACGAAAAATACTTCTTGTACCAATAAGAGGAGCCTAATTAGCTTAGGTGATATGAAAGTCTCATTATTTTGGAATTACACAACTTCACATTAGCACGAAATGCAAACCAAGATGAATGGATGCTTTGGGCTGATGGAAGTAAATTGATTTATTGTGTTTCAATGGTGTTTAAATTTGTTTGATTTAATCAATATACTAGTTTGTTTAGCCACATATGTTAATTGCATCATCAATATATCAAAATGTGTTTCTGGAACCAAAAGAGGAGAACTGCTAACTAGAAGAAATGATGGCAGGTACTCTTTATCTTGTAACGCAACCAATATATATTATCAATAAGAAACGGAAAAACATGATGGAGGACTCTATTGTTTGATAGAATTGAATGAATTCATGTTATAGACGGTTCATTGGCATTGTTTTTCATAATAAATATAGCCATTAATAAAGACACAAAAGATAATTTCATGGTCATTGCATGAAAAATACTTCTTGTCACAATAAGAGGATCCTATTTAGCTTGAGGCGATATGAAAGTCTCATTGTTTTGGAATTACACAACTTCAGATTAGCACAAAATGCAAACCAATAAGAATGGAGGCTTTGGCTGATGGAAGTAAGTTGATTTAGTGTTTCAATGGTGTTTAAATTTGTTTGATTTAATCAATATACTATTGTGTTTAGCCCATATATGTTAATTGCATCATCAATATATCAAAATGTGTTCTTGGAACCAAAAGAGGTGAACTGCTAACTAGAAGAAATGATGGCAGGTTCTCATTATCTTGGAACACAACCACTATATTATTGATAATAAACGCAAAACAAGATGAAGGACTCTATTGTTTCAAGGAATTGAATGAATTCATGTGATAGACGGTTCATTGGCATTGTTTTCAAAATGAATATAGCCATTAATAAAGACACAAAAGATAATTTCATGGTCATTTCACGAAAAATATTTCTTGTACCAATAAGAGGAGCCTAATTAGCTTAGGTGATATGAAAGTCTCATTGTTTTGGAATTACACAACTTCATATTAGCACGAAATGCAAACAAAATGATTGTATGCTTTGGCTGATGGAAGTAAGTTGATTTATTGTTTCAATGGTGTTTAAATTTGTTTGATTTAATCAATATACTAGTTTGTTTAGCCACATATGTTAATTGAATCATCAATATATCAAAATGTGTTTTTTGAACCAGAAGAGGTCAACTGCTAACTAGAAGAAATGATGGCAGGTACTCTTTATCTTGTAACTCAACCAATATATTATTAATAAGAAATGCAAAACAAGATGGAGGACTCTATTGTTTGATGGAATTGAATGAATTCATGTTATAGACGGTTCATTAGCATTCTTTTCATAATGAATATAGCCATTAATAAAGACACAAAACATACATTCATGGTCATTTCATGAAAAATACTTCTTGTACCAATAACAGGAGCCTAATTAGCTTGAAGTGATATGAAAGTCTCATTGTTTTGGAATTACACAACTTCACATTAGCACGAAATGCAAACCAAGATGAATGGATGCTTTGGCTGATGGAAGTAAGTTGATTTAGTGTTTCAATGGTCTTTAAATTTGTTTGATTTAATCAATACAATAGTTTGTTTAGCCACATATGTTAATTGCATCATCAATATATCAAAATGTGTTTTTGGAACCAAAAAAGGTGAACTGCTAACTAGAAGAAATGATGGTAGGTACTCTTTATCTTGTAAGGCAACCAATATATTATCAATGAGAAATGCAAAACAACATGGAGGACTCTATTGTTTCATGGAATTGAATGAATTCATGTCATAGACGGTTCATTGACATTGTTTTCATAATGAATATAGCCATTAATAAAGTGAAAAGATAATTTTATGGTCATTCCATGAAAAATACTTCTTGTAACAATAAGAGGAGCGTAATTAGCTTGAGGTGATATGAAAGTCTCATTGTTTTGGAATTACACAACTTCACATTAGCACGAAATGCAAACCAAGATGAATGGATGCTTTGGCTGATGGAAGTAAGTTGATTTAGTGTTTCAATGGTCTTTAAATGTGTTTGATTTAATCAATACAATAGTTTGTTTAGCCACATATGTTAATTGCATCATCAATATATCAAAATGTGTTTTTGGAACCAAAAGAGGTGAACTGCTAACTAGAAGAAATGATGGCAGGTACACTTCATCTTGTAACGCAACCAATATATAATCAATAAGAAATGCAAAGCAAGATGGAGGACTCTATTGTTTGATGGAATTGAATGAATTCATGTTATAGACGGTTCATTGACAATGTTTTCATAATGAATATAGCCGTTAATAAAGTGAACAGATAATTTTATGGTCATTCCATGAAAAATACTTCTTGTAACAATAAGAGGAGCCTAATTAGCTTGAGGTGATATGAAAGTCTCATTGTTTTGGAATTACACAACTTCACATTAGCACGAAATGCAAACCAAGATGAATAGATGCTTTGGCTATTGGATGTAAGTTGATTTAGTGTTTCAATGGTGTTTAAATTTGTTTGATTTAATTAATATACTAGTTTGTTTAGCCACATATGTTAATTGCATCATCAATATATCAAAATGTTTTGTTGGAACCAAAAGAGGTGAACTGCTAACTAGAAGAAATGATGGGAGGTACTCTTTATCTTGGAATGCAACCACTATATTGTTAATAATAAATGCAAAGCAAGATGGAGGACTCTATTGTTTCAAGGAATTGAATGAATTCATGTTATAGACAATTCATTGGCATTGTTTTCATAATGAATATAGCCATTAATAAGGACACAAAAGATAATTTCATGGTCATTTCATGAAAAATACATCTTGTAATAATAAAAGGAGCCTAACTAGCTTGAGGTGATATGAAAGTATAATTGTTTTGGAATTACACAACCTCACATTAGCACGAAATGCAAACCAAGATGAATGGATGCTTTGGCTGATGGAAGTAAGTTGATTTATTGTTTCAATGGTGTTTAAATTTGTTTGATTTAATCAATATACTACTTTGTTTACCCACATATTTTAATTGCATCATCAATATATCAAAATGTGTTTCTGGAACCAAATGAGGAGAACTGCGAACTAGAAGAAATGATGGCAGGTACTCTTTATGTTGTAACGCAACCAATATATTATCAATAAGAAACGCAAAACAAGATGGAGGACACTATTGTTTGATGGAATTGAATGAATTCATGTTATAGACGGTTCATTGGCATTGTTTTCATAATGAATATAGCCATTAATAAAGACACAAAAGATAATTTCATGGTCATTTCATGAAAAATACTTCTTGTAACAATAACAGGAGCCTAATTAGCTTGGGGTGATATGAAAGTCTCATTGTTTTGGAATTACACAACTTCACATTATCACAAAATGCAAACCAATAAGAATGGATGCTTTGGTTGATGGAAGTAAGTTGATTTAGTGTTTCAATGGTCTTTAAATTTGTTTGATTTAATCAATATACTATTGTGTTTAGCCATACATGTTAATTGCATCTTCAATATATCAAAATGTGTTCTTGGAACCAGAAGAGGTGAACTGCTAAGTAGAAGAAATGATGGGAGGTACTCATTATCTTGGAACGCAACCACTATATTATTAATAATAAACGCAAAACAAGATGGAGGACTCTATTGTCTCAAGGAATTGAATGAATTCATGTTATAGACGGTTCATTGGCATTGTTTTCATAATGAATATAGCCATTAATAAAGACACAAAAGATAATTTCATGGTCATTTCATGAAAAATACTTCTTGAACCAATAAGAGGAGCCTAATTAGCTTAGGTGATATGAAATTCTCATTGTTTTGGAATTACAGAACTTCACATTAGCACGAAATGCAAACCAAGATGATTGGATGCTTTGACTGATGGAAGTAACTTGATTTAGTGTTTCAATGGTGTTTAAATTTGTTTGATTTAATCAATATACTAGTTGGTTTAGCCGCATATGTTAATTGCATCATCAATATATCAAAATGTGTTTCTGGAACCAAAAGAGGAGAACTGGTAACTAGAAGAAATGATGGCAGGTACTCTTTGTCTTGTAACGAAACCAATATATTATCAATAAGAAATGCAAAACAAGATGAAGGACTCTATTGTTTGATGGAATTGAATGAATTCATGTTATAGACGGTTCATTGACATTGTTTTCATAATGAATATAGCCATTAAGAAAGTGAAAAGATAATTTTATGGTCATTCCATGAAAAATACTTCTTGTAACAATAAGAGGAACCTAATTAGCTTGAGGTGATATGAAAGTCTCATTGTTTTGGAATTACACAACTTCACATTAGCACGAAATGCAAACCAAGATGAATGGATGCTTTGGCTGATGGATGTAAGTTGATTTAGTGTTTCAATGGTGTTTAAATTTGTTTGATTTAATCAATATACTAGTTTGTTTAGCCACATATGTTAATTGCATCATCAATATATCAAAATGTGTTGTTGTAACCAAAAGAGGTGAACTGCTAACTAGAAGAAATGATGGGAGGTACTCTTTATCTTGGAACGCAACCACTATATTATTAATAATAAATGCAAAACAAGATGGTGGAATATATTGTGTCAAGGAATTGAATGAATTCATGTTATAGACGGTTCATTGGCATTGTTTTCATAATGAATATAGCCATTAATAAACACACAAAAGATAATTTCATGGTCATTTCATGAAAAATACTTCTTGTAACAATAAGAGGAGCCTAATTAGCTTGGGGTGATATGAAAGTCTCATTGTTTTGGAGTTACACAACTTCACATTAGCACAAAATGCAAACCAATAAGAATGGAGGCTTTGGTTGATGGAAGTAAGTTGATTTAGTGTTTCAATGGTCTTTAAATTTGTTTGATTTAATCAATATACTATTGTGTTTAGCCATACATGTTAATTGCATCATCAATATATCAAAATGTGTTCTTGGAACCAGAAGAGGTGAACTGCTAAGTAGAAGAAATGATGGGAGGTACTCATTATCTTGGAACGCAACCACTATATTAATAATAATAAACGCAAAACAAGATGGAGGACTCTATTGTCTCAAGGAATTGAATGAATTCATGTTATAGACGGTTCATTGGCATTGTTTTCATAATGAATATAGCCATTAATAAAGACACAAAAGATAATTTCATGGTCATTTCATGAAAAATAGTTCTTGAACCAATAAGAGGAGCCTAATTAGCTTAGGTGATATGAAAGTCTCATTGTTTTGGAATTACAAAACTTCACATTAGCACGAAATGCAAACCAAGATGATTGGATGCTTTGACTGATGGAAGTAAGTTGATTTAGTGTTTCAATGGTGTTTAAATTTGTTTGATTTAATCAATATACTAGTTTGTTTAGCCGCATATGTTAATTGCATCATCAATATATCAAAATGTGTTTCTGGAACCAAAAGAGGAGAACTGCTAACTAGAAGAAATGATGGCAGGTACTCTTTATCTTGTAACGCAACCAATATATTATCAATAAGAAACGCAAAACAAGATGAAGGACTCTATTGTTTGATGGAATTGAATGAATTCATGTTATAGACGGTTCTTTGACATTGTTTTCATAATGAATATTGCCATTAATAAAGTGACAAGATAATTTTATGGTCATTCCATGAAAAATACTTCTTGTAACAAAAAGAGGAACCTAATTAGCTTGAGGTGATATGAAAGTCTCATTGTTTTGGAATTACACAACTTCACATTAGCACGAAATGCAAACCAAGATGAATGGATGCTTTGGCTGATGGAAGTAAGTTGATTTAGTGTTTCAATGGTGTTTAAATTTGTTTGATTTAATCCATATACTAGTTTGTTTAGCCGCATATGTTAATTGCATCATCAATATATCAAAATGTGTTTCTGGAACCAAAAGAGGAGAACTGCTAACTAGAAGAAATGATGGCAGGTACTCTTTATCTTGTAACGCAACCAATATATTATCAATAAGAAATGCAAAAAAAGATGAAGGACTCTATTGTTTGATGGAATTGAATGAATTCATGTTATAGACGGTTCATTGACATTGTTTTCATAATGAATATTGCCATTAATAAAGTGAAAAGATAATTTTATGGTCATTCCATGAAAAATACTTCTTGTAACAAAAAGAGGAACCTAATTAGCTTGAGGTGATATGAAAGTCTCATTGTTTTGGAATTACACAACTTCACATTAGCACGAAATGCAAACCAAGATGAATGGATGCTTTGGCTGATGGAAGTAAGTTGATTTAGTGTTTCAATGGTGTTTAAATTTGTTTGATTTAATCAATATACTTGTTTGCTTAGCCGCATATGTTAATTGCATCATCAATATATCAAAATGTGTTTCTGGAACCAAAAGAGGAGAACTGCTAACTAGAAGAAATGATGGCAGGTACTCTTTATCTTGTAACGCAACCAATATATTATCAATAAGAAATGCAAAACAAGATGGAGGACTATATTGTGTCAAGGAATTGAATGAATTCATGTTATAGACGGTTCATTGGCATTGTTTTCATAATGAATATAGCCATTAATAAAGACACAAAAGATAATTTCATGGTGATTTCATGAAAAATACTTCTTGTAACAATAAGAGGAGACTAATTAGCTTGAGGTGATATGAAAGTCTAATTGTTTTGGAATTACACAACTTCACATTAGCGCGAAATGCAAACCAAGATGAATGGATGCTTTGGTTGATGGAAGTGAGTTGATTTATTGTTTCAATGGTGTTTAAATTTGTTTGATTTAATCAATATACTACTTTGTTTAGCCACATATGTTAATTGCATCATCAATATATCAAAATGTGTTTCTGAAACCAAATGAGGAGAACTGCTAACTAGAAGAAATGATGGCAGGTAATCTTCATCTTGTAACGCAACCAATATATTATCAATAAGAAACGCAAAGCAAGATGGAGGATACTATTATTTGATGGGATTGAATGAATTCATGTTATAGACGGTTCATTGGCATTGTTTTCATAATGAATATAGCCATTAATAAAGACACAAAATATAATTTCATGGTCATTTCGCGAAAAATAATTCTTGTAACAATAAGAGGAGCCTAATTAGCTTGGGGTGATATGAAAGTCTCATTTTTTTGGAATTACACAACTTCACATTAGCACAAAATGCAAACCAATAAGAATGGAGGCTTTGGCTGGTCGAAGTAAGTTGATTTAGTGTTTCAATGGTGTTTAAATTTGTTTGATTTAGTCAATATACTAGTTTGTTTAGCCACATATGTTAATTGCATCATCAATATATCATAATGTGTTGTTGGAACCAAAAGAGGTGAACTGCTAACTAGAAGAAATTATGGTGGGTACTCTTTATCTTGTAACGCAAGCAATATATTATCAATAAGAAATGCAAAACAAGATGGAGGACTCTATTGTTTGATGGAATTGAATGAATTCATGTTATAGACGGTTCATTGGCATTGTTTTCATAATGAATATAGCCATTAATAAAGACACAAAAGATAATTTCATGGTCATTTCATGAAAAATACATCTTGTAACAATAAAAGGAGCCTAATTAGCTTGATGTGATATGAAAGTCTCATTGATTTGGAATTACACAACTTCACATTAGCACGAAATGCAAGCCAAGATGAATGGATGCTTTGGCTGATGGAAGTAAGTTGATTTATTGTTTCAATGGTGTTTAAATTTGTTTGATTTAATCAATACACTACTTTGTTTACCCACATATTTTAATTGCATCATCAATATATCAAAATGTGTTTCTGGAACCAAATGAGGAGAACTGCGAACTAGAAGAAATGATGGCAGGTACTCTTTATCTTATAACGCAACCAATGTATTATCAATAAGAAACGCAAAACAAGATGGAGGACACTATTGTATGATGGGATTGAATGAATTCATGTTATAGACGGTTCATTGGCATTGTTTTCATAATGAATATAGCCATTAATAAAGACACAAAATATAATTTCATGGTCATTTCATGAAAAATAATTCTTGTAACAATAAGAGGAGCCTAATTAGCTTGGGGAGATATGAAAGTCTCATTTTTTTGGAATTACACAACTTCACATTAGCACAAAATGCAAACCAATAAGAATGGAGGCTTTGGCTGGTCGAAGTAAGTTGATTTAGTGTTTCAATGGTGTTTAAATTTGTTTGATTTAATTAATATACTAGTTTGTTTAGCCACATATGTTAATTGCATCATCAATATATCAAAATGTGTTGTTGGAACCAAAAGAGGTGAACTGCTAACCAGAAAAAATGATGGGAGGTACTCTTTATCTTGGAACGCAACCACTATATTATTAATAATAAATGCAAAACAAGATGGAGGACTCTATTGTTTCAAGGAATTGAATGAATTCATGTTATAGACGGTTCATTTGCATTGTTTTCATAATGAATATAGCCATTAATAAAGACACAAAAGATAATTTCATGGTCATTTCATGAAAAATACTTCTTTTAACAATAAGAGGAGCATAATTAGCTTGATGTGATATGAAAGTCTCATTGTTTTGGAATTACACAACTTCACATTTGCACGAAATGCAAACCAAGATGAATAGATGCTTAGGCTGATGGAAGTAAGTTGATTTACTGTTTCAATGGTGTTTAAATTTGCTTGATTTAATCAATATACTATTGTGTTTAGCCATATATGTTAATTGCATCATCAATATATGAAAATGTGTTGTTGGAACCAAAAGAGGTGAACTGCAAACTAGAAGAAATGATGGCAGGTACTCTTTATCTTGTAACGCAAGCAATATATTATCAATAAGAAATGCAAAACAACATGGAGGACTCTATTGTTTGATGGAATTGAATGAATTCATGTTATAAACGGTTCATTGGCATTGTTTTCATAATGAATATAGCCATTATTAAAGACACAAAAGATAATTTCATGGTCATTTCATGAAAAATACTTCTTGTAACAATAAGAGGAGCATAATTAGCTTGAGGTGATATGAAAGTCTCATTGTTTTGGAATTACACAACTTCACATTAGCATAAAATGCAAACCAATAAGAATGGGTGCTTTGGCTGATAGAAGTAAGTTGATTTAGTGTTTCAATGGTGTTTAAATTTGTTTGATTTAATCAATATACTATTGTGTTTAGCCATATATGTTAATTGCATCATCAATATATCAAAATGTGTTCTTGGAACCAAAAGAGGTGAACTGCTAAGTAGAAGAAATGATGGTAGCTACTCTTTATCTTGTAACGCAAGTAGTATATTATCAATAAGAAATGCAAAACAACATGGAGGACTCTATTGTTTGATGGAATTGAATGAATTCATGTTATAGACGGTTCATTGACAATGTTTTCATAATGAATATAGCCGTTAATAAAGTGAAAAGATAATTTTATGGTCATTCCATGAAAAATACTTCTTGTAACAATAAGCGGAGCCTAATTAGCTTGAGGTGATATGAAAGTCTCATTGTTTTGGAATTACACAACTTCACATTAGCAAGAAATGCAAACCAAGATGAATAGATGCTTTGGCTAATGGAAGTAAGTTGATTTAGTGTTTCAATGGTGTTTAAATTTGTTTGATTTAATTAATATACTAGTTTGTTTAGCCACATATGTTAATTGCATCATCAATATATCAAAATGTTTTGTTGGAACCAAAGGAGGTGAACTGCTAACTAGAAGAAATGATGGGAGGTACTCTTTATCTTGGAACGCAACCACTATATTGTTAATAATAAATGCAAAACAAGATGGAGGACTCTATTGTTTCAAGGAATTGAATGAATTCATGTTATAGACAATTCATTGGCATTGTTTTCATAATGAATATAGCCATTAATAAAGACACAAAAGATAATTTCATGGTCATTTCATGAAAAATACTTCTTGTAACAATAAGAGGAGCATAATTAGCTTGAGGTGATATGAAAGTCTCATTGTTTTGGAATTACACAATTTCACATTAGCATAAAATGCAAACCAATAAGAATGGATGCTTTGGCTGATAAAAGTAAGTTGATTTAGTGTTTCAATGGTGTTTAAATTTGTTTGATTTAATCAATATACTATTGTGTTTAGCCATATATGTTAATTTCATCATCAATATATCAAAATGTGTTCTTGGAACCAAAAGAGGTGAACTGCTAACTAGAAGAAATGATGGCAGGTACTCTTTATCTTGTAACGCAAGCAGTATATTATCAATAAGAAATGCAAAACAACATGGAGGACTCTATTGTTTGATGGAATTGAATGAATTCATGTTATAGACGGTTCATTGGCATTGTTTTCATAGTGAATATAGCCATTAATAAAGACACAAAAGATAATTTCATGGTCATTTCATGAAAAATACATCTTGTAACAATAAAAGGAGCCTAACTAGCTTGAGGTGATATGAAAGTCTCATTGTTTTGGAATTACTCAACTTCACATTAGCACGAAATGCAAACCAAGATGAATGGATGCTTTGGCTGATGGAACTAAGTTGATTTATTGTTTCAATGGTGTTTAAATTTGTTTGATTTAATCAATATACTACGTTGTTTACCCACATATTTTAATTCCATCATCAATATATCAAAATGTGTTTCTGGAACCAAATGAGGAGAACTGCGAACTAGAAGAAATGATGGCAGATACTCTTTATCTTGTAACGCAACCAATATATTATCAATAAGAAACGCAAAAGAAGATGGAGGACACTATTGTTTGATGGAATTGAATGAATTCATGTTATAGACGGTTCATTGGCATTGTTTTCATAATGAATATAGCCATTAATAAAGACACAAAAGATAATTTCATGGTCATTTCATGAAAAATACTTCTTGTAACAATAAGAGGAGCCTAATTAGCTTGGGGTGAGATGAAAGTCTCATTGTTTTGGAATTACACAACTTCACATTAGCACAAAATGCAAACCAATAAGAATGGAGGCTTTGGTTGATGGAAGTAAGTTGATTTAGTGTTTCAATGGTGTTTAAATTTGTTTGATTTAATCAATATACTATTGTGTTTCAATACTACATGTTAATTGCATCTTCAATATATCAAAATGTGTTCTTGGAACCAGAAGAGGTGAACTGCTAAGTAGAAGAAATGATGGGAGGTACTCATTATCTTGGCACGCAACCACTATATTATTAATAATAAACGCAAAACAAGATGGAGGACTCTATGGTCTCAAGGAATTGAATGAATTCATGTTATAGACGGTTCATTGGCATTGTTTTCATAATGAATATAGCCATTAATAAAGACACAAAAGATAATTTCATGGTCATTTCATGAAAAATACTTCTTGAACCAATAAGAGGAGCCTAATTAGCTTAGGTGATATGAAAGTCTCATTGTTTTGGAATTACAAAACTTCACATTAGCACGAAATGCAAACCAAGATGATTGGATGCTTTGGCTGATGGAAGTAAGTTGATTTATTGTTTCAATGGTGTTTAAATTTGTTTGATTTAATGAATATACTAGTTTGTTTAGCCGCATATGTTAATTGCATCATCAATATATCAAAATGTGTTTCTGGAACCAAAAGAGGAGAACTGCTAACTAGAAGAAATGATGGCAGGTACTCTTTATCTTGTAACGCAACCAATATATTATCAATAAGAAATGCAAAACAAGATGAAGGACTCTATTGTTTGATGGAATTGAACGAATTCATGTTATAGACGGTTCATTGACATTGTTTTCATAATGAATATAGCCATTAATAAAGTGAAAAGATAATTTTATGGTCATTCCATGAAAAATACTTCTTGTAGCAATAAGAGGAACCTAATTAGCTTGAGGTGATATGAAAGTCTCATTGTTTTGGAATTACACAACTTCACATTAGCACGAAATGCAAACCAAGATGAATAGATGCTTTGGCTAATGGAAGTAAGTTGATTTAGTGTTTCAATGGTGTTTAAATTTGTTTGATTTAATTAATATACTAGTTTGTTTAGCCACATATGTTAATTGCATCATCAATATATCAAAATGTTTTGTTGGAACCAAAAGAGGTGAACTGCTAACTAGAAGAAATGATGGGAGGTACTCTTTATCTTGGAACGCAACCACTATATTATTAATAATAAATGCAAAACAAGATGGAGGACTATATTGTGTCAAGGAATTGAATGAATTCATGTTATAGACGGTTCATTGGCATTGTTTTCATAATGAATATAGCCATTAATAAAGACACAAAAGATAATTTCATGGTGATTTCATGAAAAATACTTCTTGTAACAATAAGAGGAGCCTAATTAGCTTGAGGTGATATGAAAGTCTAATTGTTTTGGAATTACACAACTTCACATTAGCGCGAAATGCAAACCAAGATGAATGGATGCTTTGGTTGATGGAAGTGAGTTGATTTATTGTTTCAATGGTGTTTAAATTTGTTTGATTTAATCAATATACTAGTTTGTTTAGCCACATATGTTAATTGCATCATCAATATATCAAAATGTGTTGTTGGAACCAAAAGAGGTGAACTGCTAACCAGAAAAAATGATGGGAGGTACTCTTTATCTTGGAACGCAACCACTATATTATTAATAATAAATGCAAAACAAGATGGAGGACTCTATTGTTTCAAGGAATTGAATGAATTCATGTTATAGACGGTTCATTTGCATTGTTTTCATAATGAATATAGCCATTAATAAAGACACAAAAGATAATTTCATGGTCATTTCATGAAAAATACTTCTTTTAACAATAAGAGGAGCATAATTAGCTTGAGGTGATTTGAAAGTCTCATTGTTTTGGAATTACACAACTTCACATTTGCACGAAATGCAAACCAAGATGAATAGATGCTTAGGCTGATGGAAGTAAGTTGATTTAGTGTTTCAATGGTGTTTAAATTTCCTTGATTTAATCAATATACTATTGTGTTTAGCCATATATGTTAATTGCATCATCAATATATCAAAATGTGTTGTTGGAACCAAAAGAGGTGAACTGCTAACTAGAAAAATGATGGCAGGTACTCTTTATCTTGTAACGCGAGCAATATATTATCAATAAGAAATGCAAAACAACATGGAGGACTCTATTGTTTGATGGAATTGAATGAATTCATGTTATAAACGGTTCATTGGCATTGTTTTCATAATGAATATAGCCATTAATAAAGACACAAAAGATAATTTCATGGTCATTTCATGAAAAATACTTCTTGTAACAATAAGAGGAGCATAATTAGCTTGAGGTGATATGAAAGTCTCATTGTTTTGGAATTACACAACTTCACATTAGCATAAAATGCAAACCAATAAGAATGGATGCTTTGGCTGATAGAAGTAAGTTGATTTAGAGTTTCAATGGTGTTTAAATTTGTTTGATTTAATCAAATATACTATTGTGTTTAGCCATATATGTTAATTGCATCATCAATATATCAAAATGTGTTCTTGGAACCAAAAGAGGTGAACTGCTAACTAGAAGAAATGATGGTAGGTACTCTTTATCTTGTAACGCAAGTAGTATATTATCAATAAGAAATGCAAAACAACATGGAGGACTCTATTGTTTGATGGAATTGAATGAATTCATGTTATAGACGGTTCATTGACAATGTTTTCATAATGAATATAGCCGTTAATAAAGTGAAAAGATAATTTTATGGTCATTCCATGAAAAATACTTCTTGTAACAATAAGAGGAGCCTAATTAGCTTGAGGTGATATGAAAGTCTCATTGTTTTGGAATTACACAACTTCACATTAGCACGAAATGCAAGGCAAGATGAATAGATGCTTTGGCTAATGGAAGTAAGTTGATTTAGTGTTTCAATGGTGTTTAAATTTGTTTGATTTAATTAATATACTAGTTTGTTTAGCCACATATGTTAATTGCATCATCAATATATCAAAATGTTTTGTTGGAACCAAAAGAGGTGAACTGCTAACTAGAAGAAATGATGGGAGGTACTCTTTATCTTGGAACGCAACCACTATATTGTTAATAATAAATGCAAAACAAGATGGAGGACTCTATTGTTTCAAGGAATTGAATGAATTCATGTTATAGACAATTCATTGGCATTGTTTTCATAATGAATATAGCCATTAATAATAAAGACACAAAAGATAATTTCATGGTCATTTCATGAAAAATACTTCTTGTAACAATAAGAGGAGCATAATTAGCTTGAGGTGATATGAAAGTCTCATTGTTTTGGAATTACAGAATTTCACATTAGCATAAAATGCAAACCAATAAGAATGGATGCTTTGGCTGATAAAAGTAAGTTGATTTAGTGTTTCAATGGTGTTTAAATTTGTTTGATTTAATCAATATACTATTGTGTTTAGCCATATATGTTAATTTTCATCATCAATATATCAAAATGTGTTCTTGGAACCAAAAGAGGTGAACTGCTAACTAGAAGAAATGATGGCAGGTACTCTTTATCTTGTAACGCAAGCAGTATATTATAAATAAGAAATGCAAAACAACATGGAGGACTCTATTGTTTGATGGAATTGAATGAATTCATGTTATAGACGGTTCATTGGCATTGTTTTCATAGTGAATATAGCCATTAATAAAGACACAAAAGATAATTTCATGGTCATTTCATGAAAAATACATCTTGTAACAATAAAAGGAGCCTAATTAGCTTGAGGTGATATGAAAGTCTCATTGTTTTGGAATTACACAACTTCACATTAGCACGAAATGCAAACCAAGATGAATGGATGCTTTGGCTGATGGAAGTAAGTTGATTTATTGTTTCAATGGTGTTTAAATTTGTTTGATTTAATCAATACACTACTTTGTTTACCCACATATTTTAATTGCATCATCAATATATCAAAATGTGTTTCTGGAACCAAATGAGGAGAACTGCGAACTAGAAGAAATGATGGCAGATACTCTTTATCTTGTAACGCAACCAATATATTATCAATAAGAAACGCAAAACAAGATGGAGGACACTATTGTTTGATGGAATTGAATGAATTCATGTTATAGACGGTTCATTGGCATTGTTTTCACAATGAATATAGCCATTAATAAAGACACAAAAGATAATTTCATGGTCATTTCATGAAAAATACTTCTTGTAACAATAAGAGGAGCCTAATAAGCTTGGGGTGAGATGAAAGTCTCATTGTTTTGGAATTACACAACTTCACATTAGCACAAAATGCAAACCAATAAGAATGGAGGCTTTGGTTGATGGAAGTAAGTTGATTTAGTGCTTCAATGGTGTTTAAATTTGTTTGATTTAATCAATATACTATTGTGTTTAGCCATACATGTTAATTGCATCTTCAATATTTCATGGTGATTTCATGAAAAATACTTCTTGTAACAATAAGAGGAGCCTAATTAGCTTGAGGTGATATGAAAGTCTAATTGTTTTGGAATTACACAACTTCACATTAGCGCGAAATGCAAACCAAGATGAATGGATGCTTTGGTTGATGGAAGTGAGTTGATTTATTGTTTCAATGGTGTTTAAATTTGTTTGATTTAATCAATATACTACTTTGTTTAGCCACATATGTTAATTGCATCATCAATATATCAAAATGTGTTGTTGTAACCAAAAGTGGTGAACTGCTAACTAGAAGAAATGATGGCAGGTACTCTTTATCTTGTAACGCAAGCAGTATATTATCAATAACAAATGCAAAACAACATGGAGGACTCTATTGTTTGATGGAATTGAATGAATTCATGTTATAGACGGTTCATTGGCATTGTTTTCATAGTGAATATAGCCATTAATAAAGACACAAAAGATAATTTCATGGTCATTTCATGAAAAATACATCTTTTAACAATAAAAGGAGCCTAACTAGCTTGAGGTGATATGAAAGTCCCATTGTTTTGGAATTACTCAACTTCACATTAGCATGAAATGCAAACCAAGATGAATGGATGCTTTGGCTGATGGAAGTAAGTTGATTTATTGTTTCAATGGTGTTTAAATTTGTTTGATTTAATCAATACACTACTTTGTTTACCCACATATTTTAATTGCATCATCAATATATCAAAATGTGTTTCTGGAACCAAATGAGGAGAACTGCGAACTAGAAGAAATGATGGCAGGTACTCTTTATCTTATAACGCAACCAATGTATTATCAATAAGAAACGCAAAACAAGATGGAGGACACTATTGTTTGATGGAATTGAATGAATTCATGTTATAGACGGTTCATTGGCATTGTTTCATAATGAATATAGCCATTAATAAAGACACAAAAAATAATTTCATGGTCATTTCATGAAAAATAGTTCTTGAACCAATAAGAGGAGCCTAATTAGCTTAGGTGATATGAAAGTCTCATTGTTTTGGAATTACAAAACTTCACATTAGTACGAAATGCAAACCAAGATGATTGGATGCTTTGACTGATGGAAGTAAGTTGATTTAGTGTTTCAATGGTGTTTAAATTTGTTTGATTTAATCAATATACTAGTTTGTTTAGCCGCATATGTTAATTGCATCATCAATATATCAAAATGTGTTTCTGGAACCAAAAGAGGAGAACTGCTAACTAGAAGAAATGATGGCAGGTACTCTTTATCTTGTAACGCAACCAATATATTATCAATAAGAAATGCAAAACAAGATGAAGGACTCTATTGTTTGATGGAATTGAATGAATTCATGTTATAGACGGTTCATTGACATTGTTTTCATAATGAATATTGCCATTAATAAAGTGAAAAGATAATTTTATGGTCATTCCATGAAAAATACTTCTTGTAACAAAAAGAGGAACCTAATTAGCTTGAGGTGATATGAAAGTCTCATTGTTTTGGAATTACACAACTTCACATTAGCACGAAATGCAAACCAAGATGAATGGATGCTTTGGCTGATGGAAGTAAGTTGATTTAGTGTTTCAATGGTGTTTAAATTTGTTTGATTTAATCAATATACTAGTTTGTTTAGCCACATATGTTAATTGCATCATCAATATATCAAAATGTGTTGTTGTAACCAAAAGAGGTGAACTGCTAACTAGAAGAAATGATGGGAGGTACTCTTTATCTTGGAACGCAACCACTATATTATTAATAATAAATGCAAAACAAGATGGAGGACTATATTGTGACAAGGAATTGAATGAATTCATGTTATAGATGGTTCATTGGCATTGTTTTCATAATGAATATAGCCATTAATAAAGACACAATAGATAATTTCATGGTGATTTCATGAAAAATACATCTTGTAACAATAAGAGGAGCCTAATTAGCTTGAGGTGATATGAAAGTCTAATTGTTTTGGAATTACACAACTTCACATTAGCGCGAAATGCAAACCAAGATGAATGGATGCTTTGGTTGATGGAAGTGAGTTGATTTATTGTTTCAATGGTGTTTAAATTTGTTTGATTTAATCAATATACTACTTTGTTTAGCCACATATGTTAATTGCATCATCAATATATCAAAATGTGTTGTTGTAACCAAAAGTGGTGAACTGCTAACTAGAAGAAATGATGGCAGGTACTCTTTATCTTGTAACGCAAGCAGTATATTATCAATAACAAATGCAAAACAACATGGAGGACTCTCTATTGTTTGATGGAATTGAATGAATTCATGTTATAGACGGTTCATTGGCATTGTTTTCATAGTGAATATAGCCATTAATAAAGACACAAAAGATAATTTCATGGTCATTTCATGAAAAATACATCTTTTAACAATAAAAGGAGCCTAACTAGCTTGAGGTGATATGAAAGTCCCATTGTTTTGGAATTACTCAACTTCACATTAGCATGAAATGCAAACCAAGATGAATGGATGCTTTGGCTGATGGAAGTAAGTTGATTTATTGTTTCAATGGTGTTTAAATTTGTTTGATTTAATCAATACACTACTTTGTTTACCCACATATTTTAATTGCATCATCAATATATCAAAATGTGTTTCTGGAACCAAATGAGGAGAACTGCGAACTAGAAGAAATGATGGCAGGTACTCTTTATCTTATAACGCAACCAATGTATTATCAATAAGAAACGCAAAACAAGATGGAGGACACTATTGTTTGATGGAATTGAATGAATTCATGTTATAGACGGTTCATTGGCATTGTTTCATAATGAATATAGCCATTAATAAAGACACAAAAAATAATTTCATGGTCATTTCATGAAAAATATAGTTCTTGAACCAATAAGAGGAGCCTAATTAGCTTAGGTGATATGAAAGTCTCATTGTTTTGGAATTACAAAACTTCACATTAGTACGAAATGCAAACCAAGATGATTGGATGCTTTGACTGATGGAAGTAAGTTGATTTAGTGTTTCAATGGTGTTTAAATTTGTTTGATTTAATCAATATACTAGTTTGTTTAGCCGCATATGTTAATTGCATCATCAATATATCAAAATGTGTTTCTGGAACCAAAAGAGGAGAACTGCTAACTAGAAGAAATGATGGCAGGTACTCTTTATCTTGTAACGCAACCAATATATTATCAATAAGAAATGCAAAACAAGATGAAGGACTCTATTGTTTGATGGAATTGAATGAATTCATGTTATAGACGGTTCATTGACATTGTTTTCATAATGAATATTGCCATTAATAAAGTGAAAAGATAATTTTATGGTCATTCCATGAAAAATACTTCTTGTAACAAAAAGAGGAACCTAATTAGCTTGAGGTGATATGAAAGTCTCATTGTTTTGGAATTACACAAACTTCACATTAGCACGAAATGCAAACCAAGATGAATGGATGCTTTGGCTGATGGAAGTAAGTTGATTTAGTGTTTCAATGGTGTTTAAATTTGTTTGATTTAATCAATATACTAGTTTGTTTAGCCACATATGTTAATTGCATCATCAATATATCAAAATGTGTTGTTGTAACCAAAAGAGGTGAACTGCTAACTAGAAGAAATGATGGGAGGTACTCTTTATCTTGGAACGCAACCACTATATTATTAATAATAAATGCAAAACAAGATGGAGGACTATATTGTGACAAGGAATTGAATGAATTCATGTTATAGATGGTTCATTGGCATTGTTTTCATAATGAATATAGCCATTAATAAAGACACAATAGATAATTTCATGGTGATTTCATGAAAAATACATCTTGTAACAATAAGAGGAGCCTAATTAGCTTGAGGTGATATGAAAGTCTAATTGTTTTGGAATTACACAACTTCACATTAGCGCGAAATGCAAACCAAGATGAATGGATGCTTTGGTTGATGGAAGTGAGTTGATTTATTGTTTCAATGGTGTTTAAATTTGTTTGATTTAATCAATATACTACTTTGTTTAGCCACATATGTTAATTGCATCATCAATATATCAAAATGTGTTGTTGTAACCAAAAGTGGTGAACTGCTAACTAGAAGAAATGATGGCAGGTACTCTTTATCTTGTAACGCAAGCAGTATATTATCAATAACAAATGCAAAACAACATGGAGGACTCTATTGTTTGATGGAATTGAATGAATTCATGTTATAGACGGTTCATTGGCATTGTTTTCATAGTGAATATAGCCATTAATAAAGACACAAAAGATAATTTCATGGTCATTTCATGAAAAATACATCTTTTAACAATAAAAGGAGCCTAACTAGCTTGAGGTGATATGAAAGTCCCATTGTTTTGGAATTACTCAACTTCACATTAGCATGAAATGCAAACCAAGATGAATGGATGCTTTGGCTGATGGAAGTAAGTTGATTTATTGTTTCAATGGTGTTTAAATTTGTTTGATTTAATCAATATACTAGTTTGTTTAGCCACATATGTTAATTGCATCATCAATATATCAAAATGTGTTGTTGTAACCAAAAGAGGTGAACTGCTAACTAGAAGAAATGATGGGAGGTACTCTTTATCTTGGAACGCAACCACTATATTATTAATAATAAATGCAAAACAAGATGGAGGACTATATTGTGACAAGGAATTGAATGAATTCATGTTATAGATGGTTCATTGGCATTGTTTTCATAATGAATATAGCCATTAATAAAGACACAATAGATAATTTCATGGTGATTTCATGAAAAATACATCTTGTAACAATAAGAGGAGCCTAATTAGCTTGAGGTGATATGAAAGTCTAATTGTTTTGGAATTACACAACTTCACATTAGCGCGAAATGCAAACCAAGATGAATGGATGCTTTGGTTGATGGAAGTGAGTTGATTTATTGTTTCAATGGTGTTTAAATTTGTTTGATTTAATCAATATACTACTTTGTTTAGCCACATATGTTAATTGCATCATCAATATATCAAAATGTGTTTCTGAAACCAAATGAGGAGAACTGCTAACTAGAAGAAATGATGGCAGGTAATCTTCATCTTGTAACGCAACCAATATATTATCAATAAGAAATGCAAAGCAAGATGGAGGATACTATTATTTGATGGGATTGAATGAATTCATGTTATAGACGGTTTATTGGCATTGTTTTCATAATGAATATAGCCATTAATAAAGACACAAAATATAATTTCATGGTCATTTCGCGAAAAATAATTCTTGTAACAATAAGAGGAGCCTAACTAGCTTCGGGTGATATGAAAGTCTCATTGTTTTGGAATTACACAACTTCACATTAGCACAAAATGCAAACCAATAAGAATGGAGGCTTTGGCTGGTCGAAGTAAGTTGATTTAGTGTTTCAATGGTGTTTAAATTTGTTTGATTTAGTCAATATACTACGTTGTTTACCCACATATTTTAATTCCATCATCAATATATCAAAATGTGTTTCTGGAACCAAATGAGGAGAACTGCGAACTAGAAGAAATGATGGCAGGTACTCTTTATCTTGTAACGCAACCAATATATTATTAATAAGAAACGCAAAACAAGATGGAGGACACTATTGTTTGATGGAATTGAATGAATTCATGTTATAGACGGTTCATTGGCATTTTTTTCATAATGAATATAGCCATTAATAAAGACACAAAAGATAATTTCATGGTCATTTCATGAAAAATACTTCTTGTAACAATAAGAGGAGCCTAATTAGCTTGGGGTGAGATGAAAGTCTCATTGTTTTGAAATTACACAACTTCACATTAGCACAAAATGCAAACCAATAAGAATGGAGGCTTTGGTTGATGGAAGTAAGTTGATTTAGTGTTTCAATGGTGTTTAAATTTGTTTGATTTAATCAATATACTATTGTGTTTAGCCATACATGTTAATTGCATCTTCAATATATCAAAATGTGTTCTTGGAACCAGAAGAGGTGAACTGCTAAGTAGAAGAAATGATGGGAGGTACTCATTATCTCGGTACGCAACCACTATATTATTAATAATAAACGCAAAACAAGATGGAGGACTCTATGGTCTCAAGGAATTGAATGAATTAATGTTATAGACGGTTCATTGGCATTGTTTTCATAATGAATATAGCCATTAATAAAGACACAAAAGATAATTTCATGGTCATTTCATGAAAAATACTTCTTGAACCAATAAGAAAAGCCTAATTAGCTTAGGTGATATGAAAGTCTCATTGTTTTGGAATTACAAAACTTCACATTAGCACGAAATGCAAACCAAGATGATTGGATGCTTTGGCTGATGGAAGTAAGTTGATTTATTGTTTCAATGGTGTTTAAATTTGTTTGATTTAATGAATATACTAGTTTGTTTAGCCGCATATGTTAATTGCATCATCAATATATCAAAATGTGTTTCTGGAACCAAAAGAGGAGAACTGCTAACTAGAAGAAATGATGGCAGGTACTCTTTATCTTGGAACGCAACCAATATATTATCAATAAGAAATGCAAAACAAGATGGAGGACTCTATTGTTTCATGGAATTGAATGAATTCATGTTATAGACGGTTCATTGACATTGTTTTCATAATGTATATAGCCATTAATAAAGTGAAAAGATAATTTTATGGTCATTCCATGAAAAATACTTCATGTAACAATAAGAGGAGCTGAATTAGCTTGAGGTGATATGAAAGTCTCATTGTTTTGGAATTACACAACTTCACATTAGCACGAAATGCAAACCAAGATGAATAGATGCTTTGGCTAATGGAAGTAAGTTGATTTAGTGTTTCAATGGTGTTTAAATTTGTTTGATTTAATTAATATACTAGTTTGTTTAGCCACATATGTTAATTGCATCATCAATATATCAAAATGTTTTGTTGGAACCAAAAGAGGTGAACTGCTAACTAGAAGAAATGATGGGAGGTACTCTTTATCTTGGAACGCAACCACTATATTGTTAATAATAAATGCAAAACAAGTTGGAGGACTCTATTGTTTCAAGGAATTGAATGAATTCATGTTATAGACAGTTCATTGGCATTGTTTTCATAATGAATATAGCCATTAATAAAGAGACAAAAGATAATTTCATGGTCATTTCATGAAAAGTACATCTTGTAACAATAAGAGGAGCATAATTAGCTTGAGGTGATATGAAAGTCTCATTGTTTTGGAATTACACAACTTCACATTAGCATAAAATGCAAACCAATAAGAATGGATGCTTTGGCTGATAGAAGTAAGTTGATTTAGTGTTTCAATGGTGTTTAAATTTGTTTGATTTAATCAATATACTATTGTGTTTAGCCATATATGTTAATTTCATCATCAATATATGAAAATGTGTTCTTGGAACCAAAAGAGGTGAACTGCTAACTAGAAGAAATGATGGCAGGTACACTTTATCTTGTAACGCAAGCAGTATATTATCAATAAGAAATGCAAAACAACATGGAGGACTCTATTGTTTGATGGAATTGAATGAATTCATGTTATAGACGGTTCATTGGCATTGTTTTCATAGTGAATATAGCCATTAATAAAGACACAAAAGATAATTTCATGGTCATTTCATGAAAAATACTTCTTGTAACAATAAGAGGAGCCTAATTAGCTTGGGGTGATATGAAAGTCTCATTGTTTTGGAATTACACAACTTCATATTAGCACAAAATGGCAAACCAATAAGAATGGAGGCTTTGGTTGATGGAAGTAAGTTGATTTAGTGTTTCAATGGTGTTTAAATTTGTTTGATTTAATCAATATACTATTGTGTTTAGCCATACATGTTAATTGCATCTTCAATATATCAAAATGTGTTCTTGGAACCAGAAGAGGTGAACTGCTAAGTAGAAGAAATGATGGGAGGTACTCATTATCTTGGAACGCAACCACTATTTAATTAATAATAAACGCAAAACAAGATGGAGGACTCTATCGTCTCAAGGAATTGAATGAATTCATGTTATAGACGGTTCATTGGCATTATTTTCATAATGAATATAGCCATTAATAAAGACACAAAAGATAATTTCATGGTCATTTCATGAAAAATACTTCTTGAACCAATAAGAGGAGCCTAATTAGCTTAGGTGATATGAAAGTCTCATTGTTTTGGAATTACAAAACTTCACATTAGCACGAAATGCAAACCAAGATGATTGGATGCTTTGGCTGATGGAAGTAAGTTGATTTAGTGTTTCAATGGTGTTTAAATTTGTTTGATTTAATCAATATACTAGTTTGTTTAGCCACATATGTTAATTGCATCATCAATATATCAAAATGTGTTTCTGGAACCAAAAGAGGAGAACTGCTAACTAGAAGAAATGATGGCAGGTACTCTTTATCTTGTAACGTAACCAATATATTATCAATAAGAAATGCAAAACAAGATGAAGGACTCTATTGTTTGATGGAATTGAACGAATTCATGTTATAGACGGTTCATTGACATTGTTTTCATAATGAATATAGCCATTAATAAAGTGAAAAGATAATTTTATGGTCATTCCATGAAAAATACTTCTTGTAACAATAAGAGGAACCTAATTAGCTTGAGGTGATATGAAAGTCTCATTGTTTTGGATTTACACAACTTCACATTAGCACGAAATGCAAACCAAGATGAATGGATGCTTTGGCTGATGGAAGTAAGTTGATTTAGTGTTTCAATGGTCTTTAAATTTGTTTGATTTAATCAATATACTAGTTTTTTTAGCCACATATGTTAATTGTATCATCAATATATCAAAATGTGGTTTTGGAACCAAAAGAGGTCAACTGCAAACTAGAAGAAATGATGGCAAGTACTCTTTATCTTGTAACGCAAGCAGTATATTATCAATAAGAAATGCAAAACAACATGGAGGACTCTATTGTTTGATGGAATTGAATGAATTCATGTTATAGACGGTTCATTGACAATGTTTTCATAATGAATATAGCCGTTAATAAAGTGGAAAGATAATTTTATGGTCATTCCATGAAAAATACTTCTTGTAACAATAAGAGGAGCCTAATTAGCTTGAGGTGATATGAAAGTCTCATTGTTTTGGAATTACACAACTTCACATTAGCACGAAATGCAAACCAAGATGAATAGATGCTTTGGCTAATGGAAGTAATTTGATTTAGTGTTTCAATGGTGTTTAAATTTGTTTGATTTAATTAATATACTAGTTTGTTTAGCCACATATGTTAATTGCATCATCAATATATCAAAATGTTTTGTTGGAACCAAAAGAGGTGAACTGCTAACTAGAAGAAATGATGGGAGGTACTCTTTATCTTGGAACGCAACCACTATATTGTTAATAATAAATGCAAAACAAGATGGAGGACTCTATTGTTTCAAGGAATTGAATGAATTCATGTTATAGACAGTTCATTGGCATTGTTTTCATAATGAATATAGCCATTAATAAAGAGACAAAAGATAATTTCAGGTCATTTCATGAAAAATACTTCTTGTAACAATAAGACGAGCATAATTAGCTTGAGGTGATATGAAAGTCTCATTGTTTTGGAATTACACAACTTCACATTAGCATAAAATGCAAACAAATAAGAATGGATGCTTTGGCTGATAGAAGTAAGTTGATTTAGTGTTTCAATGGTGTTTAAAGTTGTTTGATTTAATCAATATGCTATTGTGTTTAGCCATATGTGTTAATTGCATCATCAATATATGAAAATGTGTTCTTGGAACCAAAAGAGGTGAACTGCTAACTAGAAGAAATGATGGCAGGTACACTTTATCTTGTAACGCAAGCAGTATATTATCAATAAGAAATGCAAAACAACATGGAGGACTCTATTTTTTGATGGAATTGAATGAATTCATGTTATAGACGGTTCATTGGCATTGTTTTCATAGTGAATATAGCCATTAATAAAGACACAAAAGATAATTTCATGGTCATTTCATGAAAAATACATCTTGTAACAATAAAAGGAGCCTAACTAGCTTGAGGTGATATGAAAGTCTCATTGTTTTGGAATTACTCAACGTCACATTAGCACGAAATGCAAACCAAGATGAATGGATGCTTTGGCTGATGGAAGTAAGTTGATTTATTGTTTCAATGGTGTTTAAATTTGTTTGATGTAATCAATATACTACTTTTTTTACCCACATATTTTAATTGCATCATCAATATATCAAAATGTGTTTCTGGAACCAAATGAGGAGAACTGCGAACTAGAAGAAATGATGGCAGGTACTCTTCATCTTGTAACGCAACCAATATATTATCAATAAGAAACGCAAAACAAGATGGAGGACACTATTGTTTGATGGAATTGAATGAATTCATGTTATAGACGGTTCATTGGCATTGTTTTCATAATGAATATAGCCATTAATAAAGACACAAAAGATAATTTCATGGTCATTTCATGAAAAATACTTCTTGTAACAATAAGAGGAGCCTAATTAGCTTGGGGTGATATGAAAGTCTCATTGTTTTGGAATTACACAACTTCATATTAGCACAAAATGCAAACCAATAGGAATGGAGGCTTTGGTTGATGGAAGTAAGTTGATTTAGTGTTTCAATGGTGTTTAAATTTGTTTGATTTAATCAATATACTATTGTGTTTAGCCATACATGTTAATTGCATCTTCAATATATCAAAATGTGTTCTTGGAACCAGAAGAGGTGAACTGCTAAGTAGAAGAAATGATGGGAGGTACTCATTATCTTGGAAAGCAACCACTATATTATTAATAATAAACGCAAAACAAGATGGGGGACTTTATTGTCTCAAGGAATTGAATGAATTCATGTTATAGACGGTTCATTGGCATTGTTTTCATAATGAATATAGCAATTAATAATGACACAAAAGATAATTTCATGGTCATTTCATGAAAAATACTTCTTGAACCAATAAGAGGAGCCTAATTAGCTTAGGTGATATGAAAGTCTCATTGTTTTGGAATTACAAAACTTCACATTAGCACAAAATGCAAACCAAGATGATTGGATGCTTTGGCTGATGGAAGTAAGTTGATTTAGTGTTTCAATGGTGTTTAAATTTGTTTGATTTAATCAATATACTACTTTGTTTAGCCGCATATGTTAATTGCATCATTAATATATCAAAATATGTTTCTGGAACCAAAAGAGGAGAACTGCTAACTAGAAGAAATGATGGCAGGTACTCTTTATCTTGTAACGCAACCAATATATTATCAATAAGAAATGCAAAACAAGATGAAGGACTCTATTGTTTGATGGAATTGAACGAATTCATGTTATAGACGGTTCATTGACATTGTTTTCATAATGAATATAGCCATTAATAAAGTGAAAAGATAATTTTATGGTCATTCCATGAAAAATACTTCTTGTAACAATAAGAGGAACCTAATTAGCTTGAGGTGATATGAAAGTCTCATTGTCTTGGAATTACACAACTTCACATTAGCACGAAATGCAAACCAAGATGAATGGATGCTTTGGCTGATGGAAGTAAGTTGATTTAGTGTTTCAATGGTCTTTAAATTTGTTTGATTTAATCAATAAACTAGTTTTTTTAGCCACATATGTTAATTGCATCATCAATATATCAAAATGTGGTTTTGGAACCAAAAGAGGTCAACTGCTAACTAGAAGAAATGATGGGAGGTACTCTTTATCTTGTAACGCAACCAATATATTATCAATAAGAAATGCAAAACAAGATGGAGGACTCTATTGTTTCATGGAATTTAATGTATTCATGTTATAGACGGTTCATTGACATTGTTTTCATAATGAATATAGCCATTAATAAAGTGAAAAGATAATTTTATGGTCATTCCATGAAAAATACTTCTTGTAACAATAAGAGGAGCCTAATTAGCTTGAGGTGATATGAAAGTCTCATTGTTTTGGAATTACACAACGTCACATTAGCACGAAATGCAAACCATGATGAATAGATGCTTTGGCTAATGGAAGTATGTTGATTTAGTGTTTCAATGGTGTTTAAATTTGTTTGATTTAATCAATATACTAGTTTGTTTAGCCACATATGTTAATTGCATGTTCAATATATCAAAATGTGTTGTTGCAACCAAAAGAGGTGAACTGCTAACTAGAAGAAATGATGGGAGGTACTCTTTATCTTGGAACGCAACCACTATATTATTAATAATAAATGCAAAACAAGATGGAGGACTATATTGTGTCAAGGAATTGAATGAATTCATGTTATAGACAGTTCATTGGCATTGTTTTCATAATGAATATAGCCACTAATAAAGACACAAAAGATAATTTCATGGTCATTTCATGAAAAATACTTCTTGTAACAATAGGAGGAGCCTAATTAGCTTGAGGTGATATGAAAGTCTAATTGTTTTGGCATTACACAACTTCACATTAGCACGAAATACAAACCAAGATGAATGGATGCTTTGGTTGATGGAAGTGAGTTGATTTATTGTTTCAATGGTGTTTAAATTTGTTTGATTTAATCAATATACTACTTTGTTTAGCCACATATGTTAATTGCATCATCGATATATCAAAATGTGTTTTTGCAACCAAAAAAGGTGAACTGCTAACTAGAAGAAATGATGGTAGGTACTCTTTATCTTGTAACGCAAGCAATATATTATCAATAAGAAATGCAAAACAAGATGGAGGACTCTATTGTTTGATGGAATTGAATGAATTCATGTTATAGACGGTTCATTGGCATTGTTTTCATAATGAATATAGCCATTAATAAGGACATAAAAGATAATTTCATGGTCATTTCATGAAAAATATATCTTGTAACAATAAAAGGAGCCTAATTATCTTGATGTGATATGAAAGTCTCATTGTTTTGGAATTACACAACTTCACATTAGCACGAAATGCAAAACAAGATGAATGGATGCTTTGGCTGATGGAAGTAAGTTGATTTATTGTTTCAATGGTGTTTAAATTTGTTTCATTTAATCAATACACTACTTTGTTTACCCACATATTTTAATTCCATCATCAATAAATCAAAATGTGTTTCTGGAACCAAATGAGGAGAACTGCGAACTAGAAGAAATGATGGCAGGTACTCTTTATCTTGTAACGCAACCAATATATTATCAATAAGAAACGCAAAACAAGATGGAGGACACTATTGTTTGATGGAATTGAATGAATTCATGTTATAGATGATTCATTGGCATTGTTTTCATAATGAATATAGCCATTAATAAAGACACAAAAGATAATTTCATGGTCATTTCATGAAAAATACATCTTGTAACAATAAAAGGAGCCTAATTAGCTTGATGTGATATGAAAGTCTCATTGTTTTGGAATTACACAACTTTACATTAGCACAAAATGCAAACCAAGATGAATGGATGCTTTGGCTGGTGGAAGTAAGTTGATTTAGTGTTTCAATGGTGTTTAAATTTGTTTGATTTAATCAATATACTAGTTTGTTTAGCCACATATGTTAATTGCATCATCAATATATGAAAATGTGTTTCTGGAACCAAATGAGGAGAACTGCTAACTAGAAGAAATGATGGCAGGTACTCTTCATCTTGTAACGCAACCAATTTATTATCAATAAGAAATGCAAAGCAAGATGGAGGATACTATTGTATGATGGGATTGAATGAATTCATGTTATAGACGGTTCATTGGCATTGTTTTCATAATGAATATAGCCATTAATAAAGACACAAATGATAATTTCATGGTCATTTCATGAAAAATACTTCTTGTAACAATTAGAGGAGCCTAATTAGCTTGAGGTGATATGAAAGTCTAATTGTTTTAGAATTACACAACTTCACATTAGCACGAAATGCAAACCAAGATGAATGGATGCATTGGTTGATGGAAGTGAGTTGATTTATTGTTTCAATGGTGTTTAAATTTGTTTGATTTAATCAATATACTACTTTGTTTAGCCACATATGTTAATTGCATCATCAATATATCAAAATGTGTTTTTGGATCCAAAAAAGGTGAACTGCTAACTAGAAGAAATGATGGGAGGTACTCTTTATCTTGTAACGCAAGCAATATATTATCAATAAGAAATGCAAAACAAGATGGAGGACTCTATTGTTTGATGGAATTGAATGAATTCATCTTATAGACGGTTCATTGGCATTGTTTTGATAATGAATATAGCCATTAATAAAGACACAAAAGATAATTTCATGGTCATTTCATGAAAAATACATCTTGTAACAATAAAAGGAGCCTAATTAGCTTGATGTGATATGAAAGTCTCATTGTTTTGGATTTACACAACTTCACATTAGCACGAAATGCAAACCAAGATGAATGGATGCTTTGGCTGATGGATGTAAGTTGATTTATTGTTTCAATGTTGTTTAAATTTGTTTGATTTAATCAATATACTATTTTGTTTAGCCACATATGTTAATTGCATCATCAATATATCAAAATGTGTTTCTAGAACCAAATGAGGAGAACTGCTAACTAGAAGAAATGATGGCAGGTACTCTTCATCTTGTAACGCAACCAATATATTATCAATAAGAAACGCAAAGCAACATGGAGGATATTATTGTATGATGGGATTGAATGAATTCATGTTATAGACGGTTCATTGGCATTGTTTTCATAATGAATATAGCCATTAATAAAGACACAAAATATAATTTCATGGTCATTTCATGAAAAATAATTCTTGTAACAATAAGAGGAGCCTAATTAGCTTGGGGTGATATGAAAGTCTCATTTTTTTGGAATTACACAACTTCACATTAGCACAAAATGCAAACCAATAAGAATGGAGTCTTTGGCTGGTGGAAGTAAGTTGATTTTGTGTTTCAATGGTGTTTAAATTTGTTTGATTTAATCAATATACTAGTTTGTTTAGCCACAAATGTTAATTGCATCATCAATATATCAAAATGTGTTTCTGGAACCAAAAGAGGTGAACTGCTAACTAGAAGAAATGATGGGAGGTACTCTTTATCTTGGAACGCAACCACAATATTATTAATAATAAATGCAAAACAAGATGGAGGACTCTATTGTTTCAAGGAATTGAATGAATTCATGTTATAAACGGTTCATTGGCATTGTTTTCATAATGAATATCGCCATTAATAAAGACACAAAAGATAATTTCATGGTCATTTCATGAAAAATACTTCTTGTAACAATAGGACGAGCCTAATTACCTTGGGGTGATATGAAAGTCTCATTGTTTTGGAATTACACAACTTCACATTAGCACACAATGCAAACCAATAAGAATGGAGGCTTTGGTTGATGGAAGTAAGTTGATTTAGTGTTTCAATGGTGTTTAAATTTGTTTGATTTAATCAATATACTATTGTGTTTAGCCATACATGTTAATTGCATCATCAATATATCAAAATGTGTTCTTGGAACCAGAAGAGGTGAACTGCTAAGTAGAAGAAATGATGGGAGGTACTCATTATCTTGGAACGCAACCACTATATTATTAATAATAAACACAAAACAAGATGGAGGACTCTATTGTCTCAAGGAATTGAATGAATTCATGTTATAGACGGTTCATTGGCATTGTTTTCATAATGAATATAGCCATTAATAAAGACACAAAAGATAATTTCATGGTCATTTCATGAAAAATACATCTTGAACCAATAAGAGGAGCCTAATTAGCTTAGGTGATATGAAAGTCTCATTGTTTTGGAATTACAAAACTACACATTAGCACGAAATGCAAACCAAGATGATTGGATGCTTTGGCTGATGGAAGTAAGTTGATTTAGTGTTTCAATGGTGTTTAAATTTGTTTGATTTAATCAATATACTAGTTTGTTTAGCCGCATATGTTAATTGCATCATCAATATATCAAAATGTGTTTCTGGAACCAAAAGAGGAGAACTGCTAACTAGAAGAAATGATGGCAGGTACTCTTTATCTTGTAATGCAACCAATATATTATCAATAAGAAATGCAAAACAAGATGAAGGACTCTATTGTTTGATGGAATTGAACGAATTCATGTTATAGACGGTTCATTGACATTGTTTTCATAATGAATATAGCCATTAATAAAGTGAAAAGATAATTTTATGGTCATTCCATGAAAAATACGTCTTGTAACAATAAGAGGAACCTAATTAGCTTGAGGTGATATGAAAGTCTCATTGTTTTGGAATTACACAACTTCACATTAGCACAAAATGCAAACCAAGATGAATGGATGCTTTGGCTGATGGAAGTAAGTTGATTTAGTGTTTCAATGATCTTTAAATTTGTTTGATTTAATCAATATACTAGTTATTTTAGCCACATATGTTAATTGCATCATCAATATATCAAAATGTGGTTTTGGAACCAAAAGAGGTCAACTGCTAACTAGAAGAAACGATGGCAGGTACTCTTTATCTTGTAACGCAACCAATATATTATCAATAAGAAATGCAAAACAAGATGGAGGACTCTATTGTTTGATGGAATTGAATGAATTCATGTTATAGACGGTTCATTGACATTGTTTTCATAATGAATATAGCCATTAATAAAGTGAAAAGATAATTTTATGGTCATTCCATGAAAAATACTTATTGTAAAAATAAGAGGAGCCTAATTAGCTTGAGGTGATATGAAAGTCTCATTGTTTTGGAATTACACAACGTCACATTAGCACGAAATGCAAACCATGATGAATAGATGCTTTGGCTAATGGAAGTAAGTTGATTTAGTGTTTCAATGGTGTTTAAATTTGTTTGATTTAATCAATATACTAGTTTGTTTAGCCACATATGTTAATTGCATCATCAATATATCAAAATGTGTTGTTGTAACCAAAAGAGGTGAACTGCTAACTAGAAGAAATGATGGGAGGTACTCTTTATCTTGGAACGCAACCACTATATTATTAATAATAAATGCAAAACAAGATGGAGGACTATATTGTGTCAAGGAATTGAATGAATTCATGTTATAGACGGTTCATTGACATTGTTTTCATAATGAATATAGCCATTAATAGAGACACAAAAGATAATTTCATGGTCATTTCATGAAAAATACTTCTTGTAACAATAAGAGGAGCCTAATTAGCTTGAGGTGATATGAAAGTCTAATTGTTTTGGAATTACAGAACTTCACATTAGCACGAAATGCAAACCAAGATGAATGGATGCTTTGGTTGATGGAAGTGAGTTGATTTATTGTTTCAATGGTGTTTAAATTTGTTTGATTTAATCAATATACTACTTTGCTTAGCCACATATGTTAATTGCATCATCAATATATCAAAATGTGTTTTTGGAACCAAAAAAGGTGAACTGCTAACTAGAAGAAATGATGGTAGGTACTCTTTATCTTGTAACGCAAGCAATATATTACCATAAGAAATGCAAAACAAGATGTAGGACTCTATTGTTTGATGCAATTGAATGAATTCCTGTTACAGACGGTTCATTGGCATTGTTTTCATAATGAATATAGCCATTAATAAAGACACAAAAGATAATTTCATGGTCATTTCATGAAAAATACATCTTGTAACAATAAAAGGAGCCTAATTAGCTTGATGTGATATGAAAGTCTCATTGTTTTGGATTTACACAACTTCACATTAGCACGAAATGCAAACCAAGATGAATGGATGCTTTGGCTGATGGAAGTAAGTTGATTTATTGTTTCAATGTTGTTTAAATTTGTTTGATTTAATCAATATACTATTTTGTTTAGCCACATATGTTAATTGCATCATCAATATATCAAAATGTGTTTCTGGAACCAAATGAGGAGAACTGCTAACTAGAAGAAATGATGGCAGGTACTCTTCATCTTGTAACGCAACCAATATATTATCAATAAGAAACGCAAAGCAAGATGGAGGATACTATTGTATGATGGGATTGAATGAATTCATGTTATAGACGGTTCATTGGCATTGTTTTCATAATGAATATAGCCTTTAATAAAGACACAAAAGATAATTTCATGGTCATTTCATGAAAAATACTTCTTGTACCAATAAGAGGAGCCTCATTGTTTTGGAATTACACAACTTCACATTAGCACAAAATGCAAACCAAGATGAATGGATGCTTTGGCTGCTGGAAGTAAGTTGATTTACTGTTTCAATGGTGATTAAATTTGTTTGATTTAATCAATATACTAGTTTGTTTAGCCACATATGTTAATTGCATCATCAATATATCAAAATGTGTTTTTGGGACCGAAAGAGGTGAACTGCTAACTAGAAGAAATGATGGCAGGTACTCTTTATCTTGTAACGCAACCAATATATTATCAAAAAGAAATGCAAAACAAGATGGAGGACTCTATTGTTTGATGGAATTGAATGAATTCATGTTATAGATGGTTCATTGACATTGTTTTCATAATGAATATAGCCATTAATATAGTGACAAAAATATAATTTTATGGTCATTCCATGAAAAATACTTCTTGTCACAAGTTATAGACGGTTCATTGGAATTGTTTTCAAAATGAATATAGCCATTAATAAAGACACAAAAGATAATTTCATGGTCATTGCATGAAAAATACTTCTTGTAACAATAAGAGGACCCTATTTAGCTTGAGGTGATATGAAAGTCTCATTGTTTTGGAATTACACAACTTCACATTAGCACGAAATGCAATCCAAGATGAATGGATGCTTTGGCTGATGGAAGTAAGTTGATTTATTGTTTCAATGGTGTTTAAATTTGTTTGATTTAATCAATGTACTAGTTTGTTTAGCCACATATGTTAATTGCATCATCAATATATCAAAATGTGTTTCTGGAACCAAAAGAGGATAACTGCTAACTAGAAGAAATGATTGCAGGTACTCTTTATCTTGTAACGCAACCAATATATTATCAATTAAAAACGCAAAACAAGATGGAAGACTCTGTTGCTTGATGTAATTAAATGAATTCATGTTATAGATGGTTCATTGGCATTGTTTTCATAATTAATATAGCCATTAATAAAGACACAAAAGATAATTTCATGGTCATTTAATGAAAAATACATCTTGTAACAATAAAAGGAGTTTAATTAGCTTGAGGTGTTATGAAAGTCTCATTGTTTTGGAATTACACAACTTCACATTAGCACGAAATGCAAACCAAGATGAATGGATGCTTTGGCTGATGGAAGTAAGTTGAATTATTGTTTCAATGCTATTTAAATTTGTTTGATTTAATCAATATACTAGTTTGTTTAGTCACATATGTTAATTGCATCATCAATATATCAAAATGTGTTTCTGGAACCAAATGAGGAGAACTGCTAACTAGAAGAAATGATGGCAGGTACTCTTTATCTTGTAACGCAACCAATATATTATCAATAAGAAACGCAAAACAAGATGGAGGACACTATTATTTGATGGAATTGAATGAATTCATGTTATAAACGGTTCATTGGCATTGTTTTCACAATGAATATAGCCATTAATAAAGACACAAAAGATAATTTCATGGTCATTTCGTGAAAAATACTTCTTGTAACAATAAGAGGAGCATAATTAGCTTGGGGTGATATGAAAGTCTCATTGTTTTGGAATTACACAACTTCACATTAGCACAAAATGCAAACCAAGATGAATGGATGCTTTGGCTGATGGAAGTAAGTTGATTTAGTGTTTCAATGGTGTTTCAATTTGTTTGATTTAATCAATATACTATTGTGTTTAGCCACATATGTTAATTGAATCATCAATATTTCAAAATGTGTTTTTGGAACCAAAAGAGGTGAACTGCTAACTAGAAGAAATGATGGCAGGTACTCTTTATCTTGTAACGCAAGCAATATATTATCAATAACAAATGCAAAACAAGACAGAGGACTCTATTGTTTGATGGAATTGAACGAATTCATGTTATAGACGGTTCATTGGCATTGTTATCATAATAAATATTGCCGTTAATAAAGACACAAAAGATAATTTCATGGTCAGTGCATGAAAAATACTTCTTGTAACAATAAGAGGAGCATAATTAGCTTGGGGTGATAAGAAAGTCTCATTGTTTTGGAATTACACAACTTCACATTAGCAAGAAATGCAAACCAAGATGAATGGATGCTTTGGCTTATGGAACCTACTTGATTTAGTGTTTCAATGGTGTTTAAATTTGTTTGATTTAATCAATATACGAGTTTGTTTAGCGACATATGTAAATTGCATCATCAATATATCAAAATGTGTTTTTGGAACCAAAAGAGTTGAACTGCTAACTAGAAGAAATGATGGCAGGCGCTCTTTATCTTGTAACGCAACCAATATATTATCAATAAGAAATGCAAAACCAGATGGAGGACTCTATTGTTTGATGGAATTGAATGAATTCATGTTATAGACGGTTCATTGGCATTGTTTTCATAATGAATATAGCCATTAATAAAGACACAAAAGATAATTTCATGGTCATTTCATGAAAAATACATCTTGCAAGAATAAAAGGAGCCTAATTAGCTTGAGGTGATATGAAAGTCTCATTGTTTTGGAATTACACAACTTCACATTAGCACGAAATGCAAACCAAGATGAATGGATGCTTTGGCTGATGGAAGTAAATTGATTTATTGTTTCAATGGTGTTTTAATTTGTTTGATTTAATCAATATACTAGTTTGTTTAGCCACATATGTTAATTGCATCATCAATATATCAAAATGTGTTTCTGGAACCAAAAGAGGAGAACTGCTAACTAGATGAAATGATGGCAGGTACTCTTTATCTTGTAACGCAACCAATATATTATCAATAAGAAACGGAAAACAAGATGGAGGACTCTATTGTTTGATGGAATTGAATGAATTCATGTTATAGACGGTTCATTGGCATTGTTTTCATAATAAATATAGCCATTAATAAAGACACAAAAGATAATTTCATGGCCATTGCATGAAAAATACTTCTTGTCACAATAAGAGGATCCTAATTAGCTTGAGGTGATATGAAAGTCTCATTGTTTTGGAATTACACAACTTCACATTAGCACAAAATGCAAACCAATAAGAATGGAGGCTTTGGCTGATGGAAGTAAGTTGGTTTAGTGTTTCAATGGTGTTTAAATTTGTTTGATTTAATCAATATACTATTGTGTTTAGCCATATATGTTAATTGCATCATCAATATATCAAGATGTGTTGTTGGAACCAAAAGAGGTGAACTGCTAACTAGAAGAAATGATGGGAGGTCCTCTTTATCTTGGAACGCAACCACTATATTATTAATAATAAACGCAAAACAAGATGAAGGACTCTATTGTTTCAAGGAATTGAATGAATTCATGTGATAGACGGTTCATTGGCATTGTTTTCAAAATGAATATAGCCATTAATAAAGACACAAAAGATAATTTTATGGTCATTTCACGAAAAATACTTCTTGTACCAATAAGAGGAGCCTAATTAGCTTAGGTGATATGAAAGTCTCATTGTTTTGGAATTACACAACTTCACATTAGCACGAAATGCAAACAAAATGATTGTATGCTTTGGCTGATGCAAGTAAGTTGATTTATTGTTTCAATGGTGTTTAAATTTGTTTGATTTAATCAATATACTAGTTTGTTTAGCCACATATGTTAATTGAATCATCAACATATCAAAATGTGTTTTTGGAACCAGAAGAGGTCAACTGCTAACTACAAGAAATGATGGCAGGTACTCTTTATCTTGTAACTCAACCAATATATTATCAATAAGAAATGCAAAACTAGATGGAGGACTCTATTGTTTGATGGAATTGAATTAATTCATGTCATAGACGGTTCATTGACATTGTTTTCATAATGAATATAGCCATTAATAAAGTGAAAAGATAATTTTATGGTCATTCCATGAAAAATACTTCTTGTAACAATAAGAGGAGCTTAATTAGCTTGAGGTGATATGAAAGTCTCATTGTTTTGGAATTACACAACTTCACATTAGCACGAAATGCAAACCAAGATGAATAGATGCTTTGGCTAATGGAAGTAAGTTGATTTAGTGTTTCAATGGTGTTTAAATTTGTTTGATTTAATCAATACACTAGTTTGTTTAGCCACATATCTTAATTGCATCATCAATATATCAAAATGTGTTTTTGGAACCAAAAGAGGTGAACTGCTAACTAGAAGAAATGATCGCAGGTACTCTTTATCTTGTAACGCAACCAATATATAATCAATAAGAAATGCAAAACAAGATGGAGGACTCTATTGTTTGATGGAATTGAATGAATTCATGTTATAGACGGTTCATTGACAATGTTTTCATAATGAATATAGCCGTTAATAAAATGAAAAGATAATTTTATGGTCATTCCATGAAAAATACTTCTTGTAACAATAAGAGGAGCCTAATTAGCTTGAGGTGATATGAAAGTCTCATTGTTTTGGAATTACACAACTTCACATTAGCACGAAATGCAAACCAAGATGAATAGTGTCTTTGGCTAATGGAAGTAAGTTGATTTAGTGTTTCAATGGTGTTTAAATTTGTTTGATTTAATTAATATACTAGTTTGTTTAGCCACATATGTTAATTGCATCATCAATATATCAAAATGTTTTGTTGTAACCAAAAGAGGTGAACTGCTACCTAGAAGAAATGATGGGAGGTACTCTTTATCTTGGAACGCAACCACTATATTGCTAATAATAAATGCAAAAGAAGATGGAGGACTCTATTGTTTCAAGGAATTGAATGAATTCATGTTATAGACAGTTCATTGGCATTGTTTTCATAATGAATATAGCCATTAATAAAGACACAAAAGATAATTTCATTGTCATTTCATGAAAAATACTTCTTGTAACAATAAGAGGAGCATAATTAGCTTGAGGTGATATGAAAGTCTCATTGTTTTGGAATTACACAACTTCACAGTAGCACAAACTGCAAACCAATAAGAATGGAGGCTTTGGTTGATGGAAGTAAGTTGATTTAGTGTTTCAATGGTGTTTCAATTTGTTTGATTTAATCAATATACTATTGTGTTTAGCCATATATGTTAACTGCATCATCAATATATCAAAATGTGTTCTTGGAACCAAAAGAGGTGAACTGCTAACTAGAAGAAATGATGGCAGGTACTCTTTATCTTGTAACGCAAGCAGTATATTATCAATAAGAAATGCAAAACAACATGGACAGCTCTATTGTTTGATGGAATTGAATGAATTCATGTTATAGACGGTTCATTGGCATTGTTTTCATAATGAATATAGCCATTAATAAAGACACAAAAGATAATTTCATGGTCGTTTCATGAAAAATACATCTTGTAACAATAAAAGGAGCCTAATTAGCTTGAGGTGATATGAAAGTCTCATTGTTTTGGAATTACACAACTTCACATTAGCACGAAATGCAAACCAAGATGAATGGATGCTTTGGCTGATGGAAGTAAGTTGATTTATTGTTTCAATGGTGTTTAAATTTGTTTGATTTAATCAATATACTACTTTGCTTACCCACATATGTTAATTGCATCATCAATATATCAAAATGTGTTTCTGGAACCAAATGAGGAGAACTGCGAACTAGAAGAAATGATGGCAGGTACTCTTTATCTTGTAACGCAACCAATATATTATCAATAAGAAACGCAAAACAAGATGGAGGACACTATTGTTTGATGGAATTGAATGAATTCATGTTATAGACGGTTCATTGGCATTGTTTTCATAATGAATATAGCCATTAATAAAGACACAAAAGATAATTTCATTGTCATTTCATGAAAAATACTTCTTGTAACAATAAGAGGAGCATAATTAGCTTGAGGTGATATGAAAGTCTCATTGTTTTGGAATTACACAACTTCACATTAGCACAAAATGCAAACCAATAAGAATGGAGGCTTTGGTTGATGGAAGTAAGTTGATTTAGTGTTTCAATGGTGTTTAAATTTGTTTGATTTAATCAATATACTATTGTGTTTAGCCATACATGTTAATTGCATCATCAATATATCAAAATGTGTTCTTGGAACCAAAAGAGGTGAACTGCTAAGTAGAAGAAATGATGGGAGGTACTCATTATCTTGGAACGCAACCACTATATTATTAATAATAAACGCAAAACAAGATGGAGGACTCTATTGTCTCAAGGAATTGAATGAATTCATGTTATAGACGGTTCATTGGCATTGTTTTCATAATGAATATAGCCATTAATAAAGACACAAAAGATAATTTCATGGTCATTTCAAGAAAAATACTTCTTGAACCAATAAGAGGAGCCTAATTAGCTTAGGTGATATGAAAGTCTCATTGTTTTGGAATTACAACACTTCACATTAGCACGAAATGCAAACCAAGATGATTGGATGCTTTGGCTGATGGAAGTAAGTTGATGTAGTGTTTCAATGGTGTGTAGATTTGTTTGATTTAATCAATATACTAGTTTGTTTAGCCGCATATGTTAATTGCATCATCAATATATCAAAATGTGTTTCTGGAACCAAAAGAGGAGAACTGCTAACTAGAAGAAATGATGGCAGGTACTCTTTATCTTGTAACGCAACCAATATATTATCAATAAGAAATGCAAAACAAGATGAAGGACTCTATTGTTTGATGGAATTGAATGAATTCATGTTATAGACGGTTCATTAACATTGTTTTCATAATGAATATAGCCATTAATAAAGTGAAAAGATAATTTTATGGTCATTCCATGAAAAATACTTCTTGTAACAATAAGAGGAACCTAATTAGCTTGAGGTGATATGAAAGTCTCATTGTTTTGGAATTACACAACTTCACATTAGCCCGAAATGCAAACCAAGATGAATGGATGCTTTGGCAGATGGAAGTAAGTTGATTTAGTGTTTCAATGGTGTTTCAATTTGTTTGATTTAATTAATATACTATTGTGTTTAGCCACATATGTTAATTGAATCATCACTATATCAAAATGTGTTTTTGGAACCAAAAGAGGTGAACTGCTAACTCGAAGAAATGATGGCAGGTACTCTTTATCTTGTAACGCAAGCAATATATTATCAATAAGAAATGCAAAACAAGACGGAGGACTCTATTGTTTGATGGAATTGAATGAATTCATGTTATAGACGGTTCATTGGCATTGTTTTCATAATGAATATAGCCATTAATAAAGACACAAAAGATAATTTCATGGTCATTTCATGAAAAGTACTTCTTGTAACAATAAGAGGAGCCTAATTAGCTTGGGGTGAGATGAAAGTCTCATTGTTTTGGAATTACACAACTTCACATTAGCACAAAATGCAAACCAATAAGAATGGAGGCTTTGGCTGATGGAAGTATGTTGATTTAGTGTTTCAATGGTGTTTAAATTTGTTTGATTTAATCAATATACTATTGTGTTTAGCCATATATGTTAATTGCATCATCAATATATCAAAATGTGTTCTTGGAACCAAAAGAGGTGAATTGCTAACTAGAAGAAATGATGGGAGGTTCTCTTTATCTTGGAACGCAACCACTATATTATTAATAATAATCGCAAAACAAGATGAAGGACTCTATTGTTTCAATGAATTGAATTAATTCATGTGATAGACGGTTCATTGGCATTGTTTCCAAAATGAATATAGCCATTAATAAAGACACAAAAGATAATTTCATGGTCATTTCATGAAAAATACTTCTTGTAACAATAAGAGGAGCCTAATTAGCTTGAGGTGATATGAAAGTCTAATTGTTTTGGAATTACACAACTTCACATTAGCACGAAATGCAAACCAAGATGAATGGATGCTGTGGTTGATGGAAGTGAGTTGATTTATTGTTTCAATGGTGTTTAAATTAGTTTGATTTAATCAATATACTAGTTTGTTTAGCCACATATGTTAATTGCATCATCAATATATCAAAATGTGTTTTTGGAACCAAAAGAGGTCAACTGCTAACTAGAAGAAATGATGGGAGGTACTCATTATCTTGGAACGCAACCACTATATTACTAATAATAAATGCAAAACAAGATGGAGGACTATATTGTGTTAAGGAATTGAATGAATTCAAGTTATAGACGGTTCATTGGCATTGTTTTCAAAATGAATATAGCCATTAATAAAGACACAAAAGATAATTTCATGGTCATTGCATGAAAAATAGTTCTTGTAACAATAAGAGGAGCCTAATTAGCTTGAGGTGATATGAAAGTCTCATTGTTTTGGAATTACACAACTTCCCATTAGCATGAAATGCAATCCAACATGAATGGATGCTTTGGCTTATGGAAGTAAGTTGATTTATTGTTTCAATGGTGTTTAAATTTGTTTGATTTAATCAATATACTAGTTTGTTTAGCCACATATGTTAATTGCATCATCACTATATCAAAATGTGTTTCTGGAAGCAAAAGAGGATAACTGCTAACTAGAAGAAATGATTGCAGGTACTCTTTATCTTGTAACGCAACCAATATATTATCAATTAAAAATGCAAAACAAGATGGAAGACTCTGTTGCTTGATGTAATTGAATGAATTCATGTTATAGACGGTTCACTGGCATTGTTTTCATAATGAATATAGCCATTAATAAAGACACAAAAGATAATTTCATAGTCATTTAATGAAAAATACATCTTGTAACAATAAAAGGAGCCTAATTAGCTTGAGGTGATATGAAAGTCTCATTGTTTTGGAATTACACAACTTCACATTAGAACAAAATGCAAACCAAGATGAATGGATGCTTTGGCTGATGGAAGTAAGTTGAATTATTGTTTCAATGGTGTTTAAATTTGATTGATTTAATCAATATACTACTTTGTTTACCCACATATGTTAATTGCATCATCAATATATCAAAATGTGTTTCTGGAACCAAATGAGGAGAACTGCTAACTAGAAGAAATGATGGCAGGTACTCTTTATCTTGTAACGCAACCAATATATTATCAATAAGAAACGCAAAACAAGATGGAGGACACTATTGTTTGATGGAATTGAATGAATTCATGTTATAAACGGTTGATTGGCATTGTTTTCATAATGAATATAGCCATTAATAAAGACACAAAAGATAATTTCATGGTCATTTGATGAAAAATACATCTTGTAACAATAACAGGAGCCTAATTAGCTTGATGTGATATGAAAGTCTCATTGTTTTGGAATTACACAACTTCACATTAGCACGAAATGCAAACCAAGATGAATGGATGCTTAACTGATGGAAGTAAGTTGATTTATTGTTTCAATGGTGTTTAAATTTGTTTGATTTAATCAATATACTATTTTGTTTAGCCACATATGTTAATTGCATCATCAATATATCAAAATGTGTTTCTGGAACCAAATGAGGAGAACTGCTAACTAGAAGAAATGATGGCAGGTACTCTTCATCTTGTAACGCAACCAATATATTATCAATAAGAAACGCAAAGCAAGATGGAGGATACTATTGTATGATGGGATTGAATGAATTCATGTTATAGACGGTTCATTGGCATTGTTTTCATAATGAATATAGCCATTAATAAAGACACAAAATATAATTTCATGGTCATTTCATGAAAAATACCTCTTCTAACAATAAGAGGAGCCTAATTAGCTTGGGGTGATATGAAAGTCTCATTTTTTTGGAATTACACAACTTCACATTAGCACAAAATGCAAACAATAAGAATGGAGGCTTTGGCTGGTGGAAGTAAGTTGATTTAGTGTTTCAATGGTGTTTCAATTTGTTTGATTTAATCAATATACCAGTTTGTTTAGCCACATATGTTAATTGCATCATCAATATATCAAAATGTGTTTCTGGAACCAAATGTGGAGAACTACTAACTAGAAGAAATGATGGCAGGTACTCTTTATCTTGTAACGCAACCAATATATTATCAATAAGAAACGCAAAACAAGATGGAGGACACTATTGTCTGATGGAATTGAATGAATTCACGTTCTAGACGGTTCATTTGCATTGTTTTCATAATGAATATAGCCCTTAATAAAGACACAAAAGATAATTTCATGGTCATTTCATGAAAAATACTTCTTGTAACAATAAGAGGATCCTAATTAGCTTGGGGTGATATGAAAGTCTCATTGTTTTGGAATTACACAACTTCACATTAGCACAAAATGCAAACCAATAAGAATGGAGGCTTTGGTTGATGGAAGTAAGTTGATTTAGTGTTTCAATGGTGTTTAAATTTGTTTGATTTAATCAATATACTATTGTGTTTAGCCATATATGTTAATTGCATCATCAATATATCAAAATGTGTTCTTGGAACCAAAAGAGGTGAACTGCTAAGTAGAAGAAATGATGGCAGGTACTCTTTATCTTGGAACGCAACCACTATATTATTAATAACAAATGCAAAACAAGATGGAGGACTCTATTGTCTCAAGGAATTGAATGAATTCATGTTATAGACGGTTCATTGGCATTGTTTTCATAATGAATATAGCTATTAATAAATACACAATAGATAATTTCATGGTCATTTCATGAAAAATCCTTCTTGTACCAATAAGAGGAGCCTAATTAGCTTAGGTGATATGAAAGTCTCATTGTTTTGGAATTACACAACTTCACATTAGCACGAAATGCAAACCAAGATGATTGGATGCTTTGGCTGATGGAAGTAAGTTGATTTAGTGTTTAAATGGTGTTTAAATTTGTTTGATTTAATCAATATACTAGTTTGTTTAGCCACATATGTTAATTGCATCATCAATATATCAAAATGTGTTTCTGGAACCAAAAGAGGAGAACTGCTAAGTAGAAGAAATGATGGCAGGTACTCTTTATCTTGTAACGCAACCAATATATTATCAATAAGAAACGCAAAACAAGATGGAGGACTCTATTGTTTGATGGAATTGAATGAATTCATGTTATAGACGGTTCATTGGCATTGTTTTCATAATGAATATAGCCATTAACAAAGACACAAAAGATAATTTCATGCTCATTTCATGAAAAATACTTCTTGTAACAATAAGAGGAGCCTAATTAGCTTGAGGTGATATGAAAGTCTCATTGTTTTGGAATTACACAACTTCACATTAGCACAAAATGCAAACCAATAAGAATGGATGCTTTGGCTGATGGAAGTAAGTTGATTTAGTGTTTCAATGGTGTTTAAATTTGTTTGATTTAATCAATATACTAGTTTGTTTAGCCACATATGTTAATTGCATCATCAATATATCAAAATGTGTTTCTGGCACCAAAAGAGGAGAACTGCTAACTAGAAGAAATGATGGCAGGTACTCTTTATCTTGTAACGCAACCAATATATTATCAATAAGAAACGCAAAACAAGATGGAGGACTGTATTGTTTGATCGAATTGAATGAATTCATGTTATAGACCGTTCATTGGCATTGTTTTCATAATGAATATAGCCATTAATAAAGACACAAAATATAATTTCATGGTCATTTCATGAAAAATACTTCTTGTAACAATAAGAGGAGCCTAATTAGCTTGAGGTGATATGAAAGTCTCATTGTTTTGGAATTACACAACTTCACATTAGCACGAAATGCAAACCAAGATGAATGGATGCTTTGGCTGATGGAAGAAAGTTGATTAAATGTTTCAATGGTGTTTAAATTTGTTTGATTTAATCAATATAGTAGTTTGTTTAGCCACATATGTTAATTGCATCATCAATATATCAAAATGTGTTTCTAGAACCAAATGAGGAGAACTACTAACTAGAAGAAATGATGGCAGGTACTCTTTATCTTGTAATGCAACCAATATATTATCAATAAGAAACGCAAAACAAGATGGAGGACTCTAGTGTTTGATGGAATTGAATGAATTCATGTTATAGACGGTTGATTGGCATTGTTTTCATAATGAATATAGCCATTAATAAAGAAACAAAAGATAGTTTCATGGTCATTTCATGAAAAATACTTCTTGTAACAATAAGAGGAGCCTAATTAGCTTGCGGTGATATGAAAGTCTCATTGTTTTGGAATTACACAACTTCACATTAGCACGAAATGCAAACCAAGATGAATGGATGCTTTGGTTGATGGAAGTGAGTTGATTTATTGTTTCAATGGTGTTTAAATTTGTTTGACTTAATCAATATACTATTGTGTTTAGCCATATATGTTAATTGCATCATCAATATATCAAAATGTGTTCTTGGAACCAAAAGAGGTGAATTGCTAAGTAGAAGAAATGATGGGAGGTACTCATTATCTTGGAACGCAAGCACAATATTATTAATAATAAACGCAAAACAAGATGGAGGACTCTATTGTCTCAAGGAATTGAATGAATTCATGTTATAGACGGTTCATTGGCATTGTTTTCATAATGAATATAGCCATTAATAAAGACACAAAAGATAATTTCATGGTCATTTCATGAAAAATACTTCTTCTACCAATAACAGGAGCCTAATTAGCTTAGGTGATATGAAAGTCTCATTGTTTTGGAATTACACAACTTCACATTAGCACGAAATGCAAACCAAGATGATTGGATGCTTTGGCTGATGGAAGTAAGTTGATTTATTGTTTCAATGGTGTTTAAATTTGTTTGATTTAATCAATATACTAGTTTGTTTAGCCACATATGTTAATTGCATCATCAATATATCAAAATGTGTTTTTGGAACCAAAAGAGGTCAACTGCTAACTAGAAGAAATGATGGCAGGTACACATTATCTTCTAACGCAACCAATATATTAACAATAAGAAATGCAAAACATGATGGAGGACTCTATTGTTTGATGGAATTGAATGCTTTCATGTTATAGACGGTTCTTTGACATTGTTTTCATAATGAATAAAGCCACTAATAAAGTGAAAAGATAATTTTATGGTCATTCCATGAAAAATACTTCTTGTAACAATAAGAGGAGCCTAATTAGCTTGAGGTGATATGAAAGTCTCATTGTTTTGGAATTACACAACTTCACATTAGCACGAAATGCAAACCATGATGAATGGATGCTTTGGCTAATGGAAGTAAGTTGATTTAGTATTTCAATGGTCTTTAAATTTGTTTGATTTAATCAATATACTAGTTTGTTTAGCCACATATGTTAATTGCATCATCAATATATCAAAATGTGTTGTTGGAACCAAAAGAGGTGAACTGCTAACTAGAAGAAATGATGGGAGGTAGTCTTTATCTTGGAACGCAACCACTATATTATTAATAATAAACACAAAACCAGATGGAGGACTCTATTGTCTCACGGAATTGAATGAATTCATGTTATAGACGGTTCATTGGCATTGTCTTCATAATGAATATAGCCATTAATAAAGACAGAAAAGATAATTTCATGGTAATTTCATGAAAAATACATCTTGTAACAATAAAAGGAGCCTAATTAGCTTAAGGTGATATGAAAGTCTCATTGTTTTGGAATTACACAACTTCACATCAGGATGAAAAGCAAACCAAGGTGAATGGATGCTTTGGCTGATGGAAGTAAGTTGATTTATTGTATGAATGGTCTTTAAATTTGTTTGATTTAATCGTTATACTACTTTGTTTACCCACATATGTTAATTGCATCATCAATATATCAAAATGAGTTTCTGGAACCAAATGGGGAGAACTGCTAACTAGAAGAAATGATGGCAGGTACTCTTTATCTTGTAATGCAACCAATATATTATCAATAAGAAACGCAAAACAAGATGGAGGACACTATTGTCTGATGGAATTGAATGAATTCATGTTATAGACGGTTCATTTGCATTGTTTTCATAGTGAATATAGCCATTAATAAAGACACAAAAGATAATTTCATGGTCATTTCATGAAAAATACTTCTTGTAACAATAAGAGGATCCTAATTAGCTTGGGGTGATATGAAAGTCTCATTGTTTTGGAATTACACAACTTCACATTAGCACGAAATGCAAACCAAGATGATTGGATGCTTTGGCAGATGGAAGTAAGTTGATTTAGTGTTTCAATGGTGTTTAAATTTGTTTGATTTAATCAATATACTAGTTTGTTTAGCCACATATGTTAATTGCATCATCAATATATCAAAATGTGGTTCTGGAACCAAAAGAGGAGAACTGCTAACTAGAAGAAATGATGGCAGGTACTTTTTATCTTGTAACGCAACAAATATATTATCAATAAGAAACGGAAAACAAGATGGAGGACTCTATTGTTTGATGGAATTGAATGAATTCATGTTATAGATGGTTCATTGACATTGTTTTCATAATGAATATGGCCATTAATAAAGTGAAAAGATAATTTTATGGTCATTCCATGAAAAATACTTCTTGTAACAATAAGAGGAGCCTAATTAGCTTGAGGTGGTATGAAAGTCTCATTGTTTTGGAATTACACAACTTCACATTAGCACGAAATGCAAACCAAGATGAATGGATGGTTTGGCTGATGGAAGTAAGTTGATTTGGCGTTTCAATGGTCTTTAAATATGTTTGATTTAGTCAATATACTAGTTTGTTTAGCCACATATGTTAATTGCATCATCAATATATCAAAATGTGGTTTTGGAACCAAAAGAGGTCAACTGCTAACTAGAAGAAATGATGGCAGGTACTCTTTATCTTGTAACGCAACCAATATATTATCAATAAGAAATGCAAAACAAGATGGTGGACTCTATTGTTTCATGGAATTGAATGAATTCATGTTATAGACGGTTCATTGACATTGTTTTCATAATGAATATAGCCATTAATAAAGTGAAAAGATAATTTTATGGTCATTCCATGAAAAATACTTCTTGTAACAATAAGAGGAGCCTAATTAGCTTGAGGTGATATGAAAGTCTCATTGTTTTGGAATTACACAACTTCACATTAGCACGAAATGCAAACCAAGATGAACAGATGCTTTGGCTAATGGAAGTAAGTTGATTTAGTGTTTCAATGGTGTTTAAATTTGTTTGATTTAATCAATATACTAGTTTGTTTAGCCACATATGTTAATTGCATCATCAATATCTCAAAATGTGTTGTTGGAACCAAAAGAGGTGAACTGTTAACTAGAAGAAATGATGGGAGGTACTCGTTATCTTGGAACGCAACCACTATATTATTAATAATAAAAGCAAAACAAGATGGAGGACTCTATTGTTTCAAGGAATTGAATGAATTCATGTTATAGACGGTTCATTGGCTTTGTGTTCATAGTGAATATAGCCATTAATAAAGACGCAAAAGATAATTTCATGGCCATTTCATGCAAAATTCTTCTTGTAACAATAAGAGGAGCATAATTAGCTTGAGGTGATATGAAAGTCTCATTGTTTTGGAATTACACAACTTCACATTAGCATAAAATGCAAACCAATAAGAATGGATGCTTTGGCTGATGGAAGTAAGTTGATTTAGTGTTTCAATGGTGTTTAAATTTGTTTGATTTAATCAATATACTATTGTGTTTATTCATATAGGTTAATTGCATCATCAATATATCAAAATGTGTTCTTGGAACCAAAAGAGGTGAACTGCTAAGTAGAAGAAATGATGGCAGGTACTCTTTATGTTGTAACGCAACCAATATATTATCAATAAGAAACGCAAAACAAGATGGAGGACTCTATTGTTTGATGGAATTGAATGAATTCATGTTATAGACGGTTCATTGGCATTGTTTTCATAATGAATATAGCCATTAATAAAGACACAGAAGATAATTTCATGGTCATTTCATGAAAAGTACTTCTTGTAACAATAAGAGGAGCCTAATTACATTGAGGTGATATGAAAGTCTCATTGTTTTGGAATTACACAACTTCACATTAGCACAAAATGCAAACCAATAAGAATGGATGCTTTGGCTGATGGAAGTAAGTTGATTTAGTCTTTCAATGGTGTTTAAATTTGTTTGATTTAATCAATATACTACTGTGTTTAGCCATATATGTTAATTGCGTCATCAATATATCAAAATGTGTTCTTGGAACCAAAAGAGGTGAACTGCTAAGTAGAAGAAATGATGTGAGGTACTCTTTATCTTGGAGCACAACAACTATATTATTAATAATAAATGCAAAACAAGATGGAGGACTCTATTGTTTCAAGGAATTGAATGAATTCATGTTATAGACGGTTCATTGGCATTGTTTTCATAATGAATATAGCTAGTAATAAAGATACAAAAGATAATTTCATGGTGATTTCATGAAAAATACTTCTTGTACCAATAAGAGGAGCCTAATTAGCTTCAGGTGATATGAAAGTCTCATTGTTTTGGAATTACACAACTTCACATTAGCACGAAATGCAAACCAAGATGAATGGATGCTATGGCTGATCGAAGGAAGTTGATTTATTGTTTCAATGGTGTTTAAATTTGTTTGATTTAATCAATATACTAGTTTGTTTAGAGACATATGTTAATTGCATCATCAATATATCAAAATGTATTTTTGGAACCAAAAGAGGTGAACTGCTAACTAGGAGAAATGATGGCAGGTACTCTTTATCTTGTAACGCAAGAAATATATTATCAATAAGAAATGCAAAACAACATGGAGGACTCTATTGTTTGATGGAATTGAATGAATTCATGTTATAGACGGTTCATTGGCATTGTTTTCATAATGAATATAGCCATTAATAAAGACACAAAAGATAATTTCATGGTCATTTCATGAAAAATACTTCTTGTACCAATAAGAGGAGCCTAATTAGCTTGAGGTGATATGAAAGACTCATTGTTTTGGAATTACACAACTTCACATTAGCACGAAATGCAAACCAAGATGAATGGATGCTATGGCTGATCAAAGGAAGTTGGTTTATTGTTTCAATGGTGTTTAAATTTTTTTGATTTAATTAATATACTAGTTTGTTTAGCCACATATGTTAATTGCATCATCAATATCTCAAAATGTTTTGTTGTAACCAAAAGAGGTGAACTGCTAACTAGAAGAAATGATGGGAGGTACTCTTTATCTTGGAACGCAACCACTATATTGCTAATAATAAATGCAAAAGAAGATGGAGGACTCTATTGTTTCAAGGAATTGAATGAATTCATGTTATAGACAGTTCATTGGCATTGTTTTCATAATGAATATAGCCATTAATAAAGACACAAAAGATAATTTCATGGTCATTTCATGAAAAATACTTCTTGTAACAATAAGAGGAGCATAATTAGCTTGAGGTGATATGAAAGTCTCATTGTTTTGGAATTACACAACTTCACAGTAGCACAAACTGCAAACCAATAAGAATGGAGGCTTTGGTTGATGGAAGTAAGTTGATTTAGTGTTTCAATGGTGTTTCAATTTGTTTGATTTAATCAATATACTATTGTGTTAAGCCACATATGTTAATTGCATCATCAATATATCAAAATGTGTTTTTGGAACCAAAAGTGGAGAACTACTAACTAGAAGAAATGATGGTAGGTACTCTTTATCTTGTAACGCAACCAATATATTATCAATAAGAAACGCAAAAGAAGATGGAGGACTATATTGTTTGATGGAATTGAATGAATTCATGTTATAGACGGTTCATTGGCATTGTTTTCATAATGAATATAGCCATTAATAAAGACACAAAAGATAATTTCATGGTCATTTCATGAAAAGTACTTCTTGTAACAATAAGAGGAGCCTAATTAGATTGAGGTGATATGAAAGTCTCATTGTTTTGGAATTACACAACTTCACATTAGCACAGAATGCAAACCAATAAGAATGGATGCTTTGGCTGATTTAAGTAAGTTGATTTAGTGTTTCAATGGTGTTTAAATTTGTTTCATTTAATCAATATACTACTGTGTTTAGCCATATATGTTAATTGCGTCATCAATATATCAAAATGTGTTCTTGGAACCAAAAGAGGTGAACTGCTAAGTAGAAGAAATGATGGGAGGTACTCTTTATCTTGGAACACAACAACAATATTATTAATAATAAATGCGAAACAAGATGGAGGACTCTATTGTTTGAAGGAATTGAATGAATTCATGTTATAGACGGTTCATTGGCATTGTTTTCATAATGAATATAGCTATTAATAAAGACACAAAAGATAATTTCATGGTCATTTCATGAAAAATACTTCTTGTACCAATAAGAGGAGCCTAATTAGCTTGAGGAGATATGAAAGTCTCATTGTTTTGGAATTACACAACTTCACATTAGCACGAAATGCAAACCAAGATGAATGGATGCTATGGCTGATCGAAGGAAGTTGATTTATTGTTTCAATGGTGTTTAAATTAGTTTGATTTAATCAATATACTAGTTTGTTTAGCCACATATGTTAATTGCATCGTCAATATATCAAAATTTTTTTTTGGAACCAAAAGAGGTGAACTGCTAACTAGGAGAAATGATGGCAGGTACTCTTTATATTGTATCGCAAGCAATATATTATCAATAAGAAATGCAATACAACATGGAGGACTCTATTGTTTGATGGAATTGAATGAATTCATGTTATAGACAGTTCATTGGCATTGTTTTCATAATGAATATAGCCATTAATAAAGACACAAAAGATAATTTCATGGTCATGTCATGAAAAATACTTCTTGTAACAATAAAAGGAGCCTAATTAGCTTGAGGTGATATGAAAGTCTCATTGTTTTGGAATTACACAACTTCACATTAGCACGAAATGCAAACCAAGATGAATGGATGCTATGGCTGATCGAAGGAAGTTGATTTATTGTTTCAATGGTGTTTAAATTAGTTTGATTTAATCAATATACTAGTTTGTTTAGCCACATATGTTAATTGCATCGTCAATATATCAAAATTTTTTTTTGGAACCAAAAGAGGTGAACTGCTAACTAGGAGAAATGATGGCAGGTACTCTTTATATTGTATCGCAAGCAATATATTATCAATAAGAAATGCAATACAACATGGAGGACTCTATTGTTTGATGGAATTGAATGAATTCATGTTATAGACAGTTCATTGGCATTGTTTTCATAATGAATATAGCCATTAATAAAGACACAAAAGATAATTTCATGGTCATGTCATGAAAAATACTTCTTGTAACAATAAAAGGAGCCTAATTAGCTTGAGGTGATATGAAAGTCTCATTGTTTTGGAATTACACAACTTCACATTAGCAAGAAATGCAAACCAAGATGAATGGATGCTTTGGCTGATGGAAGTAAGTTGATTTATTGTTTCAATGGTGTTTAAATTTATTTGATTTAATCAATATACTATTGTGTTTAGCCATATATGCTAATTGCATCATCAATATATCAAAATGTGTTCTTGGAACCAAAAGAGGTGAATTTGCTAAGTAGAAGAAATGATGGAAGGTACTCTTTATCTTGGAACGCATCCACTATATTATTAATAATAAATGCAAAACAAGATGGAGGACTCTATTGTCTCAAGGAATTGAATGAATTCATGTGATAGACGGTCCATTGGCATTGTTTTCATAATGAATATAGCCATTAATAAAGACACAAAAGATAATTTCATGGTCATTTCATGAAAAATACTTCTTGTACCAATAAGAGGAGCCTAATTAGCTTGAGGAGAAATGAAAGTCTCATTGTTTTGGAATTACACAACTTCACATTAGCACGAAATGCAAACCAAGATGAATGGATGCTTTGGCTGATGGAAGTAAGTTGATTTAGTCTTTCAATGGTGTTTAAATTTGTTTGATTTAATCAATATACTACTGTGTTTAGCCATATATGTTAATTGCGTCATCAATATATCAAAATGTGTTCTTGGAACCAAAAGAAGTGAACTGCTAAGTAGAAGAAATGATGGGAGGTACTCTTTATCTTGGAACACAACAACTATATTATTAATAATAAACGCAAAACAAGATGGAGGACTCTATTGTTTCAAGGAATTGAATGAATTCATGTTATAGACGGTTCATTGGCATTGTTTTCATAATGAATATAGCTATTAATAAAGACACAAAAGATAATTTCATGGTGATTTCATGAAAAATACTTCTTGTACCAATAAGAGGAGCCTAATTAGCTTGAGGTGATATGAAAGTCTCATTGTTTTGGAATTACACAACTTCACATTAGCACGAAATGCAAACCAAGATGAATGGATGCTATGGCTGATCGAAGGAAGTTGATTTATTGTTTTCATGGTGTTTAAATTTGTTTGATTTAATCAATATACTAGTTTGTTTAGCCACATATGTTAATCGCATCATCAATATATCAAAATGTATTTTTGGAACCAAAAGAGGTGAACTGCTAACTAGAAGAAATGATGGCAGGTACTCTTTATATTGTAACGCAACCAATATATTATCAATAAGAAACATAAAACAAGATGGAGGACTCTATTGTTTGATGGAATTGAATGAATTCATGTTATAGACGGTTCATTGGCATTGTTTTCATAATGAATATAGCCATTAATAAAGACACAAAACATAATTTCATGGTCATTTCATGAAAAGTACTACTTGTAACAATAAGAGGAGCCTAATTAGATTGAGGTGATATGAAAGTCTCATTGTTTTGGAATTACACAACTTCACATTAGCACAAAATGCAAACCAATAAGAATGGATGCTTTGGCTGATGGAAGTAAGTTGATTTAGTCTTTCAATGGTGTTTAAATTTGTTTGATTTAATCAATATACTACTGTGTTTAGCCATATATGTTAATTGCGTCATCAATATATCAAAATGTGTTCTTGGAACCAAAAGAGGTGAATTGCTAAGTAGAAGAAATGATGGGAGGTACTCTTTATCTTGGAACGTAACCACTATATTATTAATAATAAACGCAAAACAAGATGGAGGACTCTATTTTCTCAAGGAATTGAATGAATTCATGTTATAGACAATTCATTGGCATTGTTTTCATAATGTATATAGCCATTAATAAAGACACAAAAGATAATTTCATGGTCATGTCATGAAAAATACTTCTTGTAACAATAAAAGGAGCCTAATTAGCTTGAGGTGATATGAAAGTCTCATTGTTTTGGAATTACACAACTTCACATTAGCACGAAATGCAAACCAAAATGAATGGATGCTTTGGCTGATGGAAGTAAGTTGATTTATTGTTTCAATGGTGTTTAAATTTGTTTGATTTAATCAATACACTAGTTTGTTTAGCCACATAAGTTAATTGCATAATCAATATATCAAAATGTGTTTTTGGAACCAAAAGAGGTCAACTGCTAACTAGAAGAAATGATGGCAGGTACTCTTTATCTTGTAACGCAACCAATATATTATCAATAGGAAATGCAAAACAAGATGGAGGACTCTATTGTTTCATGGAATTGAATGAATTCATGTTATAGACGGTTCATTGACATTGTTTTCATAATGAATATAGCCATTAATAAAGTGAAATGATAATTTTATGGTCATTTCATGAAAAATACTTCTTGTAACAATAAGAGGAGCCTGATTAGCTTGAGGTGATATGAAAGTCTCATTGTTTTGGAATTACACAACTTCACATTAGCACGAAATGCAAACCAAGATGATTGGATGCTTTGGCTAATGGAAGTAAGTTGATTTAGTGTTTCAATGGTCTTTAAATTTGTTTGATTTAATCAATATACTAGTTTGTTTAACCATTTATGTTAATTGCATCATCACTATATCAAAATGTGTTTTTGGAACCAATAGAGTTAAACTGCTAACTAGAAGAAATGATGGCAGGTACTCTTTATCTTGTAACTCAACCAATATATTATCAATAAGAAATGCAAAACAAGATGGAGGACTCTATTGTTTCAAGGAATTGAATGAATTCATGTTATAAACGGTTCATTGGCATTGTTTTCATAATGAATATAGCCATTAATAAAGACACAAAAGATAATTTCATGGTCATTTCATGAAAAATACTTCTTGTACCAATAAGAGGAGCCTAATTAGCTTGAGGTGATATGAAAGTCTCATTGTTTTGGAATTACAGAACTTCACATTAGCACGAAATGCAAACCAAGATAAATGGATGCTATGGCTGATCGAAGTAAGTTTATTTATTGTTTCAATGGTGTTTAAATTTGTTTGATTTAATCAATATACTAGTTTCTTTAGCCACATATGTTAATTGCATCATCAATATATCAAAATGTATTTTTGGAACCAAAAGAGGTGAACTGCTAACTAGGAGAAATGATGGCAGGTACTCTTTATCTTGTAACGCAAGCAATATATTATCAATAAGAAACGCAAAACAAGATGGAGGACTCTATTGTTTGATGGAATTGAATGAATTCATGTTATAGACGGTTCATTGGCATTGTTTTCATAATTAATATAGCCATTAATAAAGACACAAAAGATAATTTCATGGTCATGTCATGAAAAATACTTCTTTTAACAATAAAATGAGCCTAACTAGCTTGAGGTGATATGAAAGTCTCATTGTTTTGGAATTACACAACTTCACATTAGCACGAAATGCAAACCAAGATGATTGGATGCTTTGGCTGATGGAAGTAAGTTGATTTATTGTTTCAATGGTGTTTAAATTTGTTTGATTTAATCAATATACTAGTTTGTTTAGCCACATATGTTAATTGCATCATCAATATATCAAAATGTGTTGTTGGAACCAAAAGAGGTGAACTGCTAACTAGAAGAAATGATGGGAGGTACTCTTTATCTTGGAACGCAACCACTATATTATTAATAATAAACGCAAAACAAGATGGAGGACTCTATTGTTTCAAGGAATTGAATGAATTCATGTTATAGACGGTTCATTGGCATTGTTTTCATAATGAATATAGGTATTAATAAAGACACAAAAGATAATTTCATAGTCATTTCATGAAACTTACTTCTTCTACCAATAAGAGGAGCCTAATTAGCTAGAGGAGATATGAAAGTCTCATTGTTTTGGAATTACACAACTTCACATTAGCACGAAATGCAAACCAAGATGATTGGATGCTTTGGCTGATGGATGTAAGTTGGTTTATTGTTTCAATGGTGTTTACATTTGTTTGATTTAATCAATATACTAGTTTGTTTGGCCACATATGTTAATTGCATCATCAATATATCAAAATGTGTTGTTGGAACCAAAAGAGGTGAACTGCTACCTCGAAGAAATGATGGGAGGTACTCTTTATCTTGGAACGCAACCACTATATTATTAATAATAAATGCAAAACAAGATGGAGGACTCTATTGTCTCAAGGAATTGAATGAATTCATATTATAGACGGTTCATTGACATTGTTTTCATAATGAATATAGCCATTAATAAAGTGAAAAGATAATTTTATGGTCATTCCATCAAAAATACTTCTTGTAACAATAAGAGGAGCCTAATTAGCTTGAGGTGATATGAAAGTCTCATTGTTTTGGAATTACACAACTTCACATTAGCACAAAATGCAAACGAAGATGAATGGATGCTTTGGCTAATGGATGTAAGTTGACTTAGTGTTTCAATGGTCGTTAAATTTGTTTGATTTAGTTAATATACTAGTTTGTTTAGCCACATATGTTAATTGCATCATCAATATATCAAAATATGTTTTTGGAACCAATAGAGTTGAACTACTAACTAGAAGAAATGATGGCAGGTACTCTTTATCTTGTAACTCAACCAATATATTATCAATAAGAAATGCAAAACAAGATGGAGGACTCTATTGTTTGATGGAATTGAATGAATTCATGTTATAGACGGTTCATTGGCATTATTTTCATAATGAATATAGCCATTAATAAAGACACAAAGGATAATTTCATGGTCATTTCATGAAAAATACTTCTTGTACCAATAAGAGGAGCCTAATTAGCTTGAGGTGATATGAAAGTCTCATTGTTTTGGAATTACAGAACTTCACATTAGCACAAAATGCAAACCAAGATGAATGGATGCTATGGCTGATCGAAGTAAGTTGATTTATTGTTTCAATGGTGTTGAAATTTGTTTGATTTAATCAATATACTAGTTTGTTTAGCCAGATATGTTAATTGCATCATCAATATATCAAAATGTATTTTTGGAACCAAAAGAGGTGAACTGCTAACTAGGAGAAATGATGGCAGGTACTCTTTATCTTGTAACGCAAGCAATATATTATCAATAAGAAATGCAAAACAAGATGGAGGACTCTATTGTTTGATGGAATTGAATGAATTCATCTTGTAGACGGTTCATTGGCGTTGTTTTCATAATGAATATTGCCATTAATAAAGACACAAAAGATAATTTCATGGTCATTTCATTAAAAATACTTCTTGTAACAATAAGAGGAGCCTAATTAGCTTGGGGTGATATGAAAGTCTCATTGTTTTGGAATTACACAACTTCACATTAGCACAAAATGCAAACCAATAAGAATGGAGGCTTTGGTTGATGGAAGAAAGTTGATTTAGTGTTTCAATGGTGTTTAAATTTGTTTGATTTAATCAATATACTATTGTGTTTAGCCATATATGCTAATTGCATCATCAATATATCAAAATGTGTTCTTGGAACCAAAAGAGGTGAATTGCTAAGTAGAAGAAAGGATGGAAGGTACTCTTTATCTTGGAACGCAACCACTATATTATTAATAATAAATGCAAAACAAGATAATTTCATGTGATAGACGGTCCATTGGCATTGTTTTCATAATGAATATAGCCATTAATAAAGACACAAAAGATAATTTCATGGTCATTTCATGAAAAATACTTCTTGTACCAATAAGAGGAGCCTAATTAGCTTGAGGAGAAATGAAAGTCTCATTGTTTTGGAATTACACAACTTCACATTAGCACGAAATGCAAACCAAGATGAATGGATGCTTTGGCTGATGGAAGTAAGTTGATTTAGTCTTTCAATGGTGTTTAAATTTGTTTGATTTAATCAATATACTACTGTGTTTAGCCATATATGTTAATTGCGTCATCAATATATCAAAATGTGTTCTTGGAACCAAAAGAGGTGAACTGCTAAGTAGAAGAAATGATGCGAGGTACACTTTATCTTGGATCACAACAACTATATTATTAATAATAAATGGAAAACAAGATGGAGGACTCTATTGTTTCAAGGAATTGAATGAATTCATGTTATAGAGGGTTCATTGGCATTGTTTTCATAATGAATATAGCTATTAATAAAGACACAAAAGATAATTTCATGGTCATTTCATGAAAATTACTTCTCCTACCAATAAGAGGAGCCTAATTAGCTTGAGGAGATATGAAAGTCTCATTGTTTTGGAATTACACAACTTCACATTAGCACGAAATGCAAACCAAGATGATTGGATGCTTTGGCTGATGGAAGTGAGTTGATTTAGTGTTTCAATGGTGTTTAAATTTGTTTGATTTAATCAATATACTAGTTTGTTTAGCCACATATGTTAATTGCATCATCAATATATCAAAATTTGTTTTTGGAACCAAAAGAGGTCAACAGCTAACTAGAAGAAATGATGGCAGCTACTCTTTATCTTGTAACGCAACCACTATATTATCAATAAGAAATGCAAAACAAGATGGAGGACTCTATTGTTTGACGGAATTGAATGAATTCATGATATAGACGGTTCATTGACATTGTTTTCATAATGAATATAGCCATTAATAAAGTGAAAAGATAATTTTATGGTCATTCCATGAAAAATACTTCTTGTAACAATAAGAGGAGCCTAATTAGCTTGAGGTGATATGAAAGTCTCATTGTTTTGGAATTACACAACTTCACATTAGCACGAAATGCAAACCAAGATGAATGGATGCTTTGGCTAATGGAAGTAAGTTGATTTAGTGTTTCAATGGTGTTTAAATTTGTTTGATTTAATCAATATACTAGTTTGTTTAGCCACATAAGTTAATTGCATCATCAATATATGAAAATGTGTTTTTGGAACCAAAAGTGGAGAACTACTAACTAGAAGAAATGATGGCAGGTACTCTTTATATTGTAACGCAACCAATATATTATGAATAAGAAACGCAAAACAAGATGGAGGACGCTATTGTTTGATGGAATTGAATGAATTCATGTTATAGACGGTTCATTGGCATTGTTTTCATAATGAATATAGCCATTAAAAAAGACACAAAAGATAATTTCATGGTCATTTCATGAAAAATACTTCTTGTAACAATAAAAGGAGTCTAATTAGCTTGAGGTGATATGAAAGTCTCATTGTTTTGGAATTACACAACTTCACATTAGCACGAAATGCAAACCAAGATGATTGGATGCTTTGGCTGATGGATGTAAGTTGATTTATTGTTTCAATGGTTTTTAAATTTGTTTGATTTAATCAATATACTATTGTGTTTAGCCATATATGTTAATTGCATCATCAATATATCAAAATGTGTTCCTGGAACCAAAAGAGGTGAACTGCCAAGTAGAAGAAATGATGGGAGGTACTCTTTATCTTGGAACGCAACCACTATATTATTAATAATAAACGCAAAACAAGATGGAGGACTCTATTGTTTCAAGGAATTGAATGAATTCATGTTATAGACGGTTCGTTGGCATTGTTTTCAAAATGAATATAGCCATTAATAAAGACACAAAAGATAATTTCATGGTCATTTCATGAAAAATACTTCTTGTAACACTAAGAGGAGCCTAATTAGCTTGAGATGATATGAAAGTCTCATTTTTTTGGAATTAAACAACTTCACATTAGCACGAAATGCAAACCAAGATGAATGGATGCTATGGCTGATGGAAGTAAGTTGATTTATTGTTTCAATGGTGTTTAAATTTGTTTGATTTAATCAATATACTAGTTTGTTTAGCCACATATGTTAATTGCATCATCAATATATCAAAATGTGTTTCTAGAACCAAAAGAGGAGAACTGCTAACTAGAAGAAATGATGGCAGGTACTCTTTATCTTGTAACGCAACCAATATATTATCAATAAGAAACGCAAAACAAGATGGAGGACTCTATTGTTTGATGGAATTGAATGAATTCATGTTATACACGGTTCATTGGCATTGTTTTCATAATGAATATAGCCATTAATAAAGACACAAAGGATAATTTCATTGTGATTTCATGAAAAATACTTATTGTAACAATAAGCGGAGCCTAATTAGCTTGAGGTGATATGAAAGTCCCATTGTTTTGGAATTGCACAACTTCACATTAGCACGAAATGCAAACCAAGATGAATGGATGCTTTGGCTGATGGAAGTAAGTTGATTTATTGTTTCATTGGTGTTTAAATTTGTTTGATTTAATCAATATAATAGTTTGTTTAGCCACATATGTTAATTGCATCATAAATATATCAAAATGTGTTTCTGGAACCAAAAGAGGAGAACTGCTAACTAGAAGAAATGATGGCAGGTACTCTTTATCTTGTAACGCAACCAATATATTATCAATAACAAACCCAAGACAAGATGGAGGACTCTATTGTTTGATGGAATTGAATGAATTCATGTTATAGACGGTTAATTGGCATTGTTTTCATAATGAATATAGCCATTAATAAAGACACAAAAGATAATTTCATGGTCATTTCATGAAAAATACTTCTTGTAACAATAAGAGGAGCCTAATTAGCTTGGGGTGATATGAAAGTCTCATTGTTTTGGAATTACACAACATCACATTAGCACAAAATGCAAACCAATAAGAATGGAGGCTTTGGTTGATGGAAGTAAGTTGATTTAGTGTTTCAATGGTGTTTAAATTTGTTTGATTTAATCAATATACTATTGTGCTTAGCCATATATGTAAATTGCATCATCAATATATCAAAATGTGTTTTTGGAACCAAAAGAGGTGAACTGCTAAGTAGAAGAAATGATGGGAGGTACTCATTTTCTTGGAACGCATCCACTATATTATTAATAATAAACGCAAAACAAGATGGAGGACTCTATTGTCTCAAGGAATTGAATGAATTCATGTTATAGACGGTTCATTGGCATTGTTTTCATAATGACTATAGCCATTAATAAAGTCACAAAAGATAATTTCATGGTCATTTGATGAAAAATACTTCTTGTACCAATAAGAGGAGCCTAATTAGCTTAGGTGATATGAAAGTCTCATTGTTTTGGAATTCACAACTTCACATTAGCACGAAATGCAAACCAAGATGATTGGATGCTTTGGCTGATGGAAGCAAGTTGATTTATTGTTTCAATGGTGTTTAAATTTGTTTGATTTAATCAATATACTAGTTGGTTTAGCCACATATGTTGATTGCATCATCAATATATCAAAATGTGTTTTTGGAACTAAAGGAGGTCAACTGCTAGCTAGAAAAAATGATGGCAGGTACTCTTTATCTTGTAATGCAACCAATATATTATCAATAAGAAATGCAAAACAAGATGGAGGACTCTATTGTTTCATGGAATTGAATGAATTCATGTTATAGACGGTTCATTGGCATTGTTTTTATAATGAATATAGCCATTAATAAAGACACAAAAGATAATTTCATGGTCATGTCATGAAAAATACTTCTTGTAACAATAAAAGGAGCCTAATTAGCTTGAGGTGATATGAAAGTCTCATTGTTTTGGAAATACACAACTTCACATTAGCGCGAAATGCAAACAAAAATGAATGGATGATTTGGCTGATGGAAGTAAGTTGATTTATTGTTTCAATGGTGTTTAAATTTGTTTGATTTAATCAATATACTAGTTTCTTTAGCCACATAGGTTAATTGCATCATCAATATATGAAAATGTGTTTTTGGAACCAAAAGTGGAGAACTACTAACTAGAAGAAATGATGGCAGGTACTCTTTATCTTGTAACGCAAGCAATATATTATCAACAAGAAATGCAAAACAAGATGGAGGACTCTATTGTTTGATGGAATTGAATGAATTCATCTTGTAGACGGTTCATTGGCATTGTTTTCATAATGAATATTGCCATTAATAAAGACACAAAAGATAATTTCATGGTCATTTCATTAAAAATACTTCTTGTAACAATAAGAGGAGCCTAATTAGCTTGGGGTGATATGAAATTCTCATTGTTTTGGAATTACACAACTTCACATTAGCACAAAATGCAATCCAATAAGAATGGAGGCTTTGGTTGATGGAAGAAAGTTGATTTAGTGTTTCAATGGTGTTTAAATTTGTTTGATTTAATCAATATACTATTGTGTTTAGCCATATATGCTAATTGCATCATCAATATATCAAAATGTGTTCTTGGAACCAAAAGAGGTGAATTGCTAAGTAGAAGAAATGATAGAAGGTACTCTTTATCTTGGAACGCAACCAGTATATTATTAATAATAAATGCAAAACAAGATAATTTCATGTGATAGACGGTCCATTGGCATTGTTTTCATAATGAATATAGCCATTAATAAAGACACAAAAGATAATTTCATGGTCATTTCATGAAAAATACTTCTTGTACCAATAAGAGGAGCCTAATTAGCTTGAGGAGAAATGAAAGTCTCATTGTTTTGGAATTACACAACTTCACATTAGCACGAAATGCAAACCAAGATGAATGGATGCTTTGGCTGATGGAAGTAAGTTGATTTAGTCTTTCAATGGTGTTTAAATTTGTTTGATTTAATCAATATACTACTCTGTTTAGCCATATATGTTAATTGCGTCATCAATATATCAAAATGTGTTCTTGGAACCAAAAGAGGTGAACTGCTAAGTAGAAGAAATGATGGGAGGTACACTTTATCTTGGATCACAACAACTATATTATTAATAATAAATGGAAAACAAGATGGAGGACGCTATTGTTTGATGGAATTGAATGAATTCATGTTATAGACGGTTCATTGGCATTGTTTTCATAATGAATATAGCCATTAAAAAAGACACAAAAGATAATTTCATGGTAATTTCATGAAAAATACTTCTTGTAACAATAAGAGGAGTCTAATTAGCTTGAGGTGATATGAAAGTCTCATTGTTTTGGAATTACACAACTTCACATTAGCACGAAATGCAAACCAAGATGATTGGATGCTTTGGCTGATGGATGTAAGTTGATTTATTGTTTCAATGGTTTTTAAATTTGTTTGATTTAATCAATATACTAGTTTGTTTAGCCACATATGTTAATTGCATCATCAATATATCAAAATGTGTTTTTGGAACCAAAAGAGGTCCACTGCTAACTAGAAGAAATGATGGCAGGTACTCTTTATCTTGTAATGCAACCACTATATTATCAATAAGAAATGCAAAACAAGATGGAGGACCCTATTGTTTGACGGAATTGAATGAAATCATGTTATAGACGGTTCATTGACATTGTTTTCATAATGAATATAGCCATTAATAAAGTGAAAAGATAATTTTATGGTCATTCCATGAAAAATACTTCTTGTAACAATAAGAGGAGCCTAATTAGCTTGAGGTGATATGAAAGTCTCATTGTTTTGGAATTACACAACTTCACATTAGCACGAAATTCAAACCAAGATGAATGGATGCTTTGGCTAATGGAAGTAAGTTGATTTAGTGTTTCAATGGTGTTTAAATTTGTTTGATTTAAACAATATGCTAGTTTGTTTAGCCACATATGTTAATTGCATCATCAATATATCAAAATGTATTTTTGGAACCAAAGGAGGTGAACTGCTAACTAGGAGAAACGATGGCAGGTACTCTTTATCTTGTAACGCAACCAATATATTATCAATAAGAAATGGAAAACAATATGGAGGACTATTGTTTGATGCAATTGAATGAATTCATGTTATAGACGGTTCATTGGCATTGTTTTCATAATGAATATAGCCATTAATAAAGACACAAAAGATAATTTCATGGTCATGTCATGAAAAATACTTCTTGTAACAATAAAAGGAGCCTAATTAGCTTGAGGTGATAAGAACGTCTCATTGTTTTGGAATTACACAACTTCACATTAGCACGAAATGCAAACCAAGATGAATGGATGCTTTGGCTGATGGAAGTAAGTTGATTTAGTGTTTCAATGGTGTTTGAATTCATCAATGTACTAGTTTGGCCAGCAACATATGCTAATTGCATCATCAATATATCAAAATGTGTTCTTGGAACCAAAAGAGGTTAACTGCTAACTAAACAAACTGATGGCAGGTACCCTATATCTTGTAACGCAACCAATATATTATCAATAAGAAATGCAAAACAAGATGGAGGACTCTATTGTTTGATGGAATTAAATGAATTCATGTTATAGACGGTTCATTGACATTGTATTCATAATGAATATAGCCATTAACAAAGCCACAAAAGATAATTTCATGGTCATTGCATGAAAAATACTTCTTGTAACAATATGAGGAGCCTAATTAGCTTGAGGTGAAATGAAAGTCTCATTGTTTTGGAATTACACAACTTCACATTGGCACGAAATGCAAACAAAGATGAATGGATGCTTTGGCTGATGGAAGTAAGTTGATTTATTGTTTCAATGGTGTTTAAATTTGTTTGATTTAATCAATATACTAGTTTGTTTAGCCACGTATGTTAATTGCATCATCAATATATCAAAATGTGTTTTTGGAACCAAAAGTGGAGAACTACAAACTAGAAGAAATGATGGCAGGTACTCTTTATCTTGTAACGCAACCAATATATTATCAATAAGAAACGCAAAACAAGATGGAGGACTCTATTGTTTGACGGAATTGAATGAATTCATGTTATAGACGGTTCATTGGCATTGTTTTCATAATGAATATAGCCATTAACAAAGACACAAAAGATAATTTCATGGCCATTTCATGAAAAGTACTTCTTGTAACAATAAGAGGAGCCTAATTAGCTTGAGGAGATATGAAAGTCTCATTGTTTTGGAATTACACAACTTCACATTAGCACGAAATGCAAACCAATAAGAATGGATGCTTTGGCTGATGGAAGTAAGTTGATTTAGTGTTTCAATGGTGTTTAAATTTGTTTGATTTAATCAATATACTAGTTTGTTTAGCCACATATGTTAATTGCATCATCAATATATCAAAATGTATTTTTGGAACCAAAGGAGGTGAACTGCTAACTAGGAGAAACGATGGCAGGTACTCTTTATCTTGTAACGCAACCACTATATTATCAATAAGAAATGCAAAACAAGATGGAGGACTCTATTGTTTCATGGAATTGAATGAATTCATGTTATAGACGGTTCATTGACATTGTTTTCATAATGAATATAGCCATTAATAAGGTGAAAAGATAATTTTATGGTCATTCCATGAAAAATACTTCTTGTAACAATAAGAGGAGCCTAATTAGCTTGAGGTGATATGAAAGTCTCATTGTTTTGGAATTACACAACTTCACTTTAGCACGAAATGCAAACCAAGATGAATGGACGCTTTGGCTAATGGAAGTAAGTTGATTTAGTGTTTCAATGGTCTTTAAATTTGTTTGATTTAATCAATATACTAGTTTGTTTAGCCACATATGTTAATTGCATCATCAATATATCAAAATGTGTACTTGGAACCAAAAGAGGTGGAAGAAATGATGGGAGATGCTCTTTATTTTTGAACTCAACCAATATATTATCAATAAGAAACGCAAGACAAGATGGAGGACTCTATTGTTCGATGGAATTGAATGAATTCATGTTATAGACGGTTCATTGGCATTGTTTTCATAATTAATATAGCCATTAATCAAGACATAAAAGATAATTTCATGGTCATTTCATGAAAAATACTTCTTGTAACAATAAGAGGACCATAATTAGCTTGAGGTGATATGAAAGTCTCATTGTTTTGGAATTTCACAACTTCAAATTAGCGCAAAATGCAAACCAATAAGAAGGGATGCTTTGGATGATGGAAGTAATTTGATTTAGTGTTTCAATGGTGTTTAAAATTTGTTTGATTTAATCAATATACTATTGTTTTTAGCCACATATGGTAGTTGCATCATCAAGATATCAAAATGTGTTCTTGGAACCAAAAGAGGTGAACTGCTAACTAGAAGAAATGAATGCAGGTACTCTTTATCTTGTAACGCAACCAATATATTATCAATAAGAAATGCAAAACAAGATGGAGGACTCTATTGTTTCAAGGAAATGAATGAATTCATGTTATAGACGGTTCATTCGCATTGTTTTCATAATGAATATAGCCATTAATAAAGACACAATAGACAATTTCATGGTCATTTCATGAAAAATACTTCTTGTAACAATAAGAGGAGCATAATTAGCTTGAGGTGATATGAAAGTCTCATTGTCTTGGGATTACACAACTTCACATTAGCACGAAAAGCAAACCAAGATGAATGGATGCTTTGGCTGATGGAAGTAAGTTGATTTAGTGTTTCAATGGAGTTTAAATTTGTTTGATTTAATCAATATACTAGTTTGTTTAGCCACATATATTAATTGCATCATCAATTTATCAAAATGTGTACTTGGAACCAAAAGAGGTGGAAGAAATGATGGGAGATGCTCTTTATTTTTGAACTCAACCAATATATTATCAATAAGAAACGCAAGACAAGATGGAGGACTCTATTGTTCGATGGAATTGAATGAATTCATGTTATAGACGGTTCATTGGCATTGTTTTTCATAATGAATATAGCCATTAATAAAGACACAAAAGATAATTTCATGGTCATTTCATGAAAAAATACTTCTTGTAACAATAAGAGGAGGAGCCTAATTAGCTTGGGGTGATATGAAAGTCTCATTGTTTTTGGAATTACACAACTTCACATTAGCACAAAAATATAAAAAAAATAAGAATGGAGGCTTTGGCTGATGGAAGTAAGTTGATTTAGTGTTTCAATGGTGTTTAAATTTGTTTGATTTAATCAATATAATATTGTGTTTAGCCACATATGTTAATTGCATCATCAATATATCAAAATGTGTTTTTCGAACCAAAAGAGGTCAACTGCTAACTACAAGAAATGATGGCAGGTATTCTTTATCTTGTAACGCAACCAATATATTATCAATAAGAAATGCAAAACAAGGTGGAGGACTCTATTGTTTGATGGAATTGAATGAATTCATGTTATAGACGGTTCATTGACATTGTTTTCATAATGAATATAGCCATTAATAAGGTGAAAAGATAATTTTATGGTCATTCCATGAAAAATACTTCTTGTAACAATAAGAGGAGCCTAATTAGCTTGGGGTGATATAAAAGTCTCATTGTTTTGGAATTACACAACTTCACTTTAGCACGAAATGCAAACCAAGATGAATGGATGCTTTGGCTAATGGAAGTAAGTTGATTTAGTGTTTCAATGGTCTTTAAATTTGTTTGATTTAATCAATATACTAGTTTGTTTAGCCACATATGTTAATTGCATCATCAATATATCAAAATGTGTTTTTGGAACCAATAGAGTTGAACTGCTAACTAGAAGAAATGATGGCAGGTACTCTTTATCTTGTAACGCAAGCAATATATTATCAAGAAGAAATGGAAAACAAGATGGAGGACTCTATTGTTTGATGGAATTGAATGAATTCATGTTATAGACGGTTCATTGGCATTGTTTTCATAATGAATATAGCCATTAATAAAGACACAAAAGATAATTTCATGGTCATTTCATGAAAAATACTTCTTGTAACAATAAGAGGACCATAATTAGCTTGAGGTGATATGAAAGTCTCATTGTTTTGGAATTTCACAACTTCAAATTAGCGCAAAATGCAAACCAATAAGAAGGGATGCTTTGGATGATGGAAGTAATTTGATTTAGTGTTTCAATGGTGTTTAAATTTGTTTGATTTAATCAATATACTATTGTTTTTAGCCATATATGGTAGTTGCATCATCAAGATATCAAAATGTGTTCTTGGAACCAAAAGAGGTGAACTGCTAACTAGAAGAAATGAATGCAGGTACTCTTTATCTTGTAACGCAACCAATATATTATCAATAAGAAATGCAAAACAAGATGGAGGACTCTATTGTTTCAAGGAAATGAATGAATTCATGTTATAGACGATTCATTCGCATTGTTTTCATAATGAATATAGCCATTAATAAAGACACAAAAGACAATTTCATGGTCATTTCATGAAAAATACTTCTTGTAACAATAAGAGGAGCATAATTAGCTTGAGGTGATATGAAAGTCTCATTGTCTTGGGATTACACAACTTCACATTAGCACGAAAAGCAAACCAAGATGAATGGATGCTTTGCCTGATGGAAGTAAGTTGATTTAGTGTTTCAATGGAGTTTAAATTTGTTTGATTTAATCAATATACTAGTTTGTTTAGCCACATATATTAATTGCATCATCAATTTATCAAAATGTGTACTTGGAACCAAAAGAGATGGAAGAAATGATGGGAGATGCTCTTTATTTTTGAACTCAACCAATATATTATCAATAAGAAACACAAGACAAGATGGAGGACTCTATTGTTCGATGGAATTGAATGAATTCATGTTATAGACGGTTCATTGGCATTGTTTTCATAATGAATATAGCCATTAATAAAGACACAAAAGATAATTTCATGGTCATTTCATGAAAAAATACTTCTTGTAACAATAAGAGGAGCCTAATTAGCTTGGGGTGATATGAAAGTCTCATTGTTTTGGAATTACACAACTTCACATTAGCACAAAATATAAAAAAATAAGAATGGAGGCTTTGGCTGATGGAAGTAAGTTGATTTAGTGTTTCAATGGTCTTTAAATTTGTTTGATTTAATTAATATACTAGTTTGTTTAGCCACATATGTTAATTGCATCATCAATATATCAAAATGTGTACTTGGAACCAAAAGAGGTGGAAGAAATGATGGGAGATGCTCTTTATTTTTGAACTCAACCAATATATTATCAATAAGAAACGCAAGACAAGATGGAGGACTCTATTGTTCGATGGAATTGAATGAATTCATGTTATAGACGGTTCATTGGCATTGTTTTCATAATTAATATAGCCATTAATCAAGACATAAAAGATAATTTCATGGTCATTTCATGAAAAATACTTCTTGTAACAATAAGAGGACCATAATTAGCTTGAGGTGATATGAAAGTCTCATTGTTTTGGAATTTCACAACTTCAAATTAGCGCAAAATGCAAACCAATAAGAAGGGATGCTTTGGATGATGGAAGTAATTTGATTTAGTGTTTCAATGGTGTTTAAATTTGTTTGATTTAATCAATATACTATTGTTTTTAGCCACATATGGTAGTTGCATCATCAAGATATCAAAATGTGTTCTTGGAACCAAAAGAGGTGAACTGCTAACTAGAAGAAATGAATGCAGGTACTCTTTATCTTGTAACGCAACCAATATATTATCAATAAGAAATGCAAAAAACAAGATGGAGGACTCTATTGTTTCAAGGAAATGAATGAATTCATGTTATAGACGGTTCATTCGCATTGTTTTCATAATGAATATAGCCATTAATAAAGACACAATAGACAATTTCATGGTCATTTCATGAAAAATACTTCTTGTAACAATAAGAGGAGCATAATTAGCTTGAGGTGATATGAAAGTCTCATTGTCTTGGGATTACACAACTTCACATTAGCACGAAAAGCAAACCAAGATGAATGGATGCTTTGGCTGATGGAAGTAAGTTGATTTAGTGTTTCAATGGAGTTTAAATTTGTTTGATTTAATCAATATACTAGTTTGTTTAGCCACATATATTAATTGCATCATCAATTTATCAAAATGTGTACTTGGAACCAAAAGAGGTGGAAGAAATGATGGGAGATGCTCTTTATTTTTGAACTCAACCAATATATTATCAATAAGAAACGCAAGACAAGATGGAGGACTCTATTGTTCGATGGAATTGAATGAATTCATGTTATAGACGGTTCATTGGCATTGTTTTCATAATGAATATAGCCATTAATAAAGACACAAAAGATAATTTCATGGTCATTTCATGAAAAAATACTTCTTGTAACAATAAGAGGAGCCTAATTAGCTTGGGTGATATGAAAGTCTCATTGTTTTGGAATTACACAACTTCACATTAGCACAAAATATAAAAAAATAAGAATGGAGGCTTTGGCTGATGGAAGTAAGTTGATTTAGTGTTTCAATGGTGTTTAAATTTGTTTGATTTAATCAATATAATATTGTGTTTAGCCACATATGTTAATTGCATCATCAATATATCAAAATGTGTTTTTCGAACCAAAAGAGGTCAACTGCTAACTACAAGAAATGATGGCAGGTATTCTTTATCTTGTAACGCAACCAATATATTATCAATAAGAAATGCAAAACAAGGTGGAGGACTCTATTGTTTGATGGAATTGAATGAATTCATGTTATAGACGGTTCATTGACATTGTTTTCATAATGAATATAGCCATTAATAAGGTGAAAAGATAATTTTATGGTCATTCCATGAAAAATACTTCTTGTAACAATAAGAGGAGCCTAATTAGCTTGGGGTGATATAAAAGTCTCATTGTTTTGGAATTACACAACTTCACTTTAGCACGAAATGCAAACCAAGATGAATGGATGCTTTGGCTAATGGAAGTAAGTTGATTTAGTGTTTCAATGGTCTTTAAATTTGTTTGATTTAATCAATATACTAGTTTGTTTAGCCACATATGTTAATTGCATCATCAATATATCAAAATGTGTTTTTGGAACCAATAGAGTTGAACTGCTAACTAGAAGAAATGATGGCAGGTACTCTTTATCTTGTAACGCAAGCAATATATTATCAAGAAGAAATGCAAAACAAGATGGAGGACTCTATTGTTTGATGGAATTGAATGAATTCATGTTATAGACGGTTCATTGGCATTGTTTTCATAAGGAATATAGCCATTAATAAAGACACAAAAGATAATTTCATGGTCATTTCATGAAAAATACTTCTTGTAACAATAAGAGGACCATAATTAGCTTGAGGTGATATGAAAGTCTCATTGTTTTGGAATTTCACAACTTCAAATTAGCGCAAAATGCAAACCAATAAGAAGGGATGCTTTGGATGATGGAAGTAATTTGATTTAGTGTTTCAATGGTGTTTAAATTTGTTTGATTTAATCAATATACTATTGTTTTTAGCCACATATGGTAGTTGCATCATCAAGATATCAAAATGTGTTCTTGGAACCAAAAGAGGTGAACTGCTAACTAGAAGAAATGAATGCAGGTACTCTTTATCTTGTAACGCAACCAATATATTATCAATAAGAAATGCAAAACAAGATGGAGGACTCTATTGTTTCAAGGAAATGAATGAATTCATGTTATAGACGATTCATTCGCATTGTTTTCATAATGAATATAGCCATTAATAAAGACACAAAAGACAATTTCATGGTCATTTCATGAAAAATACTTCTTGTAACAATAAGAGGAGCATAATTAGCTTGAGGTGATATGAAAGTCTCATTGTCTTGGGATTACACAACTTCACATTAGCACGAAAAGCAAACCAAGATGAATGGATGCTTTGGCTGATGGAAGTAAGTTGATTTATTGTTTCAATGGTGTTTAAATTTGTTTGATTTAGTCAATATACTAGTTTGATTAGCCAAATATGTTAATTGCATCATCAATATATCAAAATATGTTTCTAGAACCAAAAGAGGAGAACTGCTAACTAGAAGAAATGATGGCAGGTACACTTTATCTTGTAACGCAACCAATATATTATCAATAAGAAACACAAAACAAGATGGAGGACTATATTGTTTGATGGAATTGAATGAATTCATGTTATAGACGGTTCATTGGCATTGTTTTCATAATGAATATAGCAATTAATAAAGACACAAAAGATAATTTCATGGTCATTTCATGAAAAATACATCTTGTAACAATAAAAGCAGCCTAATTAGCTTGAGGTGATATGAAAGTCTTATTGTTTTGGAATTACACAACTTCACATTAGCACAAAATGCAAACCAATAAGAAGGGTTGCTTTGGCTGATGGAAGTAAGTTTATTTATTGTTTCAATGGTGTTTAAATTTGTTTGATTTAATCAATATACTATTGTGTTTAGCCATATATGTTAATTGCATCATCAATATATCAAAATGTGTTCTTGGAACCAAAAGAGGTGAACTGGTAACTAGAAGAAATGATGGCAGGTACGCTTTATCTTGTAACGCAACCACTATATTATCAATAAGAAATGCAAAACAAGATGGAGGACTCTATTGGCATTGTCTTAATAATGAATATAGCCATTAATAAAGACACAAAAGATAATTTCATGGCAAGAAAAATACATCTTGTAACAATAAATGGAGCCTAATATGCTTGAGGTGATATGAAAGTCTCATTGTCTTGGAATTACACAACTTCACATTAATGCAAACCAAGATGAATGGATGCTTTGGCTGATGGAAGTAAGTTGATTTAGTGTTTCAATGGAGATTAAATTTGTTTGATTTAATCAATATACTAGTTTGTTTAGCCACATATGTTAATTGCATCATCAAGATATCAAAATGTATTCTTGGAACCAAAAGAGGTGGAAGAAATGATGGGAGATACTCTTTATTTTTGAACTCAACCAATATATTATCAATGATAAATGCAAAACAAGATAGAGGACTCTATTGTTTTATGGAATTGAATGAATTCATGTTACAGACGGTTCATTGGCATTGTTTTCTTAATGAATATAGCCATTAATAAAGACTCAAAAGATAATTTCGCGGTCATTTCATGAAAAATACTTCTTGTAACAATAAGAGGAGCCTAATTAGCTTGAGGTGATATGAAAGTCTCATTGTTTTGGAATTACACAACTTCAAATTAGCACGAAATGCCAACCAAGATGAATGGATGCTTTGGCTGACGGAAGTAAGTTGATTTATTGTTTCAATGGTGTTTGAATACATCAATAAACTAGTTTGTTTAACCACATATGTTAATTGGATCATCAATATATCAAAATGTGTGTTTGGAACCAAAAGAGGTGAATTGCTAACTAGAAGAAATGATGGCAGGTACTCTTTATCTTGTAACGCAACCAATATATTATCAATAGAAATGCAAAACACAAGATGGAGGACTCATTTGTTTGATGGATTTGAATGAATTCATGTTATAGATGGTGCATTTGCATTGTTTTCATAAGGAATATAGCCATTAATAAAGACACAAAAGATAATTTCATGGTCATTGCATGAAAAATACTTCTTGTAACAATAAGAGGAGCCTAATTAGCTTGATGTGATATGAAAGTCTCATTGTCTTGGAGTTACACAACTTCACATTAGCACGAAATGCAAACCAAGCTAAATGGATGCTTTGGCTGATGGAAGTAAGTTGATTTAGTGTTTCAATGGTGGTTGAATTTGTTTGATTTAATCAATATACTAGTTTGTTTAGCCACATATGTTAAATGCATCATCAATATATCAAAATGTGTTCTTGGAACCAAAAGAGGTGGAAGAAATGATGGGAGATACTCTTTATTTTTGAACTCAACCAATATATTATGAATAATAAATGCAAAACAAGATAGAGGACTCTATTGTTTGATGGAATTGAATGAATTCATGTTACAGACGGTTCATTGGCATTGTTTTCTTAATGAATATAGCCATTAATAAAGACACAAAAGATAATTTCACGGTCATTGCATGAAAAATACTTCTTGTAACACTAAGAGGAGCCTAATTAGCTTGAGGTGATATGAAAGTCTCATTGTTTTGGAATTACACAACTTCACATTAGCACGAAATGCAAACCAAGAAGAAAGGATGCTTTGACTGATGGAAGTTGATTTATTGTTTAAATGGTGTTTAAATTTGTTTGATTTAATCAATATACTAGTTTGTTTGACCACATATGTTAATTGCATCGTGAATATATCAAAATGTGTTTTTGGATCCAAAAGAGGTGAACTGCTAACTAGAATAAATGATGGCAGGTACTCTTTATCCTGTAACGCAACCAATATATTATCAATAAGAAATGCAAAACAAGATGGAGGACTCTATTGTTTGATGGAATTGAATGAATTCATGTTATAGACGCTTCATTGGCATTGTTTTCATAAGGAATACAGCCATTAATAAAGACACAAAAGATAATTTCATGGTCATTGCATGAAAAATACTTCTTGTAACAATATCAGGAGCCTAATTAGCTTGATGTGATATGAAAGTCTCATTGTCTTGCAATTACACAACTTCACATTAGCACGAAATGCAAACCAAGCTGAATGGATGCTTTGGCCGATGGAAGTAAGTTGATTTATTGTTTCAATGGTGTTTGAATTTGTTTGATTTAATCAATATACTAGTTTGTTTAGCCACATATGTTAAATGCATCATCAATATATCAAAATGTGTTCTTGGAAGCAAAAGAGGCGGAAGAAATGATGGGAGATACTCTTTATTTTTGAACTCCACCAATATATTATCAATAATAAATGCAAAACAAGATAGAGGACTATATTGTTTCATGGAATTGAATGAATTCATGTTACAGACGGTTCATTGGCATTGTTTTATGAATGAATATAGCCATTAATAAAGTCACAAAAGATAATTTCACGGTCATTCCATGAAAAATACTTCTTGTAACAATAAGAGGAGCCTAATTAGCTTGAGGTGATATGAAAGTCTCATTGTTTTGGAGTTACACAACTTCACATTAGCACGAAATGCAAACCAAGATGAATGGATGCTTTGGCTGATGGAAGTAAGTTGATTTAGGGTTTCAATGGTGTCTGAATTCCTCAATATACTAGTTTGTTTACCCACATATGTTAATTGCATCATCAATATATCGAAATGTGTTCTTGGAACCAAAAGAGGTGGATGAAATGATCGGAGATACTCTTTATTTTTGAACTCAACCAATATATTATTAGTAATAAATGCAAAACAAGATGGAGGACTCTATTGTTTGATGGAATTGAATGAATCCATGTGATAGACAGTACATTGGCATTGTTTTCATAATGAATATAGCCATTAATAAAGACACAAAAGATAATTTCATGGCCATTTCATGAAAAAACTTCTTGTAACAATAAGAGGAGCCTAATTAGCTTGTGGTGATATGAAAGTCTCATTGCTTTGGAATTACACAACTTCACATTAGCACGAAATGCAAATCAAGATGAATAGATGCTTTGGCTGATGGAAGTAAGTTGATTTAGTGTTTCAGTGGTGTTTAAATTTGTTTGATTTAATCAATATACTAGTCTGTTTAGCCACATATGTTCATTGCATCATCAATATATCAAAATGTGCGTTTGGAACCAAAAGAGGTGAACTGCTAAATAGAGGAAATGATGGCAGGTACTCTTTATCTTGTAAGGGAACCAATATATTATCAATAAGAAATGCAAAACAAGATAGAGGACTCCATTGTTTGATGGAATTGAATGAATTCATGTTACAGACGGTTCATTGGCATTGTTTTCTTAATGAATATAGCCATTAATAAAGACACAAAAGATAATTTCACGATCATTCCATGAAAAATACTTCTTGTAACAATAAGAGGAGCCTAATTAGCTTGAGGTGATATGAAAGTCTCATTGTTTTGGAATTACACAACTTCACATTAGCACGAAATGCAAACCAAGATGAATGGATGCTTTGACTGATGGATGTTGATTTATTGTTTCAATGGTGTTTAAATTTGTTTGATTTAATCAATATACTAGTTTGTTTAACCACATATGTTAATTGCATCAGCAATATATCAAAATGTGTTTTTGGAACCAAAAGAGGTGAACTGCTAACTAGAAGAAATGATGGCAGGTACTCCTTATCTTGTAACGCAGCCAATATATTATCAATAAGAAATGCAAAACAAGATGGAGTACTCTATTGTTTGATGGAATTGAATGAATTCATGTTATAGAGGGTTCATTGGCATTGTTTTCATAATGAATATAGACATTTAATAAAGACACAAAAGATAATTTCATGGTCATTGCATGAAAAATACTTCTTGTAACAATAAGAGGAGCCTAATTAGTTTGAGGTGATATGAAAGTCTCATTGTTTTGGAATTACACAACTTCACATTAGCACGAAATGCAAACCAAGATTAATTGATGCTTTGGCTGATGGAAGTAAGTTGATTTAGTGTTTCAATGGTGTTTGAATTCCTCAATATACTAGTTTTTTTACCCACATATGTTAATTGCATCATCAATATATCAAAATGTGTTCTTGGAACCAAAAGAGGTTAACTGCTAACTAGAAGAAATGATGGCAGATTCTCTTTATCTTGTAACGCAACCAATATATTATCAATAAGAAATGCAAAACAAGATGGAGGACACTATTATTTGATGGAATTGAATAAAGTCATGTTATAGACGGTTCATCGACATTGTTTTCATAATGAATATAGCCATTACTAAAGTGACAAAAGAAAATTTTATGGTCATTCCATGAAAAATAATTCTTTTAACAATAAGAGGAGCCTAATTAGCTTGAGGTGATATGAAAGTCTCATTGTTTTGGAATTACACAACTTCACATTGGCACGAAATGCAAACCAATAAGAATGGATGCTTTGGCTGATGGAAGTAAGTTGATTTAGTGTTTCAATGGTGTTTAAATTTGTTTGATTTAATCAATATACTAGTTTGTTTAGCCACATATGTTAATTGCATCATCAATATTTCAAAATGTGTTCTTGGAACCAAAAGTCGCGGAAGAAATGATGGGAGATACTCTTTATTTTTGAACTCAACCAATATATTATCAATAATAAATGCAAAACAAGATAGAGGACTCTATTGTTTGATGGAATTGAATGAATTCATGTTACAGACGGTTCATTGGCATTGTTTTCTTAATGAATATAGCCATTAATCAAGACATAAAAGATAATTTCACGGTCATTCCATGAAAAATACTTCTTGTAACAATAAGAGGAGCCTAATTAGCTTGAGTTGATAGGTAAGTCTCATTGTTTTGGAATTACACAACTTCACATTAGCACGAAATGCAAACCAAGATGAATGGATGCTTTGAATAATGGAAGTAAGTTGATTTATTGTTTCAATGGTGTTTAAATTTGATTGATTTAATCGATATACTAGTTTGTTTAGCCACATATGTTAATCGCATCGACAATATATCAAAATGTGTTTTTGGAACCAACAGAGGTGAACTGCTAACTAGAAAAAATGATGGCAGGTACTCTTTATCTTGTAACGGAACCAATATATTATCAAAAAGAAAGGCAAAACAAGATGGAGGACCCATTTGTTTGATGTAATTGAATGAATTCATGTTATAGACGGTTCATTGGCATTGCTTTCATAAGGAATATAGCCATTAATTAAGACACAAAAGATAATTTCATGGTCATTGCATGAAAAATACTTCTTGTAACAATAAGAGGAGCCTAATTAGCTTGATGTGATATGAAAGTCTCATTGTCTTGGAATTACACAACTTCACATTAGCACGAAATGCAAACCAAGATGAATGGATGCTTTGGCTGATGGAAGTAAGTTGATTTAGTGTTTCAATGGAGTTTAAATTTGTTTGATTTAATCAATATACTAGTTTGTTTAGCCACATATGTTAGTTGCATCATCAATATATCAAAATGTGTTCTTGGAACCAAAAGAGGAGGATGAAATGATGGGAAATACTCTTTATTTTTGAACTCAACCAATATATTATTAGTAATAAATGCAAAACAAGATGGAGGACTCTATTGTTTGATGGAATTGAATGAATTCGTGTTATAGACGGTACCTTGGCATTGTTTTGATAATGAATATAACAATTAATAAAGACACAAAAGATAATTTCATGGTCATTTCATGAAAAATACATCTTGTAACAATAAGAGGAGCCAAATTAGCTTGAGGTGATATGAAAGTCTCATTGTTTTGGAATTACACAACTTCACATTAGCACGAAATGCAAACCAAGATGAATGGATGCTTTGGCTGATGGAAGTAAGTTGATTTAATGTTTCAATGGAGTTTAAATTTGTTTGATTTAATCAATATACTAGTTTTTTTGCCACATATGTTAATTGCATCATCAATATATCAAAATGTGTTCTTGGAACCAAAAGTGGTGGAAGAAATGATGGGAGATACTCTTTATTTTTTAACTCAACCAATATATTATCAATAATAAATGCAAAACGAGATAGAGGAATCTATTGTTTCATGGAATTGAATGAATTCATGTTATAGACAGTACATTGGCATTGTTTTGATAATGAATATAGCCATTAATAAAGACACAAAACATAATTTCATGGTCATTGCATGAAAAATACTTCTTGTAACAATAAGAGGAGCCAAATTAGCTTGAGGTGATATGAAAGTCTCATTGTTTTGGAGTTACACAACTTCACATTAGCACAAAATGCAAACCAATAAGAATGGATGCTTTGGCTTATGGAAGTAAGTTGATTGAGTGTTTCAATGGTGTTTCAATTTGATTGATTTAATGAATATACTTGTTTGTTTAGCCATATATGTTAATTGCATCATCAATATATCAAAATGTGTTCTTGAAACCAAAACAGGTGAACTGCTAACTAGAAGAAATGATGGGAGGTACTCTTTATCTTGGAACGCAACCACTATATTATTAATAATAAACGCAAAACAAGATGGAGGACTCCATTGTTTCAAGGAATTGAATGAATTCATGTTATAGACGGTTCGTTGGCATTGTTTTGATAATGAATATAGCCATTAATAAAGACACAAAAGATAATTTCATGGTCATTGCATGAAAAATACTTCTTGTAACAATAAGAGGAGCCTAATTAGCTTGAGGTGATATGAAAGTCTCATTGTTTTGGAGTTGCACAACTTCACATTAGCACAAAATGCAAACCAATAAGAATGGATGCTTTGGCTTATGGAAGTAAGTTGATTGAGTGTTTCAATGGTGTTTCAATTTGATTGATTTAATCAATATACTTGTTTGTTTAGCCATTATGTTAATTGCATCATCAATATATCAAAATGTGTTCTTGAAACCAAAAGAGGTGAACTGCTAACTAGAAGAAATGATGGGAGGTACTCTTTATCTTGGAACGCAACCACTATATTATTAATAATAAATGCAAAACAAGATGGAGGACTCTATTGTTTCAAGGAATTGAATGAATTCATGTTATAGACGGTTCGTTGGCATTGTTTTGATAATGAATATAGCCATTAATAAAGACACAAAAGATAATTTCATGGTCATTGCATGAAAAATACTTCTTGTAACAATAAGAGGAGCCTAATTAGCTTGAGGTGATATGAAAGTCTCATTGTTTTGGAGTTACATAACTTCACATTAGCACGAAATGCAAACCAATAAGAATGGATGCTTTGGCTGATGGAAGTAAGTTGATTGATTGTTTCAATGGTGTTTAAATTTGATTAATTTAATGAATATACTAGTTTGTTTAGCCATATATATTAATTGCATCATCAATATATCAAAATGTGTTCTTGAAACCAATAGAGGTGAACTGCTAACTAGAAGAAATGATGGGAGGTACTTTTTATCTTGGAACGCAACCACTATATTATTAATAATATATGCAAAACAAGATGGAGGACTCTATTGTTTCAAGGAATTGAATGAATTCCTGTTATAGATGGTTCATTGGCATTGTTTTCATAATGAATATAGCCATTAATAAAGACACAAAAGATAATTTCATGGTCATTGCATGAAAAATACTTCTTGTAACAATAAGAGGAGCCTAATTAGCTTGAGGAGATATTAAAGTCTCATTGTCTTGGAATTACACAACTTCACATTAGCACGAAATGCAAACCAAGATGAATGGATGCTTTGGCTGATGTAAGTAAGTTGATTTAGTGTTTCAATGGTGTTTAAATTTGTTTGATTTACTCAATATACTCGTTCCTTTAGCCACATATGTTAATTGCATCATCAATATATCAAAATGTGTTTTTGGAAGAAAAAGAGGTCAACTGCTAACTAGAAGAAATGATGGCAGGTACTCTTTATCTTGTAACGCAGCCAATATATTATCAATAAGAAATGCAAAACAAGATGGAGGACTCTATTGTTTGATGGAATTGAATGAATTCACGTTATAGACGCTTCATTGGCATTGTTTTCATAAGGAATATAGCCATTAATAAAGACACTAAAGATAATTTCATGGTCATTGCATGAAAAATACTTCTTGTAACAATAAGAGGAGCCTAATTAGCTTGAGGTGATATGAAAGTCTCATTGTCTTGGAATTACACAACTTCAGATTAGCTCGAAATGCAAACCAAGATGAATGGATGGTTTGGCTGATGGAAGTAAGTTGATTTAGTGTTTCAATGGTGTTTAAATTTGTTTGATTTAATCAATATACTAGTTTGCTTAGCCACATATATTAATTGCATCATCAATATATCAAAATGTGTTTTTGGAACCAAAAGAGGTGAACTGCTAACTAGAAGAAATGATGGCAGGTACTTTTATCTTGTAACGCAACCAATATATTATCAATAAGAAATGCAAAATAAGATGGACGACTCTATTGTTTGATGGAATTGAATGAATTCATGTTATAGACGGTTCATTGATATTGTTTTCATAATGAATATAGCCATTAATAAAGACACAAAAGATAATTTCATGGTCACTGCATGAAAAATACTTCTTGTAACAATAAGAGGAGCCTAATTAGCTTGCGGTGATATGAAAGTCTCATTGTTTTGGAATTACAAAACTTCACATTAGCATGAAAGGCAAACCAAGATGAATGGATGCTTTGGCTGATGGAAGTAAGTTGATTTATTGTTTCAATGGTGTTTGAATTCATCAATCTGCCACTTTGTTTAGCCACATATGTTAATTGGATGATCAATATATCAAAATGTGTTTTTGGAACCAAAAGAGGTGAACTGCTAACTAGAAGAAATGATGGCAGGTACTCTTTATCTTGTAACGCAACCAATATATTATCAAGAAGAAATGCAAAATAAGATGGACGACTCTATTGTTTGATGGAATTGAATGAATTCATGTTATAGACGGTTCATTGACATTTATTTCATAATGAATATAGCCATTAATAAAGACACAAAAAATAATTTCATGGTCATTGCATGAAAAATACTTCTTGTAACAATAAGAAAAGCCTAATTAGCTTGACGTGATATGAAAGTCTCATTGTCTTGGAATTACACAACTTCACATTAGCACGAAATGCAATCCAAGATGAATGGATGCTTTGGCTGATGGAAGTAAGTTGATTTATTGTTTCAATGGAGTTTAAATTTGTTTGATTTAATCAATATACTAGTTTGTTTTGCCACATATGTTAATTGCATCATCAATATCAAAATGTGTTCTTGGAACCAAAAGTGGTGGAAGAAATGATGGGAGATACTCTTTATTTTTTAACTCAACCAATATATTATCAATAATAAATGCAAAACGAGATAGAGGACTCTATTGTTCGATGGAATTGAATGAATTCATGTTATAGACGGTTCATTGGCATTGTTTTCTTAATGAATATAGCCATTAATAAAGACACAAAAGATAATTTCACGGTCATTCCATGAAAAATACTTCTTGTAACAATAAGAGGAGCCTAATTAGCTTGATGTGATATGAAAGTTTCATTGTCTTGGAATTGCACAACTTCACATTAGAACGAAATGCAAACCAAGATGAATGGATGCTTTGGCTGATGGAAGTAAGTTGATTTATTGTTTCAATGGTGCTTAAATTTGTTTGATTTAATCAATATAATAGTTTGTTTAGCCACATATGTTAATTGCAACATCAATATATCAAAATGTGTTTTTGGATCAAAGAGAGGTGAACTGCTAACTAGAATAAATGATGCTAGGTACTCTTTATCTTATAATGCAACCAATTTATTTATCAATAAGAAATGCAAAACAAGATGGAGGACTCTATTGTTTGATGGAATTGAATGAATTCACGTTATAGATGGTTCATTGACATTGTTTTCATAATGAATATAGCCATTAATAAAGTGACAAAAGATAATTTTATGGTCATTCCATGAAAAATACTTCTTGTAACAATAATAGGAGCCTAATTAGCTTGAGGTAATATGAAAATCTTATTGTTTTGGAATTACACAACCTCACATTAGCACGAAATGCAAACCAAGATGAATGGATGCTTTGGTTGATGGAAGTAACTTGATTTAGTGTTCCAATGGTGTTTAAATTTGTTTGATTTAATCAATATACTAGTTTGTTTAGCCACATATGTTAATTGCATCATCAATTTATCAAAATGTGTTCTTGGAACCAAAAGAGGTGAACTGCAAACTAGAAGAAATGATGGCAGCTACTCTTTATCTTGAAACGAAACCACTAAATTATTAATAATAAATGCAGAACAAGATGGAGAACTCTATTGTTTCAAGGAATTGAATGAATTCATGTTATAGACAGTTCATTAGCTTGAGGTGATATGAAAGTCTCATTGTCTTGGAATTACACAACTTCGCATTAGCACGAAATGCAAACCAAGATGAATGGATGCTTTGGCTGATGGAAGTAAGTTGATTTAGTATTTCAATGGTGTTTGAATTCATCAATATACTAGTTTGTTTAGCCACATATGTTAATTGCATCATCAATATATCAAAATGTGTTCTTGGAACCAAAAGAGGTGGATGAAATGATGGGAAATACTCTTTATTTTTGAACTCAACCAATATATTATTAGTAATAAATGCAAAACAAGATGGAGGAATCTATTGTTTCATGGAATTGAATGAATTCATGTTATAGACAGTACATTGGCATTGTTTTGATAATGAATATAGCCATTAATAAAGACACAAAACATAATTTCATGGTCATTGCATGAAAAATACTTCTTGTAACAATAAGAGGAGCCAAATTAGCTTGAGGTGATATGAAAGTCTCATTGTTTTGGAGTTACACAACTTCACATTAGCACAAAATGCAAACCAATAAGAATGGATGCTTTGGCTTATGGAAGTAAGTTGATTGAGTGTTTCAATGGTGTTTCAATTTGATTGATTTAATCAATATACTTGTTTGTTTAGCCATATATGTTGATTGCATCATCAATATATCAAAATGTGTTCTTGAAACCAAAAGAGGTGAACTGCTAACTAGAAGAAATGATGGGAGGTACTCTTTATCTTGGAACGCAACCACTATATTATTAATAATAAACGCAAAACAAGATGGAGGACTCTATTGTTTCAAGGAATTGAATGAATTCATGTTATAGACGGTTCGTTGGCATTGTTTTGATAATGAATATAGCCATTAATAAAGACACAAAAGATAATTTCATGGTCATTGCATGAAAAATACTTCTTGTAACAATAAGAGGAGCCTAATTAGCTTGAGGTGATATGAAAGTCTCATTGTTTTGGAGTTGCACAACATCACATTAGCACAAAATGCAAACCAAGAAGAATGGATGCTTTGGCTTATGGAAGTAAGTTGATTGAGTGTTTCAATGGTGTTTCAATTTGATTGATTTAATCAATATACTTGTTTGTTTAGCCATTATGTTAATTGCATCATCAATATATTAAAATGTGTTCTTGAAACCAAAAGAGGTGAACTGCTAACTAGAAGAAATGATGGGAGGTACTCTTTATCTTGGAACGCAACCACTATATTATTAATAATAAATGCAAAACAAGATGGAGGACTCTATTGTTTCAAGGAATTGAATGAATTCATGTTATAGACGGTTCGTTCGCATTGTTTTGATAATGAATATAGCCATTAATAAAGACAAAAGATAATTTCATGGTCATTGCATGAAAAATACTTCTTGTAACAATAAGAGGAGCCTAATTAGCTTGAGGTGATATGAAAGTCTCATTGTTTTGGATTTACATAACTTCACATTAGCACGAAATGCAAACCAATAAGAATGGATGCTTTGGCTGATGGAAGTAAGTTGATTGATTGTTTCAATGGTGTTTAAATTTGATTGATTTAATGAATATACTAGTTTGTTTAGCCATATATATTAATTGCATCATCAATATATCAAAATGTGTTCTTGAAACCAATAGAGGTGAACTGCTAACTAGAAGAAATGATGGGAGGTACTTTTTATCTTGGAACGCAACCACTATATTATTAATAATATATGCAAAACAAGATGGAGGACTCTATTGTTTCAAGGAATTGAATGAATTCCTGTTATAGATGGTTCATTGGCATTGTTTTCATAATGAATATAGCCATTAATAAAGACACAAAAGATAATTTCATGGTCATTGCATGAAAAATACTTCTTGTAACAATAAGAGGAGCCTAATTAGCTTGAGGAGATATTAAAGTCTCATTGTCTTGGAATTACACAACTTCACATTAGCACGAAATGCAAACCAAGATGAATGGATGCTTTGGCTGATGTAAGTAAGTTGATTTAGTGTTTCAATGGTGTTTGAATTCATCAATATACTGGTTTGTTTAGCCACATATGTTAATTGCATCATCAATATATCAAAATATGTTCTTGGAACCAAAAGAGGTGGATGAAATGATGGGAAATACTCTTTATTTTTGAACTCAACCAATATATTATTAGTAATAAATGCAAAACAAAATGGAGGACTCTATTGTTTGATAGAATTGAATGAATTCATGTTATAGACAGTACATTGGCGTTGTTTTGATAATGAATATAGCCATTAATAAAGACACAAAAGATAATTTCATGGTCATTTCATGAAAAATACTTCTTGTAACAATAAGAGGAGCCTAATTAGCTTGAGGTGATATGAAAGTCTCATAGTTTTGGAATTACACAACTTCACATTACCACAAAATGCAAACCAATAAGAATGGATGCTTTGGCTGATGGAACTAACTTTATTTAGTGTTTCAATGGTGTTTAAATTTGTTTGATTTACTCAATATACTCGTTCCTTTAGCCACATATGTTAATTGCATCATCAATATATCAAAATGTGTTTTTGGAAGCAAAAGACGTCAACTGCTAACTAGAAGAAATGATGGCAGGTACTCTTTATCTTGTAACACAGCCAATATATTATCAATAAGAAATGCAAAACAAGATGGAGGACTCTATTGTTTGATGGAATTGAATGAATTCACGTTATAGACGCTTCATTGGCATTGTTTTCATAAGGAATATAGCCATTAATAAAGACACTAAAGATAATTTCATGGTCATTGCATGAAAAATACTTCTTGTAACAATAAGAGGAGCCTAATTAGCTTGAGGTGATATGAAAGTCTCATTGTCTTGGAATTACACAACCTCAGATTAGCTCGAAATGCAAACCAAGATGAATGGATGGTTTGGCTGATGGAAGTAAGTTGATTTAGTGTTTCAATGGTGTTTAAATTTGTTTGATTTAATCAATATACTAGTTTGCTTAGCCACATATATTAATTTGCATCATCAATATATCAAAATGTGTTTTTGGAACCAAAAGAGGTGAACTGCTAACTAGAAGAAATGATGGCAGGTACTTTTATCTTGTAACGCAACCAATATATTATCAATAAGAAATGCAAAATAAGATGGACGACTCTATTGTTTGATGGAATTGAATGAATTCATGTTATAGACGGTTCATTGATATTGTTTTCATAATGAATATAGCCATTAATAAAGACACAAAAGATAATTTCATGGTCACTGCATGAAAAATACTTCTTGTAACAATAAGAGGAGCCTAATTAGCTTGCGGTGATATGAAAGTCTCATTGTTTTGGAATTACAAAACTTCACATTAGCACGAAAGGCAAACCAAGATGAATGGATGCTTTGGCTGATGGAAGTAAGTTGATTTATTGTTTCAATGGTGTTTGAATTCATCAATCTGCCACTTTGTTTAGCCACATATGTTAATTGGATGATCAATATATCAAAATGTGTTTTTGGAACCAAAAGAGGTGAACTGCTAACTAGAAGAAATGATGGCAGGTACTCTTTATCTTGTAACGCAACCAATATATTATCAAGAAGAAATGCAAAATAAGATGGACGACTCTATTGTTTGATGGAATTGAATGAATTCATGTTATAGACGGTTCATTGACATTTATTTCATAATGAATATAGCCATTAATAAAGACACAAAAGATAATTTCATGGTCATTACATGAAAAATACTTCTTGTAACAATAAGAGGAGCTTAATTAGCTTGAGGTGATATGAAAGTCTCATTGTCTTGGAATTACACAACTTCACATTAGCACGAAATGCAAACCAAGATGAATGGATGCTTTGGCTGATGGAAGTAAGTTGATTTATTGTTTCAATGGTGTTTGAATTCATCACTATGCCACTTGGTTTAGCCACATATGTTAATTGGATGATCAATATATCAAAATGTGTTTTTGGAACAAAAAGAGGTGAACTACTAACTAGAAGAAATGATGGCAGGTGCTCTTTATCTTGTAACGCAACCAATATATTATCAATAAGAAATGCAAAACAAGATGGAGGACTCTATTGTTTCAAGGAATTGAATGAATTCAAGTTATAGACGGTTCATTTGCATTGTTTTCATAATGAATATAGACATTTAGTAAAGACACAAAAGATAATTTCATGGTCATTGCATGAAAAATACTTCTTGTAACAATAACAGGAGTGTAATTAGCTTGAGGTGATATGAAAGTCTCATTGTCTTGGAATTACACAACTTCACATTAGCACGAAATGCAAACCAAGATGAATGGATCCTTTGGCTGATGGAAGTAAGTTGATTTATTGTTTCAATCGTGTTTAAATTTGTTTGATTTAATCAATATACTAGTTTGTTTAGCCACATATGTTAATTGCATCATCAATATATCAAAATGTGTTTTTGGAACCAAAAGACGTGAACTGCAAACTAGAAGAAATGATGGCAGGTACTCTTTATCTTGTAACGCAACCAATATATTATCAATAAGAAATGCAAAATAAGATGGATGACTCTATTGTTTGATGGAATTGAATGAATTCATGTTATAGATGGTTCATTGACATTTATTTCATAATGAATATAGCCATTAATAAAGACACAAAAGATAATTTCATGGTCATTGCATGAAAAATAATTCTTGTAACAATGAGAGGAGCTTAATTAGCTTGAGGTGATATGAAAGTCTCATTGTTTTGCAATTACTCAACTTCACATTAGCACGAAATGCAAACCAAGATGAATGGATGCTTTGGCTGATGGAAGTAAGTTGATTTATTGTTTCAATGGTGTTTGAATTCATCAATATGCCACTTTGTTTAGCCACATATGGTAATTGTATGATCAATATATCAAAATGTGTTGTTGGAACCAAAAGATGTGAACTACTAACTAGAAGAAATGATGGCAAGTACTCTTTATCTTGTAACACAACCAATATATTATCAATAAGAAATGCAAAACAAGAAGGAGGACTCTATTGTTTGATGAATGAATTGAATGAATTCAAATTATAGACGGTTCATTGGCATTGTTTTGCATAATGAAATATAGACATTAATAAAGACACAAAAAGATAATTTCATGGTGATTTCATGAAAAATACTTCTTGTAACAATAAGAGGAGCCTAATTAGCTTGAGGTGATATGAAAGACTCATTGTTTTGGAATTACACAACTTCACATTAGCACAAAATGCAAACCAATAAGAATGGATGCTTTGGCTGATAGAAGTAAGTTGATTTAGTGTTTCAATGGTGTTTAATTTTGTTTGATTTAATCAATATACTAGTTTCTTTAGCCACATATGTTAATTGTATCATCAATATGTCAAAATGTGTTTTTGGAACCAAAAGTGGTGAACTGCTAACTAGAACAAATGATGGTAGGTACTTTTTATCTTGCAACGCAGCCAATATATTATCAATAAGAAATGCAAAACAAGATGGAGTACTCTATTGTTTGATATAATTGAATGAATTCATGTTATAGACGGTTCATTGGCCTTGTTTTCATAATGAATATAGCCATTAATAAAGACACAAAAGATAATTTTCATGGTCATTGCATGAAAAATACTTCTTGTAACAATAAGAGGAGCCTAATTAGCTTGAGGTGATATGAAAGTCTCATTGTCTTGGAATTATACAACTTCACATTAGCACGAAATGCAAACCAAGATGAATGGATGCTTTGGCTGTTGGAACTAAGTTGATTTATTGTTTCAATGGTGTTTAAATTTGTTTGATTTAATCAATATACTAGTTTGTTTAGCCATATATGTTAATTACATCATCAATATGTCAAAACGTGTTTTTTGGAACACAAAAGACGTGAACTGCTAACTAGAAGAAATGATGGCAGGTACTCTTTATCTTGTAACACAACCAATATATTATCAATAAGAAATGCAAAATAAGATGGACGACTCTATTGTTTGATGGAATTGAATGAATTCATGTTATAGACAGTCATTAACATTTATTTCATAATGAATATAGCCATTAATAAAGACACAAAAGATAATTTCATGGTCATTGCATGAAAAATACTTCTTGTAACAATAAGAGGAGCTTAATTAGCTTGAGGTGATATGAAAGTCTCATTGTTTGCAATTACACAACTTCACATTAGCACGAAATGCAAACCAAGATGAATGGATGCTTTGGCTGATGGAAGTAAGTTGATTTATTTGTTTCAATGGTGTTTGAATTCATCAATATGCCACTTTGTTTAGTCCACATATGTTAATTGCATGATCAATATATCAAAATGTGTATTTGGAACCAAAAAGAGGTGAACTGCTAACTAGTAGAAATTGATGGCAGGTACTCTTTATCTTGTAACACAACCAATATATTATCAATAAGAAATGCAAAATAAGATGGACGACTCTATTGTTTGATGGAATTGAATGAATTCATGTTATAGACGGTTCATTTGCATTGTTTTCATAATGAATATAGACATTTAGTAAAGACACAAAAGATAATTTCATGGTCGTTGCATGAAAAATACTTCTTCTTGTAACAATAAGAGGAGCCTAATTAGCTTGAGGTGATATGAAAGTCTCTTTGTCTTGGAATTACACAACTTCACATTAGCACGAAATGCAAACCAAGATGAATGGATGCTTTGGCTGATGGAAGTAAGTTGATTTATTGTTTCAATGGTGTTTAAATTTCTTTGATTTAATCAATATACTAGTTTGTTTAGCCACATATGTTAATTGCCTCATCAATATATCAAAATGTGTTTTTGGAAACAAAAGACGTGAACTACAAACTAGAAGAAAATGATGGTAGGTACTCTTTATCTTGTAACGCAACCAATATATTATCAATAACAAAAGCAAAACAAGATGGAAGACTCTCTTGTTTGATGGAATTGAATCAATTCATGTTATAGACGGTTCATTGGCATTTTTTTCATAATGATTATAGCCATTAATAAAGACACTAAAGATAATTTCATGGTCATTGCATGAAAAATACTTCTTGTAACAATTAGAGGAGCCTAATTAGCTTGAGGTGATATGAAAGTATCATTGTCTTGGAATTATACAACTTCACATTAGCACGAAATGCAAACCAAGATGAATGGATGCTTTGGCTGTTGGAACTAAGTTGATTTATTGTTTCAATGGTGTTTAAATTTGTTTGATTTAATCAATATACTAGTTTGCTTAGCCACATATATTAATTGCATCATCAATATATCAAAATGTGTTTTTTTGGAACCAAAAGAGGTGAACAGCTAACTAGAAGAAATGATGGCAGGTACTTTTATCTTGT